>CADEAB010000019.1:69435-176509 GCA_902825105.1 Syncerus caffer
AAACCTGTATGCAGGTCAGGAAGAAACAGTTAGAACTGGAAATAGAACTGCAGACTGGTTCCAAGTAGGAAAAAGCATACCTCAAGGCTGTATAATTGTCACCCTGCTTATTTAACTTCTACATAGACTACATAATGAGAAACGCTAGGCTGGAGGAATCACAAGGTGGAATCAAGATTGATGAAGAAATATCAATAACCTAAAATATGCAGAGGACACCACCCTTATGGCATAAGTGAAGAAGAACTAAAGAGCCTCTTGATGAAAGTGAAATGGGAGAGTGAATAAGTTGGCTTAAAGCTCAACATTCAAAACACTTAGATGATGGCATCCGATGCCATCACTTCATGGCAAATAGATGGGGAAACATTGGAAACAGTAAATGACTGTATATTTCTGGGCTCCAAAATCACTGCAGATGATCACTGCAGCCATGAAATTAAAAGACGCTTACTCCTTGGAAGGAAAGGTATGACCACCTTTTAATAGATAGCTATTAAAAAACAGACTTTACTTTCTCAACAAAGGTCCATCTAACCAAAGCTATGTTTTTTCCAGTGGTCATGTATGCATGCAAGTGTTGGACTATAAAAAGGCTGAGCGCTGAAGAATTGATACCTTTGAACTGTGGTGTTTAAGAAGACTCTTGAGAGTCCCTTGGACTGCTGGGAGATCTAACCAATCCATACTAAAGGAAATCAGTCCTTAGTGTTCATTGGAAGGGCTGATGTTTAAGGTGAAACTCCAACAATAGGCTCATCTGATGTGAAGATTTGACTCATTTGAAAACATCCTGGGAAAGATTGAGGGCAGTAGGAGAAGGGAACGTCAGAGGATGAGATGGTTGGATGGTATCACAGATCAATGGACATGGGTTATGGTACTCCCAAAACCCATGGGAGTTGGTGATGAACAGGGAGGCCTGGCTTGCTGTGGTTCATGGTATAACAAAGAGGTAGGACATGAATGATCGACTGAACTGAACTGAACACCCCTTAAAGAGTGATTTTTTTTCTTTCTTTCTTTCTTTCTTTTTTTTTTTTTTTAATTATCTTGGGCACGTTTGACCTGGGTGAATAGAGAAGCCCTTGAAGTACTGTCACACAATGTAAACCTGAATGGTCAATTATTACCAGCTGGGTTTGACATTGAATGGATGGAACACTTGAGGCATGCCACTGAAATTCAACACTATATGGTGATAAGCTACTGAATGCATTTAAATGGGGTGAGTGAACACACCATTGAAGTGAATCTTGGCATTGAAACAGTAGGTAGTGAATGTTATGGATGTGTTTGAGTTGGGATGATGAAGAAGCTTTGAGGAATGCCACACAGTAAAACATTGGATGGTGTCACCTGCTGAGTGTGTTTGACCTGGTGAGGATGGAAAAATCCTGGAAGCATGCCGTAGAACTGAAACACTAAAAAATGTTAAGCTACTACCATGTATTTTACCTAGAGAGGATGAAGAAGCACATGAAGCATGCCACAGGACTGACACAATGGATGGTGATAATCTACTGGGTATGTTTTTGTCTAGGGTTGTGAAGAAGCACTTGAGGCAAGTCCTCGAACTGAGGCATGGAATGCTGACAAACTATTGGGTGTTTCTGAATGGTGGTGTATGACAAAATCCTTGAAATATAGTTACAGTACTGAAACATTGGATGTTGCTAAACTACTGGTGGGTTTGACTCCAGGTGGACAAGACACACCTGAAGCATGTCAAAAAAACTGAAAAAAGGAGATGATAAACAATGTGACCCAGGTTGATTCTGGATATGACCCAGAGTGCATGAGGAAGTATCTGAACCTTGTCACCAACATGAAACACTGGATGGTGACAAACTATTGAGTGTGCTTGATTTAGGGTGGACAAGAAGCACATGAACCATTTCACAGAACTCAAAAGTGGATGGGGACAAGCTCCTTGGTATGTTTGACTAAGGGAGAAAAAAGAAGCTCTGGAAGCATGTTGTTACTCCGAAACACTGGATGGTGATAAAGTACTTGGTGTGATGACCTGAGGGAATGAAGAAACACAGAAGTATGTTGCATAATTGAAACATTGGATAATGACAAACTACTGGGTGTGTTTGATCCAGTGTACACAAAGAAGCACTTGAAGCATGTCACAGAATTTGAACACTGGATAGTGAAAAACTCCTGGGAGTGTTTGACTGGGTGGATGAAAAAGCTCTTCAAGCATGTCTCTGCACCAAGACACTGGATGATGAGTGTGTTTTATCCTCGGAAAATGAAGCACTTGAACTGTGAAACAGCACTAAAATAGAGGGTGGCAGTTATAGTACTGGGTGATTAGTCCCAGGTGACAAGGAAACACTGGAAAATGTCACATGTTAACGCACTGAATACTCTATGGTAATAGAGAACTGAATGTGTTTGATCTGGGGTTGAGAAGAAGAATAAAGCTGGTCCCAGTTCTGAAACGGGATTGTGATACACTACTTGGTGTGTAGGAATTCAAGTGGAAGAAGAAATACTGGAAGCATGTCACATCCATGAAACAATAAATGTTGCTAAACTACTGAGTGGAAATGATAGACTGGGAGAGACTAGAGATCTCTTCAGAATAATAAAATATATCAAGGGAGTATTTCATGCACATCTGGGCACAATAAAGGACAGAAAATGTATGAACCTAAAAGAAGTGGAAGATATTAAGGAGTGGTGGCAAGAATATATAGAAGAACTATCCAAAAAGATCCCAATGACCCAGATTACCAAGATTATCAAGGTGATTACTCACCTACGGCCACACATCTTTGAGTGTGAAATCAAATGGCTCTTTGAAAGAATCACTACCAAGAAAGTAGTGGAGGTGATGGAACACCAGCTGAGCTATTTGAAATTCTAAAACACGATACTGTTGAAGTTCCACATTCAGTATGCCAGAAACCTGGAAAACTCAGCAGTGGCTGCAGGACTGGAAAAGGTCAGTTTCTCACTTGAAATCCAAAGAAGGACAATGCAGAAGAATATTAAGAGTATCAAACAACTGTCCTTATTTCACACACTAACTCCTTGGAAGACAATTTATGAACAAACTAGATGGCATATTAAAAAGCTGAGATGTAAATATGCCAACCAAGTCCCATCTAGTTAAGACTATGATTTTTCCAGTAGGCATGTATGGATGTGACTGTTGGATTATAAAGAAAGCTGAGCACCAAAGAATTGATGCTTTTTAACTCTGGTGTTGGAGGAGATCCTTGAGAGGCCCTTGGACTGCAAGGAGATCCAACCAGTCCATCCTAAAGAAGATCAGTACTGAATATTCATTGGAAGGATGGATGTTAAAGCTGAAATGTCAATACTTTGGCCACCTGATGTAAAGAGCTGATTCATTTGAAAAGACCCTGATGTCAGGAAAGATTGAAATCAGGAGGAGAAGGGGAGAACAGAGGACACAAGAAGACAGATGGTTGCATAGCATCACCGACTCAAAGGGCCTGAATTTCAGTAAACCCAGGAAGTTGGTGATGGACAGGGAAGCCTGACATGCTGCAGTAGTCCATGCGGTCACAAAAAGTCAAACACGACTGAGCAACTCAAGCGAATTGAACAAAGGCATGCTCACAATTCACCAGGCTAGACTACAACAGCACATTAACCTAGAAATTTCAGGTGTTCAAACTGGAGTTAGAAAAGAGAGAAACCAGAGGTCAAATTGAAAACATCCATTGGATCATGGAAAACCCAACATAATTATATATATATATATATATTCTGCTTCATTGACTATGATAAAAGTCCACTGTGTGGATCATAACAAAGGGCAGAAAATTTTTAAAGACTTGGAAATATCAGAATACCTACCTGCCTCCTGAGAGTCCTGGATCCAGATCAAGAAACAACAGTAAGAAAAAGATACAGAAGAACAGATGGTTTGAAATTGGAAAACAAACAAACAACAACAACAAAAAAAAACTACTATATCATCACCCTGTTTATTTAACATATACAGAGCACATCTTGGAAAATGCTATGCTGCAGGAAACACAAGCTGAAATTAAGAGAAAATAGAAATATCAATAAAAATATAATAACATCAGATATGCAGATGATACCACCCATATGGCATGAAGCAAAGAATAACTAAAGAGCCTCTTGATGTAGGTGAAAGAGGAAAGTGAAAAAGCTGGCTTAAGATTCAACATTCAAAAACTAAGATCATGGCCTCTGGTCCTATCATTTCATGTCAAATGGATTACAAAAACAATGGAAACAGTGACAGACTTCTGTTTTTGTGGACTCCAAAACTATGACAGATGGAGACTGAAGCTATGAAATTAAATGACACTTATCTTTTGGAAGAAAATCTGTGACAAAACTAGGCTGCATGTTAAAGAGAAGAGGCATTGCTTTGCCAACTAGGGTACATATAGTCAGAACTATGTTTTTGTTTTTTTCAGTAGTCATTTCCCAATGTAAGTTATACCATAAAGGAGGCTGAACATTAAGGAATTGATACTTTTGAACCGAAATCTTGGAGAAGACTCTTGTGAGCCCCTTGGGCTGCAAGGAAATCAAGCCAGTCAACCCTAAAGAAAATCAATCCTGAAAATTCACTGGAGGGGCTGATGCTGAGGCAGAGCTCCAATATTATGGCTATCTGATGCGAAAAGCCAACCCATTGGAAAACACTCTGATGCTGGAAAATATTGGAGCAGGAGAAGGAGACAGTAGAGGACAAAATTGTTGTATGGCATCACTTACCAATGGCTTTGAGTATGAACAAACTCCGAGAGACGGTGAAGGACAAGAAGGCATGATATGCTGCAGTCCATGGGACTATGAAGAGCTGGAGATGACTGAGTGACTGAACAATAGATGAGAACCAGCAACAACAACGCTACTGAGTGCATTTGACCTTGAGTAGTTTCAGGAGCACTTGAAGCATGTCACAGATCTGAAACCCTAGATAGTGGTAAAACACTGAATGTTTGACTGGGAGTTAGTGAAGCAGCCATTGAAATGTATCACAGCACTGAAACAATAAATGTCGATAACCTATATGGTGTATTTGAGGTGGAGTGAATGAAGAACCACTTGAACTGTGTTTCATGACCGAAACACTATATGTTCACACTTTAGATGGTCTGTGTTGGATATTGTATAGGGAAAGAAGTACATGAAGCATGTCACAACACTGAAACTGGATCATGATAAATCATTGTGTATGATGACCTCCGGTAGTTGAAAAATCAATGAAAGTATGTAACAGCACTGAATGAATGGATGGCGATAAACTAAGAGTGTGGTCACACTTGGGTGGACAAAGGATCTTTTGAAACCTATACTAGAATTAACACACTGGATTGTGATAAATTATTGGTTGTGTAATTTCTGCAGAGAATGAAGAAACAGTTGAAGTAGGAAACAGCACTGAAACACTGGATGGTGATAATCTATGGAGTGTGTTTGATGCATATTGAATGAAGAGAAACTGGAAGCATGGCACCGAGTAAAACTTGGGACCATGGTAAACTTCTGAATGTGTTTTATCTAGAATGAATTAAAGAAGGACTTGAAACTCATCACAGAACCGAAGTAGTAAAAAGCTACCCTGTGATAAGCTACTGACCATATTTTATTTGGAGAGGATAAAGAAGTACATGAAGCGTGCCACAGTACTGGAACACTGGATAGTGGTAAACTACAAGGAGTGTTTGACTCAATCAGACAAAAGGACACTACAAGCATGTAATAGCACAGCATCAATGGATGATGATAATTTACAGGATGTGTTTTACCTGGAGGTAATGGAGGAGGCTCAAAACATATCACAATACAGAAAATATGGATGGTGATATGCTATCACATAAATTTCTTCTGGAGTGGATTAAAAATCATTTGAAGCATATCTGAACTTAAACACTGAATGGGGATATAACATTGTGCATGTTTAATGCAAATAGAAAAATAGAGGAAACAATAGAATAGGAAAGACTAGGAATCTTGCCAAGAAACTTAGAGACACCAAGGGACTATTTCATGCAAACATGGTCACAGTCAAGCACAGAAGTGGTATGAACCTCACAGAAGCAAAAAATGTGATGAAATGTTGGCAAGAGAATAAAAGAAGAACTATACCAAAGGAAGGTCGTAATCACCTTCTGCTCCTTCTGCTGCTGCTAAGTCACTTCAGTTGTGTCCAACTCTTCTGCACCCCATGGACTGCACCCTACCAAGTCATCTGTCCATGGGACTTTCCAGGCATGAGTAATGGAGTGGGGTGCCATTGCCTTCTCCACTTAATCAGCAAGATAACAATAATGGTGTGATCACTCACATAGAGCAGACAACCTTGTGTATGAAGTCAAGTAGATTTTACGAAGAATTACCACAAACGATGTCAGTCGAGGTGACTGAATTGAAGCTCAGCTCTTTCAAATTAAATAATAATAATAATGCTGTTAAAATGCTGCACTCAATGTGCCAGGAAATTTGGAAAACTCATCAATGATCACAGGACAGGAAAAGGTCAATTTCACTCTGATCCCAAAGAGGAGCAATATGAATGAATGCTCAAACTACTGAACAATCATGCTCATTTCATATGCTGGCAAGGTAACGCTCTAAATTCCTCAGTCTAGGTTTCAACAACCTGTGAACTGAGGACTTTCAAATGTACAAATCGATTAGGAAAGGCAGAGGAACCAGAGATGAAATTGCCAACATTCATTGGGTCATATAAAAAGCAGTGAATTCCAGAAAATGGTTTACTTCTGTTTCACTCACTATGATAAAGCCTTTGCCTGTGTGGGTCTCTGAAACTGTGGAAAATTCTCAAAGAGATGTGTATTCTTGACCACATTACCTGGCTCCTGAGAAACCTGTATGCAGGTCAAGAAGTAACAGAATCAGGCAGGAACAACGGACATGTTCAGAATTGGTAAAGGAGTACATCAAGGCTGTCTTGTTTTCAGCCCACTTATTTAACCTACATGCAGAGTATATCATGCAAAATGTCAGACTGGATGAAGGACAAGCTGGAATCAAAATTTCTGGGAGAAATATGAATAAACTCAGACATGAAGATGACAGAAAGCAAAAGAGTAATTACAGTCCCTTGCTGAGAGAAAAGTGGGGATTAAAAAAGCTGGCTTAAACCTCAACATTCAATAAAGTAAGATCATGTCTTCCAGTCCCATCAGTTCAGGTCAATAACTCAGTCATGTCCGACTATTTGCGAGCCTGTGAATTGCAGCATGTCAGGCCTCCCTGTCCATCAGCAACTCTGGGAGTTCACTCAGACTCACGTCCATCGAGTTGGTGATGCCATCCAGCCATCTCATCGTCTGTAGTCCCCTTCTCCTCCTGCCCCCAATCCCTCCCAGAATCAGAGTATTTTCTAATGAGTCAACTCTTTTCATGAGATGGCTAAAATACTCAATAGCAAATAGATCAGGACACAAGGGAAACTGCAACCGATTTTTATTTCCGTGAGTTCCAAAATCACTGTGCATGGTGACTGAAGCTATGAAGTTAAAAGACATTTGCTTCTTGGAGGGAAAGCTATGACAAACCTAGACAGAATATGCAACCAGAGACTTCATTTACTGGCAAAGGTCCAGATAATCAAGATATGGTTCTTCCCCGTAGTTGTGCATGGATGTGAGACCTAAACTGTAAAGAAGGGTGAACGCCAAATAATTGATGTTTTAAAACTGTGGTGCTGGAAAAGACTCTTGAACTGCAAAGAGATCAAACCAGTCAGTCCTAAAGGAAATCAACAGTGACTACTTATTGGAAAGACTGATGCTGAAGTTGCCATACTTTGGCCACCTGATGCAGAGCCAAATCATTAGAAAAGACACTAATGCTGGGTAAGACTGTAAGCAGGTGGGGATGGGTGTGACAGAGAATAAAATGGATGACTGTTGGCATAACTGTCTCAATGGGCATGAATTTGAGCAAATTCCAGGAGATAGTGAAGGACAGGGAAGCCTGGTGTGCTGTAGCTCATGGGGTTGCAAAGAGCTGGACATGACTGTGTGACTGAAAAACATCAGTCATGTGTAAATAAAGAAGCACCTGAAGTGTGTCACTTCAATTAAACCCTGGATGTTGATAAGCAACTGTATGCATTTGAAACAGGATAGTTTAGGAAGCCCTTGTGCATTAATCAGCACTGAAAGAATGGATGTGTGTATTAACCCAGAGTAGATAAGGAAGCACTGGTATATGTCACAGCACTGATAGACTGAATGGTGATAAAACACTTGTTGATTTAGACCTCTGGGGGTCAAACAAACACCTAATATATGCCAAAAGTTACAGTTCTGAAACCTTGGTTAGTGATAAAATGTTGGGAACATTCGACTGATGTGGACTATTAAGCACTTGAAGTATATCACAGCACTGAAAAACTGAAGGGTGGTAAACTCCTAGGAATGATGGGCCAGGATTGACAAAGAAGCATATGCTTAAATATAGATGTTGATAAACTATTGGGTATTTGACACCAGATGGACAAAGAAGCATTTGGAGCATGTCACATGTCAAGGCACTGAGCACTGCATGGTAATAAACTACAGAGTGTGTATTTCCAGAGAGTGAATGAATAGGCACTTGAGTCACATCACAGCACTGAAACACTGATTTTGATAAACTTCTGGATATAATTTTCCAGTCTGGATGATAAAGCAGTTTGTGTCACAGCTTGGAAATACTGGATGGTGATAAACTACTAGTGTGCTTGATAAAGATGTACTTGAACTTGTGACAGCAGTGAAAAGCAGGAAGTGATAAGCTGCTGAGTCTATATTAGCTGGGGTGGACCAAGATGCGGCTAAAACTCTTATGATAAGCTACTGTGTACATTTGACCTGGGCTGGATAAAGAAACACTGAAAGCATGTCACAGTAGTGAGGCACTGGATGGAGATATACAACTGGATGTGTTTGACCCAGGGTGCATGAGGAATAACTTGAGGTGTCACTGCACTGAAACAGTAGATGATGATAATCTGTTGGATGTGTTCAACCAGTAATCAGGATGAAGAAGTGCATAGAATGGCACTGCATGATGATAAACACCTGGTTGTATTTGAGCAGTGTGGATGAAGAAGTTCTTGAAGCATGTCAAATATTTGCAACCCTGAATGGTGATATAATTCCATCAAACAATGTGTCTTTTTGATATAGGGTGTAAAAGCAAGCACTTAAAGCGTGTCATGTGGCCTTTCCTGGTGGTCCAGTGGTTAAGCAACCACCTTGAAGAGTAGGGGATGAAGGTTCAATCTCTGATTGGGAAACTAACATCCCATATGCTACAGAGTAACTAAACCTGCACAGCTGCAAATACTGAAGTTCTCACACTCCAGAGACTGCATGTCATGGTAAGAGTTGGTTTCTCTCAAGCACTATCTTGCGTGACACAACTATGACCCAACACAGCCAACTAAATAAATTAAGAAGAATAATGTCACAGGTGAAATATTGGGGGCAAATTATTGAGTGTGCTTTACCTGGAGAAAATGAAGAAACACTTAAATTATATCACTGCACTTAAACACGGGATGGTGATAAGCTACTGTGTATGTTTGACGTGGGGTGTGGTGAAGAAGACTCGTGGAATGATCCACAGTTAAAACATTGGATGATGATAATCTACTGACTGTGTTAGAGCTGGAGTGGAGAAGCATGTCACAGAAATGAAACTCTAAGGGTGGTAAACTACACTGTGTTTAAACACAGGAGGATGAAGAAACCCTTAACCTGTCAAAGCATTGAATATTAGATATATTTGACCTGGAGTGGGTTGAACAAGCACTCCAAACAGGCTACTGGACTGAAATAAACACTGGATGGTGATAAAACGACTCAGTGTAATGACCAGAGGAGATGAAGAAGCAATGGAACATGTCATGACAGTAAAACACTAGATGATGATAAACAGTATTAGTCTTGGCAAGATGCCTGCTCCAGAGTTCAGGTTCAAGATGCAGCATGTTTGCACTAGAATGCAGGTTTAATAAGTTTGTGATGCCTCCCTGAAAATGCAAATTATGCACTTACCACAAGCCTACCCTGGATCGTGGGGTCAGAAGGGACAAAATGAGAGCTCCAGGCTGCAAGATCAGAAAGTGCATGGTGTGCACTAGAATGCGGGCTCATTGGTGGCTGATGCATGTATTAGATTGCAAGTTCAGAAGTTGTGACATGGGTATTCTATAGCACCCATGTTATAAAACCTCACACTGGTCATCTGTTTTTACATATAGCACTGAACACATTTAAATGCTATTATCTCAAATCATCCCATCTTCACCTTTTCCCACTGAGTCCAAAATTCTGTTCTTTAGATCTTTGTCTCTTCTCCTGGCCTGTGTATAGGCCATCTTTCTAAATTCCACATATATGAGTTAATATACAGCTTTGTCTTTCTCTTTCTTAGTTCCTTCACTCTGTGTAATAGGTTTCATGCTCTTCCACCTCATTAGAACTGACTCGAATACATGACTTCTTATAATTGAGTAATATTTCATATGCACATGTAGCAAAACTTCCTTAACCATTCATCTGCTGATGGACCTCGGTCACTTCCATGTCCTAGCTATTGTAAACAGTGCTTAAATAAACACTGGAGTATTGTGTTTCTTTCAATTCTAGTTTCCTCGAGGTTCATGCCCAAGAGTGGGATTGCTGGGTTATATGGCATTTCTATTTTCAACTTTCTAAGGAGTCTCCATAAAGTTTTCTATAATGGTTGTGCCAATTTGCATTCCCATCAACAGTTTAAAGGTTCGCTTTTCTCCACACCCGCTTCAGGAATTATATTGTAGACATTTTAATCATGGCCAATCTGACCAGTTTGAAATGATACCTCATTGTGGTTTTGATTTTCACTTCTCTTATGATAAGTGATGCTGCACAACTTTTCTGTGTCTCTTAGTAATCTGTATATTTTCTTTGGTTTGTTTCTGAGTAGTATTTGTAGCTGAGCATTGAGATACATGAGCAGCTTGCATATTTTGAAAATTATTTTTTTCTAAGTTTTCCACTTGTTATTATTTTCTCCCAATTCTGAACGCTACAGTTCAGTTCAGTTCAGTTCAGTTGCTCAGTCGTTTCCTACATTGTGTGACTCCATTAATTGCAGCAAACCATGCCTCCCTGTCCATCACCAACTGCCGGTGTTCACTCATACTCACGTCCATCGAGTCAATGATGCAATTGAGCAATCTCGTCCTCTGTTGTTCCCTTCTCCTCCTGCCCCCAATCCTTCCTAGCATCAGAGTCTTTTCCAATGGGCCAACACTTCACGTGAGGTACTGGAGTTTATCTTTAGCATTAGTACTACCAAAGAGACCCCAGGGGTGATCTCCTTCAGAATACACTGGTTGGATCTCCTTGCAGTCCAAAGGACTCTCAAGAGTCTTCTCTAACACCACAGTTCAAAAGCATCAATTCTTTGGCACTCAACTTTCTTCACAGTCCAACCCTCACATCCATACATGACTGGAGTTTATCTTTAGCATTAGTACTACCAAAGAGACCCCAGGGGTGATCTCCTTCAAAATATACTGGTTGGATCTCTTTGCAGTCCAAAGGACTCTCAAGAATCTTCTCTAACACCACAGTTCAAAAGCATCAATTCTTTGGCGCTCAACTTTCTTCACAGTCCAACTCTCACATCCATACATGACCACTGGAAAAACCATAGCCTCAACTAGATGGATCTTTTTGGCAAAGTAATGTCTCTGCTTTTCAATATGCTATCTAGATTGGTCATAACTTTTCTTCCAAGGAGTAAGCATCTTTTAATTTCATGGCTGCAGTAACCATCTGCAGTGATTTTGGAGCCCAAAAAAATGAAGTCTGACACTGTTTCCCTAACAATTTCCCATAAAGTGATGGACCAGATGTCATGAAATTCGTTTTCTGTAGGTTGAGCTTTAAGCCAACATTTTCACTCTCCTCTTTCACTTTCATCAAGAGGCTTTTTAGTTCCTCTTCACTTTCTGCCATAAGGATGGTGTCATCTCCATATCTGAAGTTATTCACATTTCTCTCGGCAATCTTGATTCTAGCTTGTGCTTCTTTTAGCCCAGCGTTTCTCATGATGTACTCTGCATAGAAGTTAAATAAGCAGGGTGAAAATATACAGCCTTGAAGTACTCATTTTCCTATTTAGAAACAGTCTGTTGTTCCATGTCCAGTTCTAACTGTTGCTTCCTGTTTCTCCAAGGCAAGTGAGGTGCTCTGGTATACCCATTTCTTTCAGAATTTTCCACAGTTTTTTGTGGTCCACACAGTCAAAAGTTTTGGCATAGTCAATAAAACAGAAGTAGTTGCTTTTCTGTACCTCTCTTGCTTTTTTCATGATCCAGCAGATGTTGCCAATTTGATCTCTGGTTCCTCTGCCTTGTCTAAAACCAGCTTATACATCTGGAAGTCCACGGTCATATATTGCTGACGCATGGGTTTGAGAATTTTGAGCATTACTTTACTAGCGTGTGAGATGAGTGCAATTCTGCGGTAGTTTGCTCATTTTTTGGCATTGCCTTCCTTTGGGATTGGAATGAAAACTGACCTTTTCCAGTCCTGTGGTCACTGCTGAGTTTTCCAAATTTGCTGGCATAATGAGTGCAGCACTTTCACAGTATCGTCTTTCAGGATTTGAAATAGCTCAACTGGAATTCCATCACTTCTACTAGCTTTGTTCATAGTGATGCTTTCTAAGGACCACTTGACTTCACATTCCAGGATGTCTATCTCTAGGTGAGTGATCATACCATCGTCATTATCTTGGTTGTGCAGATCTTTTTATTTTTAACATAAATATATCTATTTTAATTGGAGTTTAATTAATTTACAATATTATATTGATTTTTCTATACATCAACATGAATCCACCACAGGTATACACTTGTTCCCCATCCAGGTACCCCCTCCCTCCTCTGTCCCTGTACCATCCCTCTGGGTCGTCCCTGTGTACCAGTATCCTGCAACCAGTCCCAAGCAACCAGTATCCTGCATCGAACTTGAATTGGCAATTTGTTTCATGTATGATATTATACATGTTTCAATTACATTCTTCCAAATCATCCCACCCTCTCCCTCTCCCACAGTGTCCAAAAGACTGTACTATATATCTGTGTCTCTTTTGCTGTCTCATATACAGGGTTATCATTACCATCATTCTAAATTCCATATATATGCATAAGTATACTGTATTGGTGTTTTTATTTCTGGCTTACTTCACTCTGTATAATAGGCTCCAGTTTCATCCACCTCATTAGAACTGATTCAAATGTATTTTTTTCAATGGCTGAGTAATACTTCATTGTGTATATGTACCACAGCTTTCTTATCCATTCATCTGCTGATGGTCATGTAGGCTACTTCCATGTCAGTGCAACAATGAACATTTGGGAACACATGTCTCTTTCAAGTCTGGTTTCCTTGGTGTGTATGCCCAGCAGTGGTATTACTGGGTCATAAGGAAATTCTATTTCCAGTTTTTTAAGGAATCTCCACACTGTTCTTCATAGTGGCTGTACTAGTTTGCATTCTCACCAACAGTGTAAGACTGTTCTCTTTTCTCCACACCATCTCCAGAAAGTATTGTTTGTAGACTTTTGGAACTCAGCCATTCTGACTGGCGTGAAATGATACCTCATTGTTATTCTGATTTGCATTTCTGTGATAATTCATGACATTGAGCATCTTTTCATGTGTTTGTTAGCCATCTGTATGTCTTCTTTGGAGAAAGGTCTATTTAGTTCTTTGGCCCATTATTTGATTGGATCCTTTATTTTTCTTAAACTGCACAACAGGAGTTGCTTGTATATTTTTGATAGTAATTGTTTGTCAGTTGCTTCATTTGATATTTTCTCCGATTCTGAAGGCTGTCTTTTCACCTTGCTTATAATTTCCTTTGTTGTACAGAAGTTTATTTTTTTGTTTGTTTTTTTTTTGTTTTGTTTTTTTTTGTACAGTTCTTATGTGTGTTTCTGCCACCTTTTCTTAATATCTACTGTTTCTGTTAGGTCCATAGCATTTCTGTCCTTTATCAAGCCCATGTTTGCATGAACTGTTCCTTTGGTATCTCTAATTTTCTTGAAGAGATCTCTAGTCTTTCCCAATCTATTGTTTTCCTTATTTATTTGCATTGATCACTGAGGAAAGCTTTCTTATCTCTTCTTGCGTTCTTTGGAACTCTGCATTCAGATGCTTATATCTTTCCTTTTCTCCTTTGCTTTGTGCTTCTCTTTTTTCACAGCTATTTGTAAGCCCTCATCAGACAGCCATTTTGCTTTTCTGCAATTATTTTCCATGGGGATAATCTTGATCCCTGTCTCCTGTACAATATCATGAGCCTCTGTCCATAGTTATTCAGGGACTCTATCAAGTCTACTCCCTTAAATCTATTTCTCACTTCCACTGTATAGTCATAAATAATTTGATTTAGGTCATACTGAATGATCTAGTGGTTTTCCCAAATTTCTTCAATTTAAATCTGAATTTGGCAATAAGCAGTTCGTGATCTGAGCCACAGTCAGCTCCTGGTCTTGTGTTTTTTTTTTTTTTGTTGTTGTTGTTTGTTTGTTTTGTTTTGTTTGTTTGTTTTTTGTTTGTTTGTTTACTGTATAGAGCTTCTCCATCTTTCATCACAAAAAATATCAATCTGCTTTCTGTGTTGACCATTTGGCGATGTCCTTATGTAGTGTCTTATCTTGTGTTGTTGGAAGATGGTGTTTGCTATGACCAGTGCATTTTCTTGGCCAAACTCTATTAGTCTTTGCACTGCTTCATTCTGTATTCCAAGGCCAAATTTGCCTGTTACTCCAGGTGTTTCTTGACTTCCTACTTTTGCATTCCTATCCCCTATAATGAAAGGGACATCTTTTTTGATTACTAGTTCTAAAAGGTCTCATAGGTCTTCTTAGAACCATTCACCTTCAGCTTCTTCAGTATTACTGATTGGGGCCTAGACTTGGATTACTGTGATATTGAATGTTTTGCCTTGGAAATGAACAGAGATCATTCTGTCGTTTTTGAGATTGCATCCAAGTAGTGCATTTTTGACTCTTTTGTTGACCATGATACCTACTCCATTTCTTCTAAGGGAAGCCTGCCCACAGTAGTAGATATAATGGTCATCTGAATTAAAGTCACCCATTCCAATCCATTTTAGTTCACTGATTCCTAGAATGTCGACATTCACTCTTGCCATCTTCTGTTTGACCACTTCCAATTTGCCTTGATTCATGGACCTGACGTTCCAGATTCCTATGCAATATTGCTCTTTACAGCATCAGACCTTGCTTCTATCACCAGTCACATCCACAAATGGGGTATTGTTTTTGCTTTGGCTCCATCCCTTCATTCTTTCTGGAGTTATTAATCCACTGATCTCCAGTAGCATATTGGGCCCCTACTGACCTGGGGAGTTCCTCTTTCATTATCCTATCATTTTGCCTTTTCATACTGTTCATGGGTTTCTCAAAGTAAGAATACTGAAGTGGTTTGCCATTCTCTTTTCCAGTGGACCACATTCTGTCAAACCACTCCACCATGACCCGCCCATCTTGGGTGACCACAGGGACATGGCACAGAGCACCAGCGGTTTCAAATGTGCACAGAGTGCAGCCGAGAGGGGCTACCCCACGTCTGAGGTCAGGGGCAGTGGCAGGGAGGAGCTACCCCATGTCCAAGATCAGGAGCGGCGGCCAAGAGTGTGCAAGGCTGCAACAGTGCAGGAGCAGCCCAGAGGAGCTACCCCACGTCCGAGGTCAGGGGCGGTACCCGAGAGGACCTAACCCGTGTTAGAGGTCAGGGGCAGCGGCCGAGAGTGCAAGGCTGCGACAGCACAGGAGCAGCCAAGAGGATCTACCCTACGCTCAAAGCCTGGGCGTCGGCAAGAGATGAGTAACCCCATGCCCAAGGAGCTCATCCAAGGTGAGGAGCAGCTGCTGTGTTTTGCTGGAGCAGCCTTTAAGTGATACCACATGACCAAGGTTAGACTAACCCAGGTAAATGGTAGGTATTGCAAGAGGGCATCTGAGGACAGATACACTGAAACCATAATCACATAAAACTGAAGTCTACGTATTCACCTAAATTATAGTTCCCTTCATTGTACAAAAGCTATAGAGCTTAATTAGTTTTTTTTTTTTTTTTAATTTCCTTTACTCTAGGCAATGGGTCATATAGGATCTTGCTGTGTCTAATTTTAGGATGGTTATACCTATGTTTTATTATAAGGGTTTTATATTTTCTGGTCTTACATTTACATCTGTAATCCATTTTGAGTTTATTTTTGAACATGATGTTAGATAGTGTTCTGGTTTCTACACATAGCTGTCCAGTTTTCCCAGTAACACTTTTTGAAGAAAATATATTTTTCTGTTGCATATTTTTGCCTCCATTGTCAAAGATAATGTGTGCATGAATTTATCTTTGGACTTTATATTTTGTTACATTGGTCTATATTTCTATGTTTGTGCAAGTTTCATACTCTCTTGATATCCTTGTGGTGTAGTCTGAAATCAGAGTTTGACTCTACTAGTTCCATTCTACTTTCTCAAAATTGCTTTGGCTCTTCAAGGTCTTATGTGTTTCCATGCAAATCATAAAATAATTTGTTCTAGTTTTGTGAAAAATATTGTTGGTAGTTTGAGAGTTATTGCTTGAATCTATTGATTGTTTTGGGTGATATATTCATTTTAAATATATCAATTCGTCCAATACAAGAACATGATATGTTTCTCTATCTATATGTGTTTTGCTTTCTTTAATCAGTGCATATTTTTGTCTCTCTGGGAAAGTGAAAGTTGCTCAGTCATGTCTGACTCTTTGCAATACCATGGACCATACAGTGTATGGAATTTGGAATTCTCCAGGCCAGAATACTGGAATGAGTAGCCTTTCCCTTCTCCAGAGGATCTTCCCAACCCAGGGATCAAATACAGGCCTCACACATCGCAGGAGGATTCTTCACGTGCTGGGCCACAAGGGAAGCCCAAGAATACGATGGTGGGTAGCCTATCCCTTCTTCAGGGGGTCTTCCTGACCCAGGAATTGAACTGGAGTCTCCTACATTGCAGGTAGCTTCTTTACCAATTGAGCTATCAGGGAAGACCTTTGTCTCTTTATGCATATCTATTTCTAGTTATTTTATTCCTTTCATTGCAATGGTGAACAGGATTGTTCCTTAATTTCTCTTACTGAATTTTCATTGTTAGTGTATAGGAATATAAGAGTTTCTGTGTATTAATTTTATACCCTGCACATTTTCTCTATTCATTGATTAACTCCAGTAATTTTCTGGTGGCATATCTTCGGTTTTCTGTGTAAAGGATAATATCATGTGCAAATAGAGAGAGTTTTACCTCTTCTGTTCCAATGAGGATTCTTTTTATATCTTTTTCTTCTTTGAAAGGTGTGGCTAGGATTCCCAAAACTATTAGTGATGAGTATGGACAACCTTGTCTTCATGCTGATTTTAAAGGAAATGTTTTAAGTTTTTCATTATTGACAATGATGTATGCAGTGGTTTTGTCATATTTGATTTTCATTATGTTGAGGTATGTTCCATCTATGACTACATTAGCAGAGGTTTTTTGTTTGTTTGTTTTTTCTTCCTAAAAGTCTCTGTATTTTATTGAATTCAAATTGAATTTTGTGCTGTCTAGCCTCCAAATTATTTGTGTTTCCTCTATTTTTTGTTCTGTAGTTGGTATCTGATCTAACAACATTGTGATCAGAAAATATGCTTGAAAATATTACAATTTCTTGAAGTTTACCAAGGTTAGACGTGACCTTGGGTGTGATTTCTCCTAAAATAATGTTCCATTTGCACTTGAGAATAAGGAGAAAAAGGTGAAATCTGTTCATTTGGGATGAGATGACCTGTAGATATCAATTAGGTCAAACTGGTCTAACTGGTCTAATGTATCATCTAAAACGTGAGTTTCCCTTACTGATTTTCTGTCTGGATGATCTATCCATGTTATGAGTGGAGTATTAAAATCGCCCAATACTAATGGTTAGTGTCTATTTCTGCTCTAATAGTTGTTGGTATTTGCCTCCTATATTGAGGTGCTGCTACATTGGGTGCATATAGCTTCTTCTTGGATTGATATCTTGATTATTAGGTAATGCTACCTTCTTTGTCTCCTATAGTGGTTTTTAATTAAAGCCCATTTATCTGATATGAGTATTGTTTTTCCCACTTTCTTTTGCTCTCCATTTTCACAAAATAACTTTTTCCTGGTCATCACTTTCAGTCTGTATGTGACCCTAGTTATGAGGTGGTTTTCTTGCAAACAAGTATATTCTTGTATGCATTCAGATAATCTTTATCTTTTCATTGGAGCTTTTAGCCCATTTATGTGTAAGGGAGTTGTTGATAAGTATGATCTTCTTACCATTTACTATGTATTTTTTGTGGATTTATTTTGTAAAGCTTTTCTGTTTCCAGTCTAGAGAAGATCCTTCAGCATTTCCTGAAGTGCTGGTTTGGTGGTTCTGAATTCTAATTGCTTTTGTTTGTCTGTAAAGCTATTGATTCCTCTTTTGAATTAGAATGCTATGCTTGTTGAATAGAGTAATCTTGGTTGTAGGTTTTTGCCTTTCATCACTTTAAGTATATCCTGCCATTGCCTTCTAAGCTGAAGAGTTGCTATGGTAAGATCAACTGTTTTCCTTATGGGGATTCCCTTCTATGTTATTTGTTGTTATTCCTTTGTTGCCTTTAATATTTGTTCATTGTGTATATTTATTTGTTTTTATTTTGATTAATATGCATTTTGACATGTTTTGTCTTGGATTTATCCCTATGGGACACTCTTGGATTTTTCATCTTAGCTGTCTATTCCCTTTCCCATTTCAGCGAAGCTTTTAATTATTTTCTCCTCAAATATTTTGTCATGCCCTTTCCTTTTGTCTTCTTTATCTAGGAAACCTATGATTTAAATGTAGGCATTTAACATTGTCCCAGAGGTCTCTGAGGCTGTCTTCATTTTTCTTTCTTTCTTTCTTTCTTTTTTTTTTTTCCCTGTTCTGCTGCATTTGTTTCCAACGTTCTGTCTTCCAGCTCACTTAGTCTTTCTTCTGCTTCAGTTACTCTATTGTTTATGTTGTACAGAGTGATTTCTTTCTCAGTTATTGCATTGTGCATTATTCATTGACTACTCATTACTTCTTCTACATCCTTTTAAAACACTCTTCATCTTCTCAATCCATGTCTAATGTATATTTATCTGCAGCTCCATTTGTTTTCAAAACTTTGACTATTATTATACTGAATTGTTTTTCCTGTAGACTTCTTACCTCCTCCTCTTTCATTGGTTTGTTGATTTTTATTGTGTTACTTCACCTGTTGGATATGTCTCTGTCTTTTCATGTTGTTTAGATAGCTGTCTTGAGGTCTGTTTTCTGCAAACTGAAGGGTCATCATTGCTCTTAATTGGATAGACTCCTCCCAGTGAATGTGTTTGGACCAGTGGCTTGTGAAGGTTTTCTAGTTGAGGGAATTTTGTTGTTGTTGTTATAGAAGATGGCTATGGATCTCATTTATTCTGAGAGGACAATGCAGTGTCCACTAGAGAATTAGGGGACTCTATCATGGCTTTGATTCCAGTTGAGCTATTTCAAATCCTAGAAGATGATGCTGCGGAAATGATGCACTCAATATGCCAGGAAATTTGAAAATCTCAGCAGTGGCTCGGGACTGGAAAAGGTCAGTTTTCATTCCAAACTCAAAGAAAAGCAATGCCAAGAAATGCTCAAACTACCATTCAGTTGCATTCATCTCACATGCTAGAAAAGAAATGCTCAAAATTCTCCAACTCTGGCTTAAGCAGTACATCAAGTGTTAACCTCCAGATGTTCAAGTTTGTTTTAGAAAATACAGAGGAACCAGAGATCAAATTCCCAACATCTGCTGGATCTTTGAAACAAGCAAGCAAGTTCCAGGAAAACATCTACTTCTGCAAAAGCCTTTGGCTGTGTGCATCAAAATAATCTGTGGAAAATTCTGAAAGAGATAGGAATACCAGACCACCAGTCCTGCCTCTTGAGAAGCATGTATGCAGGTCAGGAAGCCACAGTTAGAACTGGACATTGAATAACAGACTGGTTCCAAATAGGAAAAAGAGTACCTCAAAGCTATATATTGTCACACTGCTTATTAACTTCTATCCAGAGAAATGGTTGGCTGGAAGAAACACAAAATGGAGTCAAGATTGCCTGGAGAAATGTCAATAACTTCAGATATGCAGATGACACCACCCTTATGGCACAAAGTGAAGAGAAACTGAACAATCTCTTGATGAAAGTGAAAGAGGAGAGTGAAGAAGTAGGTTTAAAGCACTACACTAGGAAAACTGAAATCATAGCATCCTGTCCCATCACTTCATGGCAAATAGATGCAGAAACAGTGGAAATGGTGGCAGATTTTATTTTGGGGGGCTACAAAATCACTGGAGATAGTGATTACAGCCATGAAATTAAAAGATGCTTACTCCTCCCTGACACCATAAAACAAGACCAGGAGCTGACTGTGGCTCAGATCAGGAAATCCTTTATTGCCAAATTCAGACTTAAATTGAAGAAAGTAGGGGAAATCATTAGACCATTCAGAAATGACCTATATCAAATCCCTTATGATTATACAGTGGAAGTGCAAAATAAATTTAAGGGACTAGATCTGGTAGAGTGCCTGATGAACTATGGATGGAGGGTCATGACATTGTACAGGAGACAGGGATCAAGATCATCCCCAAGAAAAAGAAATGCAAAAAGGCAAAATGGGTGCCTGAGGAGGCCTTACAAATAACTATGAAACGAAGAGAAGTGAAAGACAAAGGAGAGAAGTAAAGATATATCCATTTGAATACAGAGTTCCAAAGAATAGCAGGAGAGATAAGAAAGTCTTCCTTAGTGATCAGTGCAAAGAAATAGAGGAAAGCAATAGAATGGGAAAGAGTAGAGATCACTCCAAGAAAATTTGAGATACCAATGGAATATTTCATGCAAAGATGGGCACAATAAGGGCAAAAATGTTATGGACCTAAAAGAAGCAGAAGATATTAAGAAGAGGTGGACAAAGAATACACAGAAGAACTGTACATAAACGTTCTTCACAGCCAAAATAATCATGATGATGTGATCACTCACCTAGAACCAGACATCTTGGAATGTGAAGTCAAGTGGGCCTTATACTAACGCATATATATGGAATTTAGAAAGATGGTAACAATAACCCTGTGTACGAGACAGCAACAGATACACTGATGTATAGAACAGTCTTATGGACTCTGTGGGAGAGGGAGAGGGTGGGAAGATTTGGGAGAATGACATTGAAACATGTAAAATATCATGTATGAAATGAGTTGCCAGTCCAGGTTCGATGCACAATACTGGATGCTTGAACTAATGCACTTGGAGGACTCAGAGGGATGGTATGGGGAGGGAGGAGGGAGGAGAGTTCAGGATGGGGAACACATGTATACCTGTGGTGGATTCATTTGATATTTGGCAAAACCAATACATTTAAGTAAAGTTTAAAAATAAAGTAAAATTTAAATAAAATAAAAATCTAAAAAAATAATAAAATCTAAAAAAAAAAAAAAAAAGAAGAAGAAGAAGCATCACTATGAACATAGTTAGTGGAAGTGATAATTGAACTATCACTTCAATAGTGCAGTTGAACTATTTCAAATCCTAAACTGATTATGCTATGGAAGTGCTGCACTCAATATGTTAGTAAATTTGAAAAACTCAGCATTTGTTCGGGACTGGAAAAGTTCAGTTTTCATTCCAATACCAAAGAAAGGCAATGCCAAAGAATGCTCAAACTACCGCACAATTGCACTCATCTCACACACTAGTAAGGTAATGCTAAAAATTCTCCAAGCCAGGCTTCAGCAATACATGAACCATAAACTTCCAGATGTTCAAGCTGGTTTTTGAAAAGCCAGAGGAACCACAGATCAAATGGCCAACATCAATAAACAAAGGAGTTCCAGAAAAAGATCTGCTTCTGCTTTATTGACTATTCCAAAGACTTTGACTGTGTGGATTACAATAAACATTGGGAAATTCTGAAAGAGATGGGAATACCAGAACAGGTGACCTGCCTCTTGAGAAGCCTCTATGCAGGTCAGAAAGCAGCAGTTTGAACGGGTAATGGAACGACTGGTTCCACATAGGAAAAGGAGTATGTCAAGGTTGTATATTTTCACTCATGCTTATTTAACTTATATGCAGAGTACTCGTGAGAAACACTGTGCTGGATGAAGCACAAGATGGAATCAAGTTTTCCAGGAGAAATAACCTCAGATATGCAGTTGACACCACCCTTATGGCAGAAAGGGAAGAACTAAAGAGCCACTTAATGGAATCGAAAGAGGAGAGTGAAACGTTGGCTTAAAGCTCAGCATTCTGAAAACTAAGATCATGGCATCTGATCCCATCATTTTATGGCAAATAGATGGGCAATCAGTGTTTGACTTTCTTTTGAAGGGCTCCAGAATCACTGCAGATGGTGATCGAAGCCATGAAATTCAAACATGCTTACTCCTTGGAAGGAAAGTTATGACCAACCTAGACAGCATATTAAAAACCAGAGACATTCCTTTGTCCAACAAAGGTCTGTCTAGTCAAAGCTATGGTTTTTGTACTAGTCATGTATGGATGTGAGAGTTGGACTGAAAAGAAAGTTGAGAATCAAAGAATTGATGCTTTTGAACTGTAATGTTGGAGAAGTCCCTTGAGAGTCACTTGTACTGCAAGGAGATGCGACAAGTCCATCCTAAAGGAGATCAGTCCTGGGCGTTCATTGGAAGGACTGGTGCTGAAGCTGAAACTGCAATACTTTGGCCACCTCATGTGAAGAGCTGACTCATTTGAAAAGACCCTGATGTTGGGAGAGATTGAGGTCCAGAGGAGAAGGGTATGACAGGATGAGATGTTTGGATGGCATCACTGACTCAGTGGACATGAGTTGAGTAAACTTTGGGAGTTGGTGATTGACAGGGAGGCCTGGTGTGCTGCAGTCCATGGGGTTGCAAAGAATCAGACACAACTGAGTGACTGAACTTAGAAGACTGCCTTTTAATTTTCTTGAGTGTGTTCTTGTTTTGCTGGAAGATTAGCATGGGTTGTCTTGCACTGGAGCTTGCTGGTCTTGGATAGAGCTTGCTTTCAGTGTAGGCATGTGCCTTTTTGGATAGGATCTTGTCTATCACTATTCCCTGGGGCCAGGGGTTCTATGATGATCCAAAGTTCTGGAGCTGAGTTACCTGCCTCTGTTTTTTGGTCCCCCTCTTTCAGTAATCTCAAGACTACACTTTCAACATTGCACAGAAGACAAAACCCCATGTTAGTGGTGAAATAACTCGATATCCTAAACAATCAGAACTATTAACAGTATTATATATAGAAAAGAAGAGGGAAGAGCTAGATAGAGGTGATCAGGAGGAGAAAAGAAAGTCAAAAAGAAAGAGCACAATCAAGCCTGTAATCAAATCCCTGAATGAAAATGGATATTAAAAAACAGACTCTTAATGCTACAAAATTAACAAATACCAGAAAGCAAAAATTAAAACACCTAGACTAGAATTTGGACTTCCAAATGTACAATATAAAATAAACCAAAAACATAATGGAACACAAAAATTAGAAAAAAAATATATTGTGGGGTCAGTTCAGTGTCAGGTTTTCCCTTGTTCTAGCTTGCACTTTTTCTCAAAGTCTGCAATTGTCCTTAAATGCAATTTTACTGCTTAATTTTAATCTATTGCACCTGCCACTTCTGGAGTATTTCTCCTATCTTATCTTTACTTAGGATGGCCTCCTCTGCTTGCAAGTCTCTTCAATGTCTAATCTAAGCCCTGATAGGAAGAGGTGACAGTAGACCCTTATTCAGGGTCATTTGTTCTGTTGTGCTGTGGAGAGGCAGGAACACTGCAAACAAATACCTGCTGGGATTTGTGGGGAGCCTTTGTAGTGAATGGACAGCACAGTGTCTGTCAAAGTCCAAAGTGATGTGCACTTCTAAGGTCCAACCACTCAAGCTCCTGGGTTCCCTTTGAGGGCACAGTCACAGGAGGGCCATGTATCTCATGCACTTCCCAGGCCCAAGCTACTTAGGGTCCGTCCTTTGCTCGGCTAGCAGTCCCAGGTTGGCCTGTGCCTCCTGCACTTCCCAGGTTCAAGCTGGTCAGATTCCCAGGTGTTCTATGAAGGCCCAGTCCCATTTGAGCCATGTATCTTTTGCTTTTCTCAGGACCAAGCAGTCCAGACTCCCCAGTTCTCTGTTGGGGCACAGTCCCAGGTGGGTTCTTTGTCTCCTGCACTTCCAAGGTCCAAGCTGCTCATATTTCTGGGTGTTCTATGAATGTCCAGTCCCAGTTGAGCCATGCATCTCCTGCTCTTCCCAGGCCAAAGTGGCCTGGTGTTCTGCCCGAGCATAGTCCCAGGTGGGCTCCTTGTTTAACGCACTTCCCAGGTCCAAGCTACTCAGGTTCCAGGATGTTCCAGAGTACACTGTTCCAGAGAGTCACTCAGGCTCTCAGGATAGCTGATGTCATTGTCCCTGGTGGGCCATGTTTTTTCGTACACTGTTCAGGTTCATTCTGGCCAGTTTCTCAGATACTCCACAAGCATACAGTCCATTCATAGTGAGCTGTGCATCTCAGCAGAGGAGTTGCTCTCTGGTTATGACACTCTTTGCAGGTATAAACTGTCCCAGATCTCAGGAAGCCATTGTTAGGGACTGCTCATGGATACAGTCTGCTCACAGCTTGCCAGGAGATGCAGTCTCCTGGGCCTAAAAGGTTATGTTCTTCTGCCTCTGGTTGTCAACATTTTGACTATTTGCCTCCTGGGAGGGCCATAATGGAAGCTAGCTTGCTCTCCTTTGGTAAATACTAGGGCACAGTATGTTCTGTAAGCAGGTCAGGGGTTGCAGTTTGGTGTTAGAGCCTTCCCATAGGAACATTCCTTTTTTATTTTTATTTTTTTTTTTTATTTTTCAATTTTGGTCTCTCTGGCATTATGTGCTTCAGCCTGCTACTTCACATTAGCTCTCTCACAGTGTCCTCAAAGCATTTAAACCCCATCTTTATTCTAAGGACTGAAGATGCAGAGGGTGCCTCTCTACATAGCCCCCACTCATTGTGGGTTGAGAGGAGACTGTGAGGCAATTCTCCACTGATAATTGCTTCTTTGGCTTGAATTCTGAGATGATTTTTTTTTTGGGGGGTGGGGAGTGTTATACCACCCTCTGAGATTCCAAAGTGGCCCACTGAATCAACCTCTGAGAGGGTTTCCTGTGGTATGGAAACTTCTCCTTCTCTAAAAGATGATGTATAGTGCCAAATTCATGATCTCTGAAGAAGAAGATTTAACTTCAGGAACAAGGACCAGGCTTGATCACTCAAAAACTCTTGCATAGCAGAGTATTATTAAAGTAAGAAAAGTAACAGAGAAAGCTTCTGACATGGACATCAGAAGAGGGTTGAACTAATCACAGAAGAAATAAAAAAAAAAAAATCAAAATTTGCATAGAAACGAATGAAAATGAAAACACAACAATCCAAAACCTGTGGGACACTGTAAAAGCTGTCCTAAGTGGAAAGTTCATAGCAATACAGGCACACCTCAAGAAACAAGAAAAAAGTCAAATAAATAACCTAACTCTACAACTAAAGCAACTAGAAAAGGAAGAAATGAAGAACCCCAGGGTTAGTAGAAGGAAATAAATCTTAAAACTTAGAGCAGAAATAAATGCAAAAGAAACAAAAGAGATCATAGCAAAAATCAACAAAACCAAAAGCTGGTTTTTTGAAAGGATAAATAAAATTGACAAACCATTAGCCTGACTCATCAAGAAACAAAGGGAGAAAAATCAAATCAATAAAATTAGAAATGAAAATGGAGAGGTCACAACAGACAACACAGAAATACAAAGGATCATAAGAGAGTACTATCAACAATTATATGCCAATAAAATGGACAACGTGGAAGACATGGACAAATTCTAAGAAAAGTACAACTTACCAAAACTCGATGAGGAAGAAATAGAAGATCTTAACAGACCCATCACAAGCACGGAAATTGAAACTGTAATCAAAAATCTTCCAGCAAACAAAAGCCCAGGTCCAGACGGCTTCACAGCTGAATTCTACCAAAAATTTAGAGAAGAGCTAACACCCATCCTGCTCAAACTCTTCCAGAAAATTGCAGAGGATGATAAACTTCCAAACTCATTCTATGAGGCCACCATCACCCTAATACCAAAACCTGACAAAGATCCAAAAAAAATAAATAAATAAAATAATAAAAAAAAAAAAAAAACAAGAAAACTACAGGCCAATATCACTGATTAACATATATACAAAAATCCTTAACAAAATTCTAGCAATCAGAATCCAACAACACATTAAAAAAAGTCATACACCATGACCAAGTGGGCTTTATCCCAGGGATGCAAGGATTCTTCAATATCTGCAAATCAATCAATGTAATACACCACATTAACAAATTGAAAAATAAAAACCATATGATTATCTCAATAGATGCAGAGAAAGCCTTTGACAAAATTCAACATCTATTTATAATCAAAACTCTCCAGAAAGCAGGAATAGAAGGAACATACTTCAACATAATAAAAGCTATATATGACAAACCCACAACAAACAATATCCTCAATGGTGAAAAATTGAAAGCATTTCCTCTAAAGTCAGGAACAAGACAAAGGTGCCCACTTTCACCATTACTATTCAAAAAGAGTAGTTTTGGAAGTTTTGGCCACAGCAATCACAGCTGAAAAAGAAATAAAAGGAATCCAAATTGGAAAAGAAGTAAAGCTCTCACTGTTTGCAGATGACATGATCCTCTACATAGAAGACCCTAAAGACTCCACCAGAAAATTACTTGAACTAATCAATGACTAAAGTAAAGTTGCAGGATATAAAATCAACACACAGAAATCACTTGCATTCCTATACACTAATAATGAGAAAACAGAAAGAGAAATTAAGGAAACAATTCCATTCACCATTGCAGTGGAAAGAATAAAATACTTAGGAATATATCTACCTAAAGAAACTAAAGACCTATATATAGAAAACTATAAAACACTGGTGAAAGAAATCAAAGAGGACACTAATAGATGGAGAAATATACCATGTTCATGGATTGGAAGAATCAATATAGTGAAAATGAGTATACTACCCAAAGCAATCTATAGATTCAATGCAATACCTATCAAGCTACCAACAGCATTCTTCACAGAGCTAGAAAAAATAACTTCACAATTTGTATGTAAATACAAAAAACCTCGAATAGCCAAAGCGATCTTGAGAAAGAAGAATGGAACTGGAGGAATCAACCTACCTGACTTCAGGCTCTACTACAAAGCCACAGTTATCAAGACAGTATGGTACTGGCACAAAAACAGAAATATAGATCAATGGAACAAAATAGAAAGCCCAGAGACAAATCCACGCACATATGGACACCTTATCTTTGACAAAGGAGGCAAGAATATACAATGGATTAAAGACAATCTCTTTAACAATTGGTGCTGGGAAATCTGGTCAAACACTTGTAAAATAATGAAACTAGAACACTTTCTAACACCATACATAAAAATAAACTCAAAATGGATTAAAGATCTAAACGTAAGACCAGAAACTATAAAACTCCTAGAGAAGAACATAGTCAAAACACTCTCTGACATATATCACAGCAGGATACTATATGACCCACCTCCCAGAATACTGGAAATAAAAGCAAAAATAAACAAACGGGACCTAATTAAACTTAAAAGCTTTTGCACATCAAAGGAAACTATTAGCA
This sequence comes from Syncerus caffer, assembly GCA_902825105.1. Lineage (NCBI taxonomy): Eukaryota > Metazoa > Chordata > Mammalia > Artiodactyla > Bovidae > Syncerus > Syncerus caffer. The sequence goes on from CADEAB010000019.1 coordinate 97,287, forward strand.
AGGTGAAAAGACAGCCTTCAGAATGGGAGAAGATAATAGTAAATGAAGCAACTGACAAACAACTAATCTCAAAAATATACAAGCAACTCCTACAGCTCAACTCCAGAAAAATAAATGACCCAATCAAAAAATGGGCCAAAGAACTAAATATACATTTCTCCAAAGAAGACATACAAATAGCTAACAAACACATGAAAAGATGGTCAACATAACTCATTATCAGAGAAATGCAAATCAAAACCACTATGAGGTACCATTTAACGCCAGTCAGAATGGCTGCGATCAAAAAGTCTACAAGTAATAAATGCTGGAGAGGGTTTGGAGAAAAGGGAACCCTCTTACACTGTTGGTGGGAATGCAAACTAGTACAGCCACTATGGAGAACAGTGTGGAGATTCCTTAAAAAACTGGAAATAGAACTGCCTTGTGATCCAGCAGTCCCACTGCTGGGCATAAACACTGAGGAAACCAGAAGGGAAAGAGACACGTGTACCACAATTTTCATCACAGCACTGTTTATAATAGCCAGGACATGGAAGCGACCTAGATGTCCATCAGCAGATGAATGGATAAGAAAGCTGTGGTACATATACACAATGGCGTATTACTCAGCCATTAAAAATAATACATTTGAATCAGTTCTAATGATGTGGATGAAACTGGAGCCTATTAAACAGAGTGAAGTAAGCCAGAAAGAAAAACACCAGTACAGTATACTAATGCATATATATGGAATTTAGAAAGATGGTAACAATAACCCTGTGTACGAGACAGCAAAAGAGACACTGATGTATAGAACAGTCTTATGGACTCTGTGAAAGAGGAAGAGGGTGGGAAGATTTGGGAGAATGGCATTGAAACATTTAAAATATCATGTATGAAACGAGTTGCCAGTCCAGGTTCGATGCAAGATACTGGATGCTTGCGGCTGGTGCACTGGGATGACCCAGAGGGATGGAATGGGGAGGGAGGAGGGAGGAGGGTTCAGGATGAGGAGCACATGTATACCTGTGGCGGATTCATTTTTATATTTGGCAAAACTAATACAATTATGTAAAGTTTAAAAATAAAATAAAATTAAAAAAAAAAAAAAGAAGGGGTTTGAAGAATGCCCCACCCCCCTTGCTAGTATTAGCAAGGGAGTTATATACATTTTAGTTATTTATTATAATAAATCAAAAGAATGTTTCAAATTTGTGAAAATTTTACCAGACCTATTCCCACAATTTATATATTAGGATAACAGGATTAGAATTTAACAATAGAAAGATATTACCAGACCCACTCCCATTACATAGCTTCTAAAATATTAGGATTCATCTGAAGGTTTTCAGGGAAGAGAAACTGTCCTCAAGCATGATACATTGTTGCTATATAATCCCAATTACAGAGTTTAAACTGAGTTGTTTTCTGTGTAATCATCAGTACTAGGTTTAAAGAAAGAAAAAAAAAATATGTGACTAAGACTAAGGAATATAGAGAAAAACAAACAAGCAATCAAACAAACATGTTTGCCCTTTTCTCCTCCTTGAGAATTCCAGAACCCTATCTCCTCCTCAAGAATTCAGACACATTTCTCCTCTTTGGAGAGCCCAGACTTCTTATCATTCTGTCTAGGAATTGACCTTATCCCCAACACACGTTCAGTTCAGTTGCTCAGTCATGTCCAACTATTTGTTACCCCAAGGACTGTTGTTACCCCAAGGACTGTGGCACACCAGGCTCCTCTGTCCATCACCAACTTTCATAGCTTGCTCAAACTCATCTCCATTGAACCAGTGATGGACTCAATATCACCCTCTGCCATATTGTTCTCCTTCTTCCTTACATTTTACCCAGCACTGGGGGCGTGTGAAAGAGTCAGTTCTTTGCATCAGGTAGCCAAATTATTGTAGCTTCAGCTTTAACATCAGTCCTTCCAATAAATATTTAGGACCGAATTTCTTTTTTTTTTAAATTTTATTTTATTTTTAAACTTTATGTAATTGTATTAGTTTTGCCAAATATCAAAATGAATCCATCACAGGTATACATGTGTTCCCCATCCTGAACCCGTCTCCCTCCTCCCTCCCCATACCATCCCTCTGGGTCGTCCCAGTGCACCAGCCCCAAGCATCCAGTATCGTGCATCGAACCTGGACTGGCAACTCGTTTCATACATGATATTTTACATGTTTCAATGCTATTCTCCCAAATCTTTCCACCCTCTCCCTCTCCCACAGAGTCCATAAATCTGTTCTATACATCAGTATACACAATGGAGTATTACTCAGCCATTCAAAATAATACATTTGAATCAGATCTAATGAGGTGGATGAAACTGGAGCCTATTATACAGAGCCAGAAAGAAAAACACCAATATAGTATACTAACGCATATATATAGAATTTAGAAAGATGGTAACAATAACCCTGTGTACGAGACAGACCTGAATTTCTTATTGACTAATTTTATTCCCTTGCCGTCCAAGGGGACTCTCAAGAGTCTTCTCCAAAACTACAGATCAAAAGCATCGATTTTTTGGCACTCAGCTTGCTTCACAGTCCAACTCTCACATGAATATACATGACCAATGGAAAAAACCATAGCCTTGTCTAGATGGATTTTCCTTGGCAAAGTAATGTCTCTTCTCTTTAAAATGTGATCTAAGTTGGACATAACTTTCCCTCCAAGGAGTAAACGTCTTTTAATTTCACGGTGACAGTCACCATTTGCAGTGATTTTGGAGCCCCAGAAACAAAGCCTGACATTGTTTCCACTGTTTTCCCATCTATTTCCCATGATGTTATGGGACAAGATGCCATGATCTTCCTTTCAGAATATTATGCTTTAAGCCCAGTTTTCCCTTTCCTCTTTCACTTTCATCAAGAGGCTTTACAGTTCCTCTTTATTTTCTGCCATAAGTGTGGTGTTATCTGAATATCAGAGATCATAGATATTTCTCATGGCAAACTGGACTATAGCTTCTGCTTCTTCCAGCCCAGTGTTTCTCATGATGTACTCTGCATTCAGGTCAAATAAGCAGGGTGGCAATTACAACCTAGATGTCCTTGTCTTTCTATTTGGAACCAGTCTGTTGTTCCATGTCCAGTTCTAATTTTTGCTTCCTGACATGCATATAGGTTTCTCCAGAGACAGTTCAGGTGGTCTGATATTTCCAACTCTTTCAGAATCTTCCACAGTTTACAGTGATCCACACAGTCGAAGTCTTTGGCAGAGTCAATAAAGCAGATTTTTTTTTTTCTGGAACCTTCTTGCTTTTTCAGTTATCCAAGATTATTGGCATTTGGATCTCTGGTTCCTCTGCCTTTTCTAAAACTAGTTTTAACATCTGGTATTTCACGGTTCATGTATTGATGAAGCCTGGCTTGGAGAACTTTAAGCATTACTTTACTAGAATGTGATATGAGTGTAATTGTGTGGTAGTATGAGCATTCTTGGACACTGTGTTTCTTTGGGATTAGAATGAAAACTGAACATTTCAGTCCCATGGCCACTGTTATGTACTACAATTTGCTAGCATATTGAGTGCAGCACTTTCACAGCATCACTTTTCAGGATTTGAAATAGCTCAACGAAAATTCCATAACCTCATTAGCTTTGTTCATAATGATTCTATCTATGGACCTCTTGACTTCAAATTCCAGGATATCTGGCTCTAGGTGAGCGATCACTCCATCGTGAATATCTGGGTCTTGAAGATCTTTTTTGTGCAGTTCTACTCTGTATTTTTGCCACCTCTTCTTAGTATCTTCTGCATCTCTTAGGTTCGTACCACTTTTTTACTTTATCGAGCCCATCTGTGCATGAAATGTTCCCTCGGTATGGCTAACTTTCTTGAGGGGATCTCTAGTCTTTCCCATTCTTTTGCTTTCCTCTATTTATTTTCATTGAGCACTGAGGAAGGCTTTCTTTTCTCTCCTTGCTAATCTTTGGAACACTGCATTCAGATGCTTATATCACTCCTTTTCTCCTTTCCTTTTCACTTCTCTTCTTTTCACAGCTATTTATAAGGCCTCCACAGACAACTGTTTTGCTGTTTTTCATTTCTTTTCCATGAGGATAGTCTTGATACCTGTTTCCTGTACAATGTCACGAGCCTCTGTCCATAGTTAATCATGCTTTCTATTTATCGAATCTAGTCCCTTAAATATATTTCTCACTTCCACTGTATAATCATAAAGGATTTGATTTATGTCATACTTCAAAAAGTTGGCTTAAAAGTCAACATTCAGAAAACTAAGATCATGGCATCTGTTTCCATCACTTCATGGGAAATAGATGGGAAAACAGTGGAAACAGTGTCAGACTTCATTTCTTTGGGGTCGGTGCAGGGCGCTCCCAAATCACTGCAGATGGTGATTGCAGCCAAGAAATTAAAAGACACTTGCTCCTTGGAAGGAAAGTTATGACCAACCTAGATATCATGTTCAAACACAGAAACATTACTTTGCCAACAAAGGACCATCTCTTTAAGGCCATGGTTTTTCCAGTAGTCATGTATGGATGTGATAGTTGTGCTGTGAAAAAAAGCTGTTCATGGTAAAATGGACCCTTTTGAACTGTAGTGATGGAGAAGACTCTTGAGAGTCCCATAGACTGCAAGGAGATCCAACTAGTCCATTCTAAAAGAGATCAGTCCTGTGTGTTCTTTGGAAGGAATGATGCTAAAGCTGAAACTCCAGTACTTTGGCCATCTCATTGGAGTTGACTCATTGGAAAAGACTGATGCTGGGAGGGATTGGGGGCAGGAGCAAAAGGGTATGACAGAGATGAGATGGCATCACCAACTCGATGGATGTGAGTTTGAGTGAACTCCATGAGTTGGTGATGGACAGGGAGGACTAGTGGGCTGTAATTAATGGGGTCGCAGAGTTGGACCTGACCGAGTGACTGAACTGAACTGAATGTGTGGAAAATTAAACAGCACATTCTGAATGTCTCGATGAGGCAAATAATAACTCACAGGGGAAATGAGAACATATTCTGAGGTGATTTAAAATGAAAACCCAATGTAGAAAGTCATCAGATACAGCAGAAGAAGAACTCATATATATTTATGCTTATAGAAAAAGAAATCTTCTCTAGTTCTGGGAAGAAGAAAATGCCTTCTTCAAAAGATGAAAAAAAATCTAATTTCACAGAAGGAAGAAAGAGGAAATGAACAAATATTTGTATGGGTTTAAGTTAATAGAAAAATAATACATAAAATTGAACACAAAACAAAATATTAAAAGGATATTAGGTAAACTAAACAACGAAAAGAGAAGATTTAGTTACTGAAATTAGAATGAATAAGATGACACTGCTACTAAACATACTAACAAAGGAGGAATTTGGGTATTTACGACAGGTATATCTGTCATTAAATTCTCAAACTATGTGAAGCAGTCAGATTGCTAGAATAACAGAAGGACTAAAGCAATTTGAAATACTGGAAGATGAAAAAAAAATGAACAGATTCATTAAAAAAAAAAAAAGAAAGAACAAGTTGAATTGGTTATCCCATTGTTTGCAAATAAGCCCTTAAAACCAGGTTTTTTAAAAAAAAACCTTTACTATTTTGGTAGAGGTGCCCAAAATGCTATTAGAGATCAGTGGAGAAAAAAGTCCAGAAAGAATGAAGACATGAAGCCAATGCAAAAACAATATGCAGATGTGGATGTGACTGGTGACAGAAGCAAGGTCTGATCCTTCAAAGAACAATATTGCATAGGAACCTGAAATGTCAGGTCCATGAATGAAGGCAAATTGGAAATCATTTAACAGGATATGCAAGTGTGATCATCAACATTCTAGGAATCAGCAAATTAAAATGGACTGGAATGGGTGAATTTAACTCAGATGAACATGATATCTACTACTGTGGGCAGGAATCCCTTAGAAGAAATGGAGTAGCCGTCATGGTGAATAAAAGTCTTATATGCAGTACTTGGATACAATCTCAAAAAAGAAAGAATGATCTCTGTTCATTTCTAAGGTGAACAATTCAATATCACGGTAATCCAAGACTTTGCCCCAACCAGAAATGCTAAAGAAGCAGAAGTTGAATGGATCTATGAAGACCTACAAGACCTTTTAGAACAAATATCCAAAAAAGATGTCCTTTTCATTATAGGGGACTGGAAGGCAAAATAAGAAATTCAAGAAACACTTGGAGTAACAGGCAAATTTGGCCTTGGAATACTGAAATGAAGCAGGAAAAGGCTAACAGAGTTTTGGCAAGAGAACGCACTGGTCATAGCAAATACCCTCTTCCAACAACACAAAGGAAGATGGTCAACACCAAGATCAGATTAATTCTATCTTTGTAGCCAAAGATGGAGAAACTCTATACAGTTCAGCAAAAACAAGACTGGGAGCTGACTGTGGCTCAGATCATAAACTCTTTTTTTTTTTTTTTAACCAAATTCAGACTTAAATTGAAGAAAGTAGGGAAAACAATTAGACCATTCAGGTATGACCTAAGTCAAATCCCTTATCATTATACAGTGAAATATGGATTTAAGGGACTAAATCTGATAGATTTAAGGGACTATATCTCATAGACAAAGTGCCTGATGACCAATGGATGGAGGTTTGTGGCATTGTACAGGAGAAAGGGACTAAGACCATTCCTGTAGAAATGAAATATTAAAAAAATAAAAAATAAAAAAAAGGCTGTCTGAGGAGGCCTTACAAACAGCCGTGAAAAAAAGAGATGCAAAAAGCAAAGAAGAAAAGAAAAGATATATGTATCTGAATGCAGAGATTCAAAAGAATAGCAAACGGAGATAAGAAAGACTTCCTCAGCTATCAATTCAAAGAAATAGAAAAAAACAATAGAAAGGGAAAGACTAAAGTTCTCTTCAAAAAAATTAGAGATACAAAGGGAATATTTCATGCAAAGATTGGTTCAATAAAGGGAAGAAGTGGTATGGATCAAACAGAAACAGAAGATATTATGAAGAGTTGGCAAGAAGACACAGGACATTTGTATAAAAATGAGTTTCAAGACCCAGATAATCACGATGGTGTGATCACTCACCTAGAGCCAAACATCCTGGAATGTGAAATCATGAGGGCCTTAGAAAGCATCAATACGAACAAAGCTAGTGGAGGTGATAGAATTCCAGTTGAACTGTCTCAAATGTTGAAAGATAATGCTGTGAAAGTGCTGCATTCAACATGCTAGCAAATTTGGAAAACTCAGCAGTGGCCACAGGACTGGAAAAGGTCAGTTTTCACTCCAATCCCAAAGAAAGACAATGACAATGAGTGCTCAAACTACCACACAATTGCACTTATCTCACACGCTAGTAAAGTAACGCTCAAAATTCTCCAAGCCAAGCTTCAGCAATACACAAACCGTGAACTTCCAGATGTTCAAGCTGGTTTTAGGAAAGGCAGAGGAACCAGATATCACATTGCCAACATCCGATGGAATCATCAAAAAAGAAAGAGAGTTCTAGATAAACACCTATTTCTGCTTTATTGACTATGCCAGAGCCTTTGAGTGTGTGGATCACAATAAACAGTGGAAGATTCTGAAAGAGACGGGTATACCAGACCACCAGACCTGCATTGGAGAAACCTATATGCAGGTCAGGAAGCAACAGTTAGACCTGGGCATGGAACAACTGACTGTTTTCAAATATTAAAAGGAGGACATCAAGGTTTTGTATTATCACCCTGCTTATGTAACTTGTAGGAAGAGTACATTATGAGAAACACTGGGCTGAAAGAAGCACAAGCTGGAATTCAGATTACTGGGAGAAATATCAATAACCTCAGATATGCAGATGACACGAATCTTATTGCAGAAAGTGAAGAGGAACTAAAAAGCTTATTGATGAAAGTGAAAGAGAAGAGTGGAAAATTTGGCTTAAAGCTCAACATTCAGAAAATGAAGACCATGGCATCTGGTCCCATCACTTCATGGGAAATAGATAGGGAAACTGTGGAAAGATTGTCAGACTATACTTTTTTTTTGCTGCTCCAAAACCACTGCAGATGGTGATTGCAGCGCTGAAATTAAAACATGCTTACCCCTTGGAAGGAAAGTTATGCCCAACCTAGATAGCATATTAAAAATCAGCAGCATTTCATTGCCAATAAAATATGTCTAGTCAAGGATCCACTTTTTCCAGTGATTGTGTATGAATGTGAGACTTGACTGTGATGAAAGCTGAGTGCTGAAGAATTGATGCTTTTGAACTGTGGTGATGGATAAGATTCTTCAGAGTTCCTTGGACTGCAAGGAAGTCCAACCTGTCCATCCCAAAGGAGATCAGTCCTGGGTGATCATTGGAAGGACTGGCGCTAAAGCTGAAACTCCAATACTTTGCCCACTCATGCGAAGTGTTAAGTCATTGAGAAAGACCCAGATGCTTGGAAGGAATGGGGTCAGAACGAGAAGGGGACTACAGAGGATGGAAGGCTGAATGGCATCACCGAATCCATAGACATGAGTGAACTCTGGGTGGACAGGGAGCCTTGGTGTGCTGCGATTCATGGGGTTGCAAAGAGTCGGTGATGAATGACCAATTGAACTTAATTGACACTTACTGAGAAAGGAGGAAATAAATGAAACAGTGTGCTTCTGGGGGTGGAGAGGGGGTGGGAAGAAGAAGAAGAAGGAAACCAGGAGAATGTCTGATGTGGCAATGATAAATGCCCCATGATGAGAAACATAGATGTCTAGATGGAGAATACAATAACTAAAAGGAGTGGGGTACATGGAAAATCTTGAGGAAGTAAAAGTTGAAACCATGCTTAAATGAGTCAAGATTCAAGAATTGGATTGGGCATGGACCAATTGACCACTTCAAAAGTGAAAGAAGAGTGACAAAGCTCTTTATTATCACTTGCTTATGTGAATCATATGCCAAATATAATATTAAAATACCAGGTGAGTGAATCACAAGCTGGAATCAAGGTTGCTGGGAGAAATATCAAAACCCTCAGATATGTAGAAGGTAACACGGAAACAAATAGAAAGTGAAGAGGAAATAAAGAGCCTTTCCATGAGGCTGAATGAGATGAGTGAAAAACCATGCTGAAAACTCTACATTCATAAAAACAAAGATAAGGGCATCTGGTCCCATCACTATTTGGCAAATAGAAGGGGTAAACATGTGGAAACAGTGACAAGCTTAATTTTTTTGGCTTCAGAATTATTAGGAATAGTGACTGCAGTTATCAAATTAAATGTAACTTGCTTTTGGATCTAAAAGCTATGACAAACCTATACATTGCATTATAAAGAAAACACACCACCTTACTAAATTGTCAGCAAATTAAAAAAAAAAATGTCAATTATGGTAATAGTGGAGACTATCAGCCCTCGGATTTTTTTGGAAGGAATGATGCTACAGCTGAATCTCCAGTACTTTGGATACCTCATGCAAAAAGTTGACTCATTGCAAAACACTCTGATGCTAGGAGGGATTGAGGGCAAGAAGAGAAGGGGACCACAGAGGATGAGATGGCTGGATGGCATCACTGACTCAATGGATGTGAGTCTGAGTGAACTCCTGGAGTTGGTGATGGACAGGGAGGCCTGGCGTGCTGATTCATGGGGTCGCAAAGAGTCGGACACGACTGAGCGACTGATCTGATATGATCTGATCTGATGTCTTAGCTGATATGCCAGATACATAAGGAAAGTTGGGTAGACATGAAACACATAGAAGAATTGGATATCTGTGATTAACTTGGTAGGAAGGAAGACAGTTTGTTCCCAATCCCAAACAAAGCTTAGGAAACGTTGTAAAAAGTGGCTTATTATGACTGAAAATATTTGGCCTAATTGTAGCTCTAGAAATTCAATAAAAGGTAGGTAATGAAGCTACAAAGGGAAACATGACATATGTCTTCCAAGAACTGATTACCATGCTGAGATGCTGCATTCATGACAAGGATTTAAGTCTGTCTTTGCAGGAGCAGGAAAGCAACATCAAAATATCCATTAGGAAATATAAGTGGTGTCTTGGTGGGAGAAAGTAAAGGCATAACATAAGGAGAGTAGAGCATAAGGTCATTTTAGAATGACCTTTTATAATACTACTTGTAAAATGCCTATCTTATGCTGACTGTGATGCAATCTTTGAATATGTCAGTCATGTTATGATAGTGATCATGATTGCTGAGTAGGCTACATCTACACTGTCAAGTATGAGATGTATATATATATATATATATATATATATATATATATATATATATGTATGTATATGTATGTGTGTGTGTGTGTATATATATATATATATGTATGTGTGTGTGTGTGTATATATATATATATATATATATATGTGTGTGTGTGTGTGTGTGTGTGTGTGTGTGTATACACGTGTATATATATATACACGAATAAAACCTGTTGTTTAACCTTTTAGCTTTCTTCCCAATAATGGACATAAAATAATAAAACTGAAAAAACACTAAAGTATATACTGCTCATTTGCTTTCTCTAAATGCGATTTGTACTGTTCCCTCTCCCACATCATATTATCAGCCTCTGTCTGACCTCCAAAATTCCTTTCCCCAGAGGTTTATGAGATAACTATTCCAAACAGCCTCAGAGAAGAACAGGCCCACTTAAGACAGTGGCTTTCCAAATATATGCCTATACATTTATTTATTCTTGTCTTGGGTTAGTGCAGCAACTCACTAATCTGACTGCTGCCCTTTCTCACCTCATTAAAGGTGATCTGTTCCTGTAAAGTGCTCGTCTCATTCTTTTTCTGAACCTTGCCTTCTCTAACTCCCTTACCCTACAGACAAACCGAGTGGCTGACAGGTACATAAGATGAATGGCCTACCTTGGAGGTGCCTTCCATGCCACCCAGTTGCCTGAGCAATTTGAACCTGGGAAGGAAACAATGCACATAGCCAATTGTGCTCAGTGCCCTTGAAAATGACCTAGGAGCCTGAGTGGCTTAGGCTTGGGATGTGCATGAAACACAGGGACCACTTTGGGCAGTGCATTTGCAGATCACCCAGGAATCTGAGCAGGGTGGACCGAGAAAGTACATTTCACCTATGGCAATGGCAAGCCCACTGTGCTCCATCCACCTTAACCGCCCTCATCCACATATCCCACAAGTGTTTGTTTTCAGTGTGCTCCTCCTCACCGTTGTACCACTGAGCAGGTGAGGTCAAATAAGGACCTGCTCTCCCCTTGTGTTATGGTTCATACTAGTCAGGTGTAAACTTATCACTGGAGAGAATTGCAAAATGAGGAAATAAAAACAAGCAAAGAAGGCTGAACTAGCCCAGAAGTTACAGGAGCTACAAATTGAAACTCTGAAGCTAATGCAGAAACTGTGCAGTTAAAGGACAGCAATAGCCTTTGACAACAAGTAGAAGCAGGAAAAAGATTGTCTGACACTAATCTAGCACCTCTAAACTCACAGTAACTCTAGAGAAATTATTAGATTATTCTATTTTTTTCATGCTTTTTTAATTAAACATTTTTTGTTCCTTATCATTATCTTTAATTCCATTTCTATATAGTATAATATGTTTGATAATTATTTTGACTTCTAAATTTTCTCCAGTAATTATAGCAGTTTAAATTCTATGCTAGGTTCTTAGTCTTTGATTTTAAATCTTGTTGTTAATCAATGTTTATACTGTAGGAATTCTATATTTAGAATCTGTTTTCACTTACGAATTTAATTACTGAGTTGATTGCACTCTCACCTTTTTACTCTCCCTTTTATCCTCCTAGAAACCTTTATCTCCCTCCTCAGTTTATTCTGATCCATATAACACTGTGAATCCCTTTAACTGTTTTGATTATGGAAAATTGTTTCACCATCAACCTTGGGTTTTTTCTTCTGTTCTGAGGATGTAGAATTCTTAATGCTACTGTAACTCAAGGTCCATAAAGGTCCCAGAGGCCATGAAGTTAATCCAGATCTTTAGATCATTGTTGAATTTCTGACACCAATGAACATTAAAAAAGAATCACATTCAAAAGGTTCCATGCCTACATGGAAATGAAGCTCCAAGCTGAAACCAGCAATTTCAGTGCAAGACAACGCACACCTATTCTCTAGCAAAGCAGCAAAACAAAAATGAATATTATAAAAGGTGCTACCTGAATCCATACCAAACCCACAGACACCACAATGCACATTACAGGACAATTCATTGCATTTCATAGAGAAGTGATCCAGTTCCACCTGACAGACCACAAGCACACACTATCCCAAACATTAAACCTTGAAAAGTTACAGGTTCAATCCCACCCACAAAGATCAGATTCCACCACAAATTGGATCCAAAACGCTGCAACCTGCAGAAAGGGGACCCAAAACACAGTGATCTAAACCAAATGAAAAGGGATAGAAATATGTAGTGTGTGAAGGTACATGATAAAAACACACCAAAACAAACAAAAGAAGAGGAGATAGGAAGTTTTCCTGAAAAAATATTTCAGAACAATGAGAGAAAAGATGACCCAAATCTTGAAAACTAAGTGGAGTTGCCAGCAAATACACTGGAGCCTCCGATTGAGAATAAAAAAAGCATGTTTACCATGCATCTAGAAGAAATAAAGAAAAAACAAGCAGTAATAATCAATGTAATAACTGAGATTAGCAAAGCCCTGGAAGGAACCAAGAGTAAAAAATCTGAGACAGAGAAAGAACTAACTTATATGCAGAGTGCATCATGAAAAAAGCTAGGCTGGAAGAAGGACAAGCTGGAATCAAGATTGTCATGAGAAACATCAATAACCTCAGATAGGCAGATAACACCACCCTTATGGTTCAAAGTGAAGAGGAACAACACAGCCTCTTGATGAAAGTGAAAGAGGAGAGTGAAAATGTGGGCTTCAAACTCAACATTCAGAAAACGAAGATCATGGCATCTGGTCCCATCACTTCACAGGAAATAGATGGGGAAACAGTGCAAACACTGTCAGACTTTATTTTTGCAGGACCTGAAAAATCAATGCATTTGGTGATTGCAGCCATGAAATTAAAGGACGCTTAGTCCTTGGGAGGAAAATTATGCACCACCTAGATAACATTCAAAAGCAACAAAGGTCCAACTAGTCAAGGCTATGGTTTTGAACGTGGTCATGTATGGATGTGAGAGTTGGTCTGTGAAAAAAGCTGAGCACCAAATAAATGATGATTTTGAAGTGTGGTATTCAAGCTAACTCTTGAGACTCCCTTGGACTGCAATGAGATCCAACCAGTTCATTCTAAAGGAGATCAGTCTTGGGTGTTCATTGGAAGGACTAATGCTAAAGCTGAAATTCCAATACGTTGGCCACCTCGTGCAAAGAGTTGACTCATTGGAAAATACTCTGATGTTGGGACGAATTGGGGACATTAGGAGAAGGTGATAACAGAGGATGAGATGGTTGGATGGCATCACTGACTCGATAGACATGAGTTTGAGTGAACTCCAGGGGTTGATGATGGACAGGGAGGCCTGGCATGCTGTGATTCATGGGGTCAGAAACAACTAACTGAACTGAACTGAGAAAGGAGGGAATAAAAAAACACAGTGACATGTGTAATTTTTTTTTTTTTTTAAGAATGAAAACATGAAAAGTTCTGATAATTCTTAGACAATATTAAATGCCCTACAGTGAAGATATCCACATGGAAAAGACCAAAAGAAAAAATAGAAAGAAAGAAAAGGAAAAAAGAAAAAAGAGTGGCAGGGGGCTTGAGAAAATTCTTCAGGAGATAAAATTTGAAAACCTCGATTAAATGGGGAAGGAAATAGCTCCCTGAGTCCCAACGCAGCAGAATGTTCTGAACTTGATGATCCAAAAGTGAAATATCCTAATATTTTAACCAAACACTGAAAATTTAAACACACATACAAAAAAAAAAAAAAAATTAAGAGCAGCAAGAGTAAAGACATAAATATCATACAGTCGGATCCCCATAAAGATAGCAGCTGATCTTTCAATAGAAACTCTTCAGGCCAGTAAAACATGGTAGAACATTCTCAAAATTACGAATGAGCCAAAATTAACACCAACACGGATCTTATTCAGATATGAAGGAGATATCAAATGGATTAAGGAAAACCTTTGCTCCTAAGTTGCTTCAGTCGTGTCCGACTCTGTGCGACCCCATGGACTGCAGTCTACCAGGCTCCTCCATCCATGGGATTTTCCAGGCAAGAGTACTGGAGTGGGTTGCCATTTCCTTCTCCAGCAAAACCTTTAAGCAGTCATTAACATGAAACTGCTAAACTTTTAATGATGCTGTTAAACTGGGACACTGAGTTCATATGTCATCAGATATGGAAAACTCATCAGTGGGCATGAAATTGGAAAAGGCCAGTTTTCAATAACAGCAAAGGTAGGTAAGGCCAAAGAATGTTCAAGCAAGCATGCACTGTTGCTTCTTTCACGTGTTAGCAGGGTAAAACTCAAAATTCTACAGGAGTATGTAAACTAAGAACTTCCAGAGGTGAAAGATAGACTTGGCAACAATAGATGAACCAGAAAACAATTTTGAAACATTCATTGGATTGTAGAGGGAATGAAGAATTTCAGAAAAGCATTTACTTCTGCTTCAGTGACTCCATTAAAGACATTGACTGTGTATATCACAGTAAACTGTGAGCAGTTTGAAAGAGACAGGAATCATAGACCTTCTAACCTGTCACCTGAGCAATGTGTATTCCATTCAAGATGCAAGAGTTGAGTTTATTTTTGTGTATGGTGTTAGAAAGTGTTCTAGTTTCATTCTTTTACAAGTGGTTGACCAGATTTCCCAGCACCACTTGTTAAAGAGATTGTCTTTCATCCATTGTATATTCTTGCCTCCTTTGTCAAAGATAAGGTGTCCATATGTGCGTGGATTTATCTCTGGGCTTTCTATTTTGTTCCATTGATCTATATTTCTGTCTTTGTGCCAGTACCATACTGTCTTGATAACTGTGGCTTTGTAGTAGAGCCTGAAGTCAGGTAGGCTGATTCCTCCAGTTCCATTCTTCTTTCTCAAGATCGCTTTGGCTATTCGAGGTTTTTTGTATTTCCATACAAATTGTGAAATTATTTGTTCTAGCTCTGTGAAGAATGCTGTTGGTAGCTTGATAGGGATTGCATTGAATCTATAGATTGCTTTGGGTAGTATACTCATTTTCACTATATTGATTCTTCCAATCCATGAACATGGTATATTTCTCCATCTGTTAGTGTCCTCTTTGATTTCTTTCACCAGTGTTTTATAGTTTTCTATATATAGGTCTTTAGTTTCTTTAGGTAGATATATTCCTAAGTATTTTATTCTTTCCGTTGCAATGGTGAATGGAATTGTTTCCTTAATTTCTTTTTCTGTTTTCTCATTATCAGAGAAATGCAAATCAAAACCACTATGAGGTACCATTTCACACCAGTCAGAATGGCTGCGATCCAAAAGTCTACTAGCAATAAATGCTGGAGAGGGTGTGGAGAAAAGGGAACCCTCTTACACTGTTGGTGGGAATGCAAACTAGTACAGCCACTATGGAGAACAGTGTGGAGATTCCTTAAAAAACTGGAAATAGAACTGCCTTATGATCCAGCAATCCCACTGCTGGGCATACACACTGAGGAAACCAGAAGGGAAAGAGACACGTGTACCCCAATGTTCATCGCAGCACTGTTTATAATAGCCAGGACATGGAAGCAACCTAGATGTCCATCAGCAGATGAATGGATAAGCAAGCTGTGGTACATATACACAATGGAGTATTACTCAGCCATTAAAAAGAATACATTTGAATCAATTCTAATGAGGTGGATGAAACTGGAGCCTATTATACAGAGTGAAGTAAGCCAGAAAGAAAAACATCAATACAGTATACTAACGCATATATATGGAATTTAGAAAGATGGTAACAATAACCCTGTGTACAAGACAGCAAAAGAGACACTGATGTATAGAACAGTCTTATGGACTCTGTGGGAGAGGGAGAGGGTGGGAAGATTTGGGAGAATGGCATTGAAACATGTAAAATATCATGTATGAAACGAGTTGCCAGTCCAGGTTCGATGCATGATACTGGATGCTTGGGGCTGGTGCACTGGGATGACCCAGAGGGATGGAATGGGGAGGGAGGAGGGAGGAGGGTTCAGGATGGGGAACACATGTATACCTGTGGCAGATTCATTTCGATACTTGGCAAAACTAATACAATTATGTAAAGTTTAAAAATAAAATAAAATTAAAAAAAAAAAAAGATGCAAGAGTTGGAACAAGACATGGAACAATCGATCAGTATAAACCTGGGAAAGGTGAGTAACAAGACTGCATATTATCAGTCTTCTTATGTGAAATATATGCAGACTATACTATTGAAAATGCCAGGCTGGATGAATAATAAACTGGAAACAAGGTTTCTGGGATAAACGTCAACAACCTTAGATAGAGAGATGGAAACACTGTAAAAAGTGAAATGAAGAGGGACTAAAGAGGGTCTTGATGAGGATGAATGAGGAGCATAGAAACCTCACTGAGAACTCAATAGTCAAATGAACAACACAAGGTCTCTGGTGCCAACACTACTTGGCAAATAGAAGGCGGAAAACATGGAATAAGTTACAAATTTAGTTTTCGTGGGCTCCAAAATCACTGTGAATGGTGACTGCAGGCATGAAATGAAGATACACATGCTTCTTTGAGGAAAAGCTATGAAAAAATCTTGACCTTGTTTTATAAAGAAGAAACATGAGCTTATTAGCAAAGGTCTCCTTAGTCACAAACCCCAGTCATTTATCCATTAGTCATGTAAAGATGTAAGAATTTGAATCTAAAGAAGGCTGAGAGCTGAAGAACTGATGCCTTCAAACAGTAATGCTGGAGAAAGCCCTTAGGGGTCCCTTGAACTGAAAACAGATCCAGACAATCAATCCTCAAGGAAACCAACCCTGGATATACTTCTGAAGCACTCATGCTGAAGCTGAAATTCGAGGATTTTGCCAAACTGATTCAAAGAACCAACTCTGGAAAACACCATGACACTGGGAAAGATTGAGGACAGGTGGAGAAGGTGCTGATAGAGGATGAGATGGTTGGATGGCATCATCAATTCAATGGACATGTGTTTGAGCAAACTATGGGAAACAGTGAAAGAGAGGGAGGCCTGTTGTGCTGCAGTCACAAAGGGTTGGACATGACTCAATGGATCAACAACAGCAGTTAAAATATCTAGAACTACTTCTTAAAATCACTCAAAAATCTATTTAGTAAAAGAAATAGGAACAGCAATTATAAAAGTCACATATTAAGGTGGTTTACACTAGAAAGTGGGATAGTTGATTCTTTTTTTATTTTTTTTTAATTTTATTTTATTTTTAAACTTTACAGAATTATATTAGTTTTGCCAAATATCAAAATTAATCCACTACAGGTATACAAATATGGCAACTGCTGCTGCTGCTAAGTCACTTCACTCATATCTGACTCTGTGTGACCCCAGAGATGACAGCCCACCAGGCTCCCCCGTCCTTGGGATTCTCCAGGCAAGAACACTGGAGTGGGTTGCCATTTCCTTCTCCAATGCATGAAAGTGAAAAGTGAAAGTGAAGTCACTCAGTCGTGTCTGACTCTTAGCGATCCCATGGACTGCAGCCTACCAGGCTCCTCCGTACATGGGATTTTCCAGGCAAGAGTACTGGAGTGTGGTGCCATTGCCTTCTCCAATATGGCAACTATAGACTGTCGAAGAGACTAATCTTATAATTTAATATATTACCAATATTACACTGTAAGGCATATTTTAAGCACACAATAGACAATAGAGTGCCATAGTTACTACACTAACAGTAGACAAAACTGACTTTAAATAAAAATGATATGAAACAAATGGCATTAAATATATTCAGTTTAGTCACACAGTCATATCTGATTATTTGCCACACCATGGACTGCAGCATTCCGACCCTCTTGTCCAAAACCAACCCCCGGTATTTTCTCCAGTTCCTATCCATTCCTTTGGACTGCAAGGAGATCCAACCAGTCCATTCTGAAGGAGATCAGCCCTGGCGTTTCATTAGAAGGTCTCGTGCTAAAGCTGAAAATTCAGTAATTCGGCCACCTCATGTGAAGAATTGACTCAAAAATACTCTCATGCTGGGAGGGTTGGGGGCAGAAGGAGAAGGGGATGACAGAGGATGAGATGGCTGGATGGCATCACTGACTCAATGGACTTGAGTCTGAGTGAACTCTGGGAGTTGGTGATTGACAGGGAGGCCTGGCGAGCTGCGATTCATGGGTTTGAAAAGAGTTGGACATGACTGAGAGACTGAACGAACTGAACTGAACTGAAATTGGTAAGGCCATCCAACCATACACACTCTGTGGTTCCCTTCTCTTGTTTTCAATCTTCCCCAGCAACAGTCTTCCCAAATGAGTCGGCTCTTCACATCAGGTGGCCGTATATTGCAGTTTCAGCTTCAGTATCAGTCATTCCAATAATTATGCTAATTATATATGTTTCATAGCATCTCTATATTGATGATACATGAGTATATCACACACACATAAATTCACATCATCAAATAATTACAGTTAACTAATATTTGAATAATTTCTCTGCCTTTAGGCTAACATGAAGTGCAGAAACTGCAAAACATTAGCAAGAATTATAGTCTAAGAATAAATATCCAGCAATAAATATTCAAATAATTCAAGAAGAAGATAACACCCATGAAGGAAGAGAAAACCTAAACGACAATACATCCAGTGGACCAAACACAGATGTGCAGAATGTACCACCCAAAAGGAACAGAAGAATAAACATCTCCCTCAACAGCACATGGAATAATCTCCAGAAAATTCCTGATAATTGGGTTTATATTAAGTCATGGAATAACCATTAATAATGTAACCATACCAAATATGGTCTCTGTAATCCAAACCATGCAAATTGAAATAATAATGGGATGAAAATTTGAAAAATGTGATGGACAGGGAGGCCTGGTGTGCTGCAATTCATGAGGTTGCAAAGAGTTGGACACGACTAAGAGACTGAATTAAATGGACTAGTGGTTTTCCCTACTTTCTTGAATTTAAGTCTGAATTTGGCAATAAGGAGTTCATCAC
This sequence comes from Syncerus caffer, assembly GCA_902825105.1. Taxonomy (NCBI): domain Eukaryota; kingdom Metazoa; phylum Chordata; class Mammalia; order Artiodactyla; family Bovidae; genus Syncerus; species Syncerus caffer. The sequence goes on from CADEAB010000019.1 coordinate 116,336, forward strand.
ATGAGCCACAGTCAGTTCCTGATCTTGTTTTTGCTGACTGTATAGAGCTTCTCCATCTTTGACTGGAAATAATAGAATCAATCAGATTTTGGTGTTGACAATCTGGTGATGTCCATGTGTAGAGTCTTCACTTGTGTTGTTGAAAGAGGGTGTTTCCTATGACCAGTGCATTCTCTTGGCCAAACTCTGTTAGCCTTTGCTTCATTCTGTATTAAAGGCCACATTTGCCTGTTATCCCAGGTGTTTCTTGACTTACTACTTTTGCATTCAAGTCTCCTATAATGAAAAGGATATATTTTTGGTTGTTAGTTCTAAAAGGTCTTGTGGTTCTTCATAGAACCGTTCAACTTCAGCTTCTTCAGCATTTCAGGCTGGTGCATAGACTTGGGTTACTGTGATATTGAATGGTTTGCCTTGGACAAACAGAAATCATTCTGTCGTTTTTGACATTGCATCCAAGTACTGCATATTGGACTCTTCTGTTGACTATGATGGCTATTCCATTTTTTCTAAGGGATTCCTGACCACAGTAGTAGATATCATGGTCATCTGAGTTAAATTCACCCATTCCAGTCCATTTTAATTTCCTGATTCCTAGAATGTAGATGATCACTCTTGCCGTCTCCTGTTTGATAACTTGCAATTTACCTTCATTCATGGACCTGACATTCCAGGTTCCTATGCAATATTGCTCTTTGAAGCATCAGACCTTGCTTCTGTCACCAGTCACATGCACAACTGGGTATTGTTTTTGCATTGGCTCCTTGTATTCATTCTTTCTGGAGTTCTTCCTCCACAGACCTCCAACAGCATATTGGGCACCTACCGACCTGAATGGTACAGGTTTAAATAACCCTGGTTCGAAGGCCTTATTTGCAAACAATGGACATTCAATTCAACTTTTTTTTTTTTTAATGAATCTGTTTTTTGTTTTTTTTAGTATTTAAAATTCTTTTAGTCACTCTGTTATTCTAGCAATTTGACTACTTCACATAGTTTGAGACTTTATTGACAGATATGCCTATTATAAATACCCAAATTCCTCCTTTTTTAGTATATTTAGTAGCAATGACATCTTATTCATTCTCATTTCAGTAACTAAATCTGCTCTTTTCATTGTTTAGTTTACCTAATATTCTTTTTCCTATTTTTGTTTCATGTTCAATTTTCTGCATTCTTCTTATTTTTATATTAACTTAAACCCATACAAATATTTGTTCATTTCCTCTTTCTTCCTTCTGTGAAATTAGATTTATTTATTTATTTTTTTTTTTCAGCTTTTGAAGAAGGCATTAACTTCTTCCCAGGACTGGAGAGCTTTCTTTTTCTGTAAGCTTAAATACATATGGGTTCTTTTTCTGCTGTATCTGATGATTTTCTACATTGGGTTTTCATTTTAAATCATCTCAGAATATGTTCCCATTTCCCCTGTGAGTTATTCTTTGCCTCGTTGAGCCCTTCAGAATATGCTGTTTAATTTTCCACACGTTGAGTTCAGTTCAGTCGCTCAGTCATTGCCGACTCTTTGTGACCCCATGAATTGCAGCACACCAGGCCTTCCTGTCCATCACCAACTCCCAGAATTCACTCAAACTCACATCCATCGAGTCGGTGATGCCATCTCATCTCTGTCATACCCTTTTGCTCCTGCCCCCAATCCCTCCCAGCATCAGTCTTTTCCAATGAGACAACTCTTCACATGAGATGGCCAAGTGCTGGAGTTTCAGCGTTAGCATCATTCCTTCCAAAGAACACCCAGGACTGATCGCCTTTGGAATGGACTGGTTGGATCTCCTTTCAGTCTATGGGACTCTCAAGAGTCTTCTCCAACACCACAGTTAAAAGTGTAAATTCTTCGGTGTTCAGCTTTCTTCACAGTGCAACTCTCACATCCATACTTGACTACTGAAAAAACTATAGCCTTTACTAGATTGTCCTTTGTTGGCAAAGTAATGTCTCTGCTTTTGAACATGATATCTAGGTTGGTCATAACTTTCCTTCCAAGGAGTAAGTGTCTTTTAATTTCATGGCTGCAATCACCATCTGCAGTGATTTGGGAGCGTCCCCCCAAAAATGAAGTCTGACTCTGTTTCCACTGTTTTCCCATCTATTTCCCATGAAGTGATGGAAACAGATGCCATGAACTTAGTTGTCTGAATGTTGACTTTTAAGCCAACTTTTTGAGGTATGACATAAATCCAATCCTTTATGATTATACACTGGAAGTGAGAAATATATTTAAGGGACTATATTTGATAAATAAAGAGCATGATGAACTATGGACAGAGGTTCGTGACATTGTACAGGAGACAGGTATCAAGACTATCCTCATGGAAAAGAAATGCAAAACAGCAAAATAGTTGTCTGGGGAGGCCTTAAAAATAACTGTTAAAAGAAGATAAGTGAAAGCAAAAGAGAAAAGAAGTGATATAACATCTGAATGCAGTGTTCCAAAGATTAGCAAGGAGAGAAAAGAAAGCTTTCCTCGGTACTCAATGCAAATAAATAGAGGAAAGCAAAAGAATGGGAAAGACTAGAGATCCCCTCAAGAAAATTAGCCATGCTGAGGGAACATTTCATGCAAAGATGGGCTTGATAAAGGAAAAAAGTGGTACGAACCTAAGAGATGCAGAAGATACTAAGAAGAGGGGGCAAAATATAGAGTAGAACTGCACAAAAAAGATCTTCAAGACCCAGATATTCACGATGGAGTGATCGCTCACCTAGAGCCAGACATCCTGGAATTTGAAGTCAAGTGGCCTGTAGATAGAATCACTATGAACAAAGCTAGTGGAGGTTATGAAATTCTATTTGAGTGATTTCAAATCCTGAAAGATGATTCTGTTAAAGTGCTGCACTCAATATACCAGCAAACTGGAAAACATAGCAGTGGCCATGTGCCTGAAAAAGGTCAGTTTTCATTCCAATCCCAAAGAAACACATTGTCCAAGAATGCTCAAACTACCACACAATTACACTCATATCACATTCTAGTACAGTAATGCTCAAAATTATCCAAGCCAGGCTTCATTAATACACGAACTCTGAACTTCCAGATGTTCAAACTCGTTTTAGAAAAGGCAGATGAACCAGAGATCCAAATACCAACAAATTTGGATCATTAAAAAAGCAAGAGGGTTGCAGAAAAACATACCTATTTCTGCATTATTGACTATGTCAAAGCCTTTGACTGTGTGGATGACTATAAAGTGTGGAAGATTCTGAAAGAGATGGAAATACCAGACCACCTGACCTGCCTCTGGAGAAAACTTTATGCAAGTCAGGAAGTGACAATTAGAACTGGACATGGAACAACAGACTGTTTCCAAATAGAAAGAAGAGGATGTCAAGGTTGTATATTGCCATCCTGCTTATTTGACTTGAATGCAGAGTACATCATGAGAAAATCTGGGATGGAAGAAGCAGAAGCTGGAGTCCAGATTGCCATGAGAAATATCAATGATCTCAGATACTCAGATAACACCACACTTCTGGCAGAAAATGATAAAGCCTCTTGATGAAAGTGAAAGAGGAAAGGGAAAAACTGGGCTTGAAGCACAACATACTGCAACAAAGATCCTGGCATATGGTCCCATCACATCATGGGAAATAGATGGGGAAACAGTGGAAAGGGAAAAACTGGGCTTAAAGCACAACATACTGCAACAAAGATCATGGCATCTAGTCCCATCACATCATGGGAAATAGATGGGGAAACAGTGGAAATAATGTCAGGCTTTACTTTTTTGGCTTCAAAATCACTGCAGATGGTTATTGTAGCCATGAAATTAAAATATGTTTACTCCTTGGAAGGAAATTTATGTCCAAATTATATTGTATTTTATAAAGCAGAGACATCACTTTGCCAACGAAAGTCCATCAAGTCAAGTCTACAGTTTTTCCAGTGGTCATATATTGATGTGCCATTTGGACTGTGAAGAAAGCTGAGTGCCAAAAAAAACTGATGCTTTTGAACTACGGTTTTGGAGAAGACTCTTGAGATTCCCTTGGACTGCAAGCAGATACCACCAGTCCATCCTTCAAGAGATCAGTCTTGGGTGTTTTTTGGAAGGACTGATTCTAAAGCTGAAACTCCAGTACATTGGCCACCTCACAAGAAGTGTTGACTCATAAAATTCTCTGATGATGGGAGGGATTTGGATCAGGGGGAGAAGGGAATGACAGAGGATGAGATGACTGGAAGGCATCATCGTCTCAATGAACATATGTTTGCGTGAACTCCCGGAGTTGGTGTTGGACAGGGAGGCCTGGTGAGGTGTGATTCATTGGGCCACAAAGAGTTGGACACGGGTCTGTGACTGAAATGAAATGAGTAAGTGAACTGTTCTTTGTTGTTGTTGAGCATGTCACTGGCCTCATATACATTATATATTATAATCCATTCAAGTGATATTTCATGTGTTAAGTCACTACAATCCTGTCTGACACTCTGTATCACACAGACTGTCACATCGTGTATTCTCAACCCATGGGATTCTCAAGGTGAAAAAATAGGAATGGGTTGCCATCTTTAGTTCCAGCAGATCTTCCCAACTGAGATCGAACCTGCGTGTCTTATGACCTCTATGTTAGAAGACAGGTTCCTTAGTACCAGTACTACCTGGGCAACCATTATTTACATATAGCTAGACATATACACGCATATATACATGTTGAAAGTTTAGGTATATAATTTTGCTGTCTACAGGTAGAAGTATATATTTTGTTACAGGTATATAACTGCAGGTATGTACTTTTGCAGGATCTGATGATTTGCTAAAAGTGCTTTCCCTTACATTCACGTCAGAGAATTCTATAATTGCCCTTGTGTGTTACCCTTTGAAATATTGGTTATTTAGGAATATCTTGTATAATTTTCACACATGGACAATTTTGCAAACACATATCCCATTTTAAAATTTTAGCTTCAGTCTTGGTTTTCAGAGAACATACTTGCTATTATGTAAAATACTAAGACTTGTTTTATGCCTTAATTTAAAGCATATTTTTGAGAATATTCCAGAGAAAGTTCAGGTACAATTGAAAATCTGTATATATATATATATATACACACACACACACAGTGTGTGTTTTTATGCATATTTGAACATATCAATGTAGGTACATAATTTTAAATATATATAGTTAAATTATGTGTGTGTATATATATATGTATATATATATACTACTCTTCCTTGATCTTGAAGTGTTTATACATATATACTGCTATGTCGATCCACTCATGTCTGACTAGTTAAAATTATATATATATATATATATATATATATATATATATACATAATATATACATACATAATATATATATATATATTTTTTAATATATACATATACATACATTATATATATATTTACTCTTCCTTGATCTTGAAGTGTTTATACATATATACTGCTACGTCGATCCACTCATGTCCGATTCTGTGCCACCCCATAGACAGCAGCTCACCAGGCTCCCCCGTCCCTGGGATTCTCCAGGCAAGAACACTGGAGTGGGTTGCTATTTCCTTCTCCAATGCATGAAAGTGAAAATTTAAAGTGAACTCGCTTAGTCGTATATGATTCTTAGTGACCCCATGGTCTGCAGCCTACCAGGGTCTTCCATCAATGGGATTTTCCAGGCAAGAGTACTGGAGTGGGGTGTCATTGCCTTCTCCATACATATATACAGTATGTGTTTATATGCATATTTGAACATATCAATGCAGTTAAATAATTTTAAATATATATATATATATATATATATATTTTTTTTTTTTAACCCTTCCTTGATCTTGAAGTGTTTCCGGTCAAATTCTTCAGATTTATAGCTTGCTTTCAGTCTCCTATATCTTTGGGGTTTGTACTAAACCTGTATTAGGTATTTTCACATTACTTTAGATCCTCTGACTCTGATGCTGGGAGGGATTGGAGGCAGGAGAAGAAGGTGACGACAGAGGAAGAGATGGCTGAATGGCATCACTGACTCGATGAATGTGAATCTGAGTGAACTCCGAGAGATGTATTGAACAGGGAGCCCTGGCGTGCTGCAATTCATGGGGTCGTGGAGAGTCGGACAAGACTGAGCGACTGAACTGAAATGAACTTATGTCCTGTTCAGGTAGAAGCACACAGTCAACTTATTTAAGAGTGTAAGAATCTTTCTAGAGGTACTAACTTTTTCTGAGGTTGTAGAGAACAGAGCACACTGTGAACCAAGAAATTTGCCAGCCATATCAGTAAACAAATGATGCTGCAGGCATCAAGTCATAAGCCATTGCATCTCTCCATAAATGTGAAACCTAGGGGAACTCTTAATGAAATCAGTTTGTGCAGTATCAAGTCCTTAGTTACTGCACCTGCCACTAGTGTGGCCTGAAGAACTGACTTGAAACAGAAAGAATAGTTACTAGCCCTAGTTAAGGTGATTATCAAAGGAATTATTTTAAGGAGGCCAGATTCTTGCATCTTGCCATAGGTAGAAAATATCTGAATCCATTCACTTGAGGTGTCAAGTTTTTCTTTTGTTAACCATAATATTCAGATTTATTCAGACATTCTCCATACCTGATCGTTGTACCAAAACTTATGTAAAACTTGGATCCTCCTATCCTTCATCAGAGCAGTCTTTTTGCAATACTTGAGAAGTCGCTCCTCATGATTAAATCAATTCTTAGAATGAAAGGCTTGATGAAGAAAACATAATTCTCCACTTTTGGATTATGCATTTTTCCCAGTCAGTAGCACACCTTCTAGAATTGCAATATAAGGGATTCTTGTGCAGCACCTCACTGTTAACCTATGTTTACTAATTTCTACCTCTCATGGTTCTGAAAGTCAAAGATCAGCTATTACTTATTAAAACTTGAGGGGATTCATGATTTCAGAAACCGGTGACATCAGTTTATGAAAATATATAACCATATATGTTTACTTTACTTTTAGAAACAATGGCAAATTAGTGAAGTGAAGGGACACAAGTATAGAGTCTGAATTTAATCTGGCTAACATAGCTCTGCATTTAAGTTTGTCTTTTTTTTTTTTTTTTGCTTTTTCTTTGCCTATACATACTAAAGCCATCCTGGATACACATTTTAATTGGTATTCATTGAGATGTTTTACTTGTCATTAGCACAAGTTAGCCAAGGACTGATTTTCTTTCTTTATAATGTTGTGTTAGTGTCTGCTGCCCAGCAAATTAATTCAGTTATTAGTAAATACAGCTTAGCCTCCCTTTTGAGCAGTCCTGCATCTCCCACTTGGGCCTCCTCTCCTACTCCAAAACTAACTCCACTAGATCACGCCATAGCAATAGCTATCTACTATATACTTGGTACGTCACATATGTCCTTGCTGCAATGTGTCCACAAGTCTGTTTTCCATGACTGCATCTCTTCCTACACTCCAAATGGGTTATTCACCATCTGTTTTCTGGATTACACTTAAATGCATTAATATGTGCACATATATATTACTTCTTTATTTGGTTGCCACAAATCTCAATCGCTATGTGTAGAATCTAATTCTGTGACCAGGGATCAAACCTGGGACCCCTGCATAGGGGACATGGTATCTTAGCCACTGGACCAACAGGGCAGTCCCCTGTTTTATATTTTTTGTTTGTTTTTTTGATGCCCATTTGGAATGGTACGAGGTGATATGTTGTAGTTTTGATCAGTATGCCTTTGTTAAATTGAGGTCATTTTTGATATGTTCAGTTTTGGAGAGTTTCTATCACAAACACCTGTTGAATTATTTCAAAAAAATTCACAACTATTGAGGTAATCATATGGTGTTAATTCTTCACTATACATTGACATGCAACTATTGAAGAATGTGTCCATATCTGGAATAAGCCCCACACTTATATATGGTGTCCAATCCTTTTACAGTATTGGTGGAATTTTTTGCTCATATTTTGCTAAGGATGTTTTCCTCTGTTCATCTATGAGATATTGGTCTCTAACTTTATTTTTCTGTGTTATCTTGGTGTTGGTATCAGGGTGATGGTGAACTTGTAGGATGAGATTTGGGTTTTCCTTCCACTCTAGAATTTTGGAAGCGTTTCAGAAGTGCATGTGTTTGCAGTCTCTGACTGGTTAATAAAGTTTCCATGTGAAGCCATCTGGAGTTTAAGTTTGTCAACTGGAAATTTTTCATCAGTTTCAATATTAGTGCTTGTAATTGCTCTGTTCTTATTTTCTCTTTCTTATTAGTTGAATTTCTTAGCATTTGTCCATGGCTCAGATTCTAAATTTTATTGACTTATAGTTGTTTGCTTTAGTCCCTTATGATTATTTGTTATTTCTGTTATATCAGTAATAATGTCATCCTTTATCATGTCAAATTTGATTGATTTGTTGTCCTTTTTTTGTTGATAACTCTGGACCATGATTTGTTCATTTTGTTTCTCCTCTCCAAGAGACCCCTTTTAGTGATACTGATTTAGCTTTTTTTTTTTTTTTTTTTTTAATCATTTATTTTCTTTAATTTCTGCTCTGATTTTTATCATGTTTTCACCTTCTATTCACTTTGGGGAATTTTGTTTGATTTTTGTTCTTTCTCTAAATGCTTTAGATTTAAGGTTACGTTGAGTACTTGAGCTGTGTAGAATTTATCAACTTCACTCTTTACTGTTTTAGCATGTTCCATAACTTTTGGATAATCGTATTTTTTAATATTATTTTCTTCTAAGATTTTTCTTTCATTTTCTCTCAGAGTCCATGAGTGATCTCTTGGCCATGGAGAGTTGTATTTATTCGTCTACATGGATTCGTATTTTTTACAGTCTTCGCCCACAAATTCTGGTATGTAAATGATAACATTGTGGTTTAAAAAAAATGACTGATGCAATTACCATTATCTCAAATTTACCAAGGATTGATTTGAGATCCACTTTGTGATATGTCTTGAAGATATTTTATTTTCACTTTAGAAAAATGTGTATTCTGCTCTGCTTCAGTGAAATGTCTTATACATATCAATTAACTTTGTCAGGTCTCTTGTGCCTTTGAACACTTGTATTTCATTTTAAACTTCATTTCTAAATTGGAGGATAATTTCTTTCCAATGTTGTGTTGGCTTCTGATGTACAACAGTGTGTATTAGCATATAGGAGACCAAAGTCCTTTTTTGTGTTGCTAATTGTTTGTTACTTATTCATTTTTCTACTGTCTCCAGAAATGTTTCTCGTCTTTACTCCATTTGAGTTCTAGAATGTTTTATCACCTTTACTACCAAACATCCAAGTTATTTTCAGGGAGCCTGCCCACTTTTTCTTTCATTATGTTTTGAGTTTTTCCCACATTCCTTTGCCTACAACATAGTTCTCTGACTTCACATTTCCCTACTTACTGTGTTAATGGTCATTTCTTCCCAAACTGCTGCATAATAGCTATTGCTCCTCGTCTCCACTCCAAGTCGATAAATTTGGTTGGGTGGCTAGTTTGGGCTTTGCAATTGGAGAGACTGAAAGCTAGGTTCTTGAGTCTTCAGCTGAGTCTTCCCTCTCTAATGGTGGTACCATATTTGTCCGTGTCATTTGTAGGTGTCTATAGAATTAGTCTGACATTAGGCAGTCTATTTGCTGAAGATTGGTTGCGTTTTTCTTTCTTGCTTGTTACGTGGTGTGAGGCATCAGCCCTGGGTTGTGTAGGCATTTGCGTGCAGTGCATCTGAGATTAAGAAAGAGGCCTTCAAGGAGACTGTCACCAGTTAATATTCAGTGTAGACAGGAATTCTCTAGTGTCCCATGATCCTGGTCTCAGTGTGAAAGGTCATAATGGAATGCAAAGATGCCTGGATGCTTGGCCTCCGGAGTAGATGAATTCAATCTGAGGCCAGAGATAAGGCTGGATCACTCAGAGGTTTGTATAATAAAATTTTGCTAAAGTATCAATGAGATACAGAAAACTTCTGACATAGGAATCAGAAGGGGGCAGAAAGAGTACCCTCCTGCTAGTCTTCAGCTGGATGTTATATAGTCACTAGCAGTCTGTTAATGAAAGAAATGAATGTTTTAAAACTCAGAGTGGTACCAGGCCTGTTACCCTCTCAGATGATGACAGCTGAAAAGATCAGGCCCAACATATGCCCAAAGAACTACAATACCATAGTGATAGATTGAGGAGATTAAAAAAGTAACATAGATAAATGGCAAATAAATAAATAAAAGTTGCTGCAAGTAATAAACACTACAAAGAAGAAAACAGATTCATAAAGAGAACCAATCAAGTAAATCTCAAGGCAAAAAATACCACCAGAGCAGAGTGCCAAATGAAGAATAAAGAAAGCAAATCTGACAAGATGATCAGAACAGCCCCCACAGAATAACAGAAAAACACACTAATATAGAAATGCATTCCTGTGTTAAAGAATGAAGTGATGCAACAGCAACAAAAGACACAGAAAATAGGAAAGCAAAGTAAAGGTAGAAATAGCTATAGAAAAAATAAAAATATAGTTGAAATAATCTTCAAGGCCAAATCAATGTGTAGTAACAAAAAAGCCTACAACTGAGAAAATAGTGCACAAACAACACAACAATTCAATACATCAAAAGAATAATACATATTTCCTAGTGTCTCATCTGTCAGTGTCCTAGTGCTCAACATGAGCCAGAGGACATTTACACATCTTTGGGAAGTTCTCCAAAGATGGAGAGAACTGGACTCTGCATCTCTCTAAGGACACCTCAGACTCAAAACTGCTGTAACTCTTGTGCATTCTTACAGCTGCCTGAGCCTGGGCATTTTTTTTTTTTTCATTTGACATCTTCTCAGCTTTTGATGTATTCCATAGACACAGGGTCTGCGTCATTAATCCTGTGTATTTAATCTGCAGCATGCACAACTATTTGGAAGATTCCTAATCTTCTTCCTTAATGGCTCTGTCACTGTGTCTCAGGTTTAAATTTCATCCTTCCTCACATGTGGTCAACAAATGAGTCTGCCCTGAGACATTTGTGGCACACTGGGTCTGCTATGATGAGCACAGAAGGTGGTACAGCTGCTTGGAATGCTGGAACCATGGTGGTGCCCATTATGAATAGTAGCCAGCTGCCATAGGCAGAAGAGGTTTGGCCTGAATGGGATAATTTTCTAGCCTGTGTTTGCAGGAGCATGAGTGACTTCTGCTGGTCTTTCTCTGTTGCCTTGTAGTAGGTGTTAACAGGTGGAAGGTGAGGGGCTACCAAGATATCTCTGCCTCATGAGTATGACACAGTACCTCCTCTTTGGCAGTTTGGGAATTCTCAAAAGGCATTCCCTGCTACACAACGACTTGTACTTTCTCCATCAGGCCATTTCCACATAGTCAACAGCAGTCCTCTCCCAGGATCCCTCTAAATCCAATGTTTCAGCTTCCAGACCCAATGCATACTGGCTGAGCTGCATTGCAGTTGGGGCCATATAGGGTCATGACACACATTGTCTGTGTGACTCTTGCAATATCCAAATTATATTTCATCAGCTGTTTTACCTTGTTTCCTTTCAATCCAAAGTAATTTACCCTTTAGTGAAGGGATATGCCTCATTCTGGAAATCTCTTTCCTGCTACTCCATCTCCCACCTGAGGCACAAGTTTTGTCTTGTTTTCTCTTATTCTACTTCTCTCTTCTTAATTCCTTTCCACTCAGGTATGTCTGGAACCCACATGGGACACTCTGGTGATCAGGGTCTTCTGCTAGTATTTATCTGATGCTGTGGGAGAACCATTGTCCACGTAGAAGTATTATTTGTGATCCATTCATTGAGGGAGTTGCATTTCACATCTGCCTACATTTCTGCCTTCTTGCAATTTCTTCGTTTTTCCTGGCAAGCTGTATTATTCTTTTTTCCTTGACAGAAAAAAACATGAAACATTAGTTGCCATGAATTAATCTGTTTGATGGGACATTGCCTATATACACATGTAACTGCTACTACTTTGACTTCCAATATACAAACAAGCATATTTTGGTGTCATTTTCTTTTTTTCCCCCTTGGAAATTTCTCTTAATGAGGAATTGTCATCAGTATGAAGAAATTTAGAACATTCCACATAAAATATAATAGCATAATTGGGCTCAAAAAAACACCACTTGAATATATCTAGCTATTTTTTGAACTTTCCTGACATTTTCCCAGAGTACAAATGTCTGACTTCAGATCTCGAAGCGCAACTCCATTCAGTGGGTATCAAAGGTCAGAGACTGCCATGGGCATAATTTAATTATTGTATAATAAGATGGCAAGTTCATAGGAAATTGCCAGTTGGTACTTGACTACTTGAAAAAAGAGAGAAAACGACAGCAATGAACATAAAATAAAATAAAAACAGGAATGTGTAGTTAGTTATTTAATCATAAGAGGTACACATAAACTGATGTTTGTATCACAGAATAAACAAGGAGATAACATACAATCATCTATATATGCTTAACTGTCTCTGCTAATGACTTGGACACTGTAAATCACACACAAACCAAAACCAAAACAAAACAAAAAAGAAACATACATTTGTAAAATTCTTAGAGATAAGAATAGGGGAATATCTTATATGTCTCCTGGGAAAAGTGTATGCTAGTAAAGGTGCAGCAGTTAGAATTGGACACGGGACAATGAACTGATTCAAAATCAGGAAAGGAACAAGTGAAAGCTGCATATTGTTGCCCTGCTTATTTAACTTCTGTGCAGAGAACACCATGAAAAAAAAAAAATCTAGTTGAAGCTCAAGTTAGAAACAAATTTATGTGGGATATATGAAAAACCTTAGTTATCCCAATGACAAACACAGAAATGACAGAAGATATATAGTAATTAAGGCACCTCTTGATGAAAATATTATATGTTTCAAGTATAGACATCTGAAATGAGATAGTCCTCCATAAAAGATGAAATTCTCAGTTTCACATATGAAAATCTAGATGAAGATTTCAGGGTGTGAAACATAAAATTCTCCATTATTCACATATACAAATCTGGAGAAAGTTTTTCCAACTTAAAATACGAATTCTCTGTACATCATACACAAAAGTATGGACACGAAATATTCTGCAGAAAATGTGGAATTTTTTTACATTAGAGTTATGAAAATCTGCATGCAGATTCTTTGACAGGAAATACAAAAATGTCTATTTCACATATCCAAACATGGTCACATGAAACACGGAATTTTTTTCATATTTCTCATTTGAAAATATTTGTGAGGTCTTTCCATCATGAAATATTGAATATTGTCTATTTAACATTTATTTATTTTTTTTTTAATTTTATTTTATTTTTAAACTTTACATAATTGTATTAGTTTTGCCAAGTATCAAAATGGATCCGCCACAGGTATACACGTGTTCCCCATCCTGAACCCTCCCCCCTCCCCCCTCCCCATTCCATCCCCCCGGGTCTTCCCAGTGCACCAGCCCCAAGCATCCAGCATCGTGCATCGAACCTGGACTGGCAACTCGTTTCATACATGATATTTTACATGTTTCAATGCCATTCTCCCAAATCTTCCCACCCTCTCCCTCTCTCACAGAGTCCATAAGACTGTTCTATACATCAGTGTCTCTTTTGCTGTCTCATACACAGGGTTATTGTTACCATCTTTCTAAATTCCATATATATGCGTTAGTATACTGTATTGGTGTTTTTCTTTCTGGCTTACTTCACTCTGTATAATAGGCTCCAGTTTCATCCACCTCATTAGAACTGATTCAAATGTATTCTTTTTAATGGCTGAGTAATACTCCATTGTGTATATGTACCACAGCTTGCTTATCCATTCATCTGCTGATGGACATCGAGGTTGCTTCCATGTCCTGGCTATTATAAACAGTGCTGCGATGAACACTGGGGTACACGTGTCTCTTTCCCTTCTGGTTTCCTCAGTGTGTATGCCCAGCAGTGGGATTGCTGGATCATAAGGCAGTTCTATTTCCAGTTTTTTAAGGAATCTCCACACTGTTCTCCAGAGTGGCTGTACTAGTTTGCATTCCCACCAACAGTGTAAGAGGGTTCCTTTTTCTCCACACCCTCTCCAGCATTTATTGCTAGTAGACTTTTGGATCGCAGCCATTCTGACTGGTGTGAAATGGTACCTCATAGTGGTTTTGATTTGCATTTCTCTGATAATGAGTGATGTTGAGCATCTTTTCATGTGTTTGTTAGCCATCTGTATGTCTTCTTTGGAGAAATGTCTATTTAGTTCTTTGGCCCATTTTTTGATTGGGTCATTTATTTTTCTGGAGTTGAGCTGTAGGTGTTGATTGTATATTCTCGAGATTAGTTGTTTGTCAGTTGCTTCATTTGCTATTATCTTCTCCCATTCTGAAGGCTGTCTTTTCACCTTGCTAATAGTTTCCTTTGATGTGCAGAAGCTTTTAAGGTTAATTAGGTCCCATTTGTTTATTTTTGCTTTTACTTCCAATATTCTGGGAGGTGTGTCATAGAGGATCCCTTTGTTAATTTTCCTAAAAGAAATATAGAATTTTCCCACAGATTTTCAGGCTTGGGCTCTGAAATTCTCTATATTTTCACCAAGAATGTTTGGAAGGTATTCTGGTATGAGATTTGGAATTCTGTGTATTTCCCATTTGACAATCTGGGGAGAAATGTTCTCATATTAAATATGAATTCTCAATTTTTCACATATGAAACTCCAGATTTGTACAAATGAAAGAGAATTTCCCGTGATTCAGATATTAAGATCTGAGCTAAACTGCAAATATCAAACAGCTATATTTCATGTATTTCCCAAATACCATATAGAGTTTTCTGCATTTCTTTGATGAAAATCTGGGTGAAGATTTCCCTAAAAGACATAGAAAATTAATATATTTTACATATGTAAAATCAAAACCCTTATGATTATACAATAGAAATGATAAATATATTCAAGGGATTCTATCTGATAGATGAGTGCCTGAAAACCTATGGATGGAGGTTAGTGATATTGTACAGGAAGCAGTGATCAAGACCATCTGCATGAAAAAGAAATTCAAAATGGTAAAGTTATGAGGCCTCACAAAGAGCTGAGAAAAGGAGAGAAGCTAAACAAAAAGGGGAAAAAGAAAACTATACACGTTTGAAGAGCCTCAAAGAATTGTAAGGAGAGATAAAAACTTCCTCAGTTATCAATGCCAATAAATAAAGCAAATCAATAGAATTGGAAAGCCTACTGATATCTTCAAGAAAATCACAGATACCAAGGGAAAATTTCATGCAAAGATGGGCACAATAAAGGAAAGAAATGCTACGGATGTAACAGATCAGATCAGATGAGATCAGTCACTCAGTCATGTCCAGCTCTTTGCGACCCCATGAATCATAGCATGCCAGGGCTTCCTATCCATCACCAACTCAAGGAGTTCACTCAGATTCATGTCCATCGAGTCAGTGATGCCATCCAGCCATCTCATCCTCTGTCGCCCCCTTCTCCTTTTGCCCCCAATCCCTCCCAGCATCGGGGTATTTTCCAATGAATCAACTCCTCGCATGAGGTGGCAAATGTACTGGAGTTTCAGCTTTAGCATCATTCCTTCCAAAGAAATCCCAGGGCTGATCTCCTTCAGAACAGACTGCTTGGATCTCCTTGCAGTCCAAGGGACTCTCAAGAGTCTTCTCCAACACCACAGTTCAAAAGCATTAATTCTTCAGCGCTCAGACTTCTTCACCGTCCAACACTCACATCCATACATGACCATAGGAAGAACCATAGCCTTGACTAGACGAACCTTTGTTGGCAAAGTAATGTCTCTGCTTTTTAATATGCTATCTCCGTTGGTTATAACTTTCCTTCCAAGGAGTAAGCGCCTTTTAATTTCATGGCTGCAGTCACCGTCTGTAGTGATTTTGGAGCCCAGAAAATAAAGTCTGATACTGATTCCACTGTTTCCCCATCTATTTCCCATGAAGGGATGGGACCAGATGTCATGAACTTCGTTTTCTGAATGTTGAGCTTTAAGCCAACTTTTTCACTCTCCACTTTCACTTTCATCAAGAGGCTTTTTAGTTCCTCTTCACTTTCTGCCATAAGGGTGCTGTCATCTGCATATCTGAGGTTGTTGATATTTATCCCGGCAATCTTGATTCCAGCTTCTGTTTCTTCCAGTCCAGCGTTTCTCATGATGTACTCTGCATATAAGTTAAATAAACAGGGTGACAATATACAGCCTTGATGATACTCCTTTTCCTATTTTTGTCAAAACTGGACAAACATTTAAAAATTGGTAGATCTTTATTAAAAGCAGAGAGGTGAGGATGTAAAAGAGTCCTCATAGTTTACATGCAGCCAAGAAAACATATTTTGAAGTATTTCCACTTGCATATAATCAACAACCGAGTCGACTTTTTAATCATTCCTCATTTGGGTTTTATTATTTTTTTTTTTCTATTTCCATTATACCTAACAGGAATTAAAAGCCATTGCACTTTTTTTATACACACACTCATGAACACACAGGAATATATGTCAAAATATAATTTTATGCAACTTTATTTAGGTGGCCAAACTCATTGCTTGCTCCAAATAACTTTAATGAACTGTTTGGGAAGCCCTTCATTACTTAATAACTTTCTGGCTGAACAATTCAAATCCTGTTGCTGAAAAGCTCTCCTTTAATCTAGCTCATCTTCCACTATTCTTTCTGTAATAAGAGGAAGGGTTCATACTTATGAGGACACTTTGGACCCATAAAATTGCAACTCTCATTTACTTAGAGATATTGTTCAAAGAACGCTGTTGCTTTCCTCACATTGGACACAATTTTATTTTATTTTATTTTTTATTTTCAATATAAATATATTTATTTTAATTGGAGTATAATTGTTTTACAATATTGTATTGGTTTTGCCATACATAAACATGATTCTGCCACAGGTGTACATGTGTGCCCCATCCTGAATCCCCTGCCATCTCCCTCCTCATACCATCCCTCCTGGTTATCCCAGTGCACCAGCCTCAAGTGTCCTGTATCATGCATTGAACCTGGACTGGCGGTGTGTTGACATATGTTATTATACATGTTTCAGTGCAATTCTCCAAATCATGCCACCCTTGCCCTCTCCCAGAGTCCAAAAGACTCTTTTATACACCTGTGTCTTTTTTGCATTCTCTCATACATGGTTATCGTTATCATCTTTCTAAATTCCACATATATGTGTTAGTTAATTTTATTTTTGTTTTTCTTTCTGGCTAACTTCGTTCTGTATAATAGGTTTCAGTTTCATCCACCTCATTAGAACTGACTGAAATGTATTCTTTTTAATGGCTGAGAAATACTCCATTGTGTATATGTACCACAGATTTCTTATCCATTCATCTGCTGATGGACATCTAAGTTGCTTCCATGTCCTGGCTATTAGAAACAGTGCTGTGATGAACACTGGGGTACATGTATCTCTTTCAGTTCTGGTTTCCTAAGTGTGTATGTCCAGCAGTGGTATTGCTGGGTCGTATGGCAGTTCTATTTGAAGTTTTTTTTTTTTTTTTTTTTTTTTTAAGGAATCTCCACAGTGTTCTCCATAGTGGCTGTACTAGTTTGCATTCCCACCAATAGTGTAAGATAATTCCCTTTTCTCCACACCTTATTCAGCATTTATTGCTTGTAGACTTTTGGAGCACAACCAATCTGACTGGCATTAAATGGTACCTCATTGTGGTTTTGATTTTCCTTTTTCTGATAATGAATGATGTTGAGCATCTTTTCATGTGTTTGTTAGCCATCTGTATGTCTTCTTTGGAGAGATGTCTGTTTAGTCCTTTGGTCCATTTTTTCCTTGGGTCATTTATTTTCCTAAAATTGAGCTTCAGGAGTTGCTTGTATGTTTTTGACATTAATTCTTTGTCCGTTGCTTCAGTTCAGTACAGTGGCTCAGTCGTGTCCGACTTTTTGTGACCCCATGAATCGCAGCACGCCAGGCCTCCCTGTCCAGCTCCAACTCCTGGAGTTCACTCAAACTCACGTACATCAAGCCGGTGATGCCATCCACCATCTCATTCTCTCGTCCCCTTCTCCTCCTGACCCCAATCCCTCCCAGCATCAGAGTCTTTTCCAGTGAGTCAACTCTTCACATGAGGTGGCCAAAGTACTGGAGATTCAGCTTTAGCATCATTCCTTCCAAGGAACACCCAGGACTAATCTCCTGTAGAATGTACTGGTTGGATCTCTTGCACCAAGAGTCTTTTCCAACAGCACAGGTCAAAAACATCAATTCTTCCACGCTCATCTTTCTTCACAGTCCAACTCTGACATCCATACATGACTACTGGAAAAAACCATAGCCTTGACTAGGTGGACTTTTGTTGGCAAAGTAATGTCTCTGCTTTTGAACATGTTATCAAGTTTGGTCATAACTTTCCTTCCAAGAAGTAAGCGTCTTTTAATGTTATGGCTGCAGTCACCATCTGCAGTGATTTTGGAGTCCCCCAAAATAAAGTGTGACACTGTTTCCACTGTTTTGCCATGTATTTCCCATGAAGTGATGGGACCAGATGCCATGGTCTTCATTTTCAGAATGTTGAGCTTGAAGCCAAATTTTTCACTCTCCTCTTTCACTTTCATCAAGAGGCTTTTTAGCTACTCTTCACATTCTGCCATAAGGATAGTGTCATCTGCATATCTGAGGTTAACTGTATTTCTCTTGGCAATCATGATTCCAGCTTGTGCTTTCTCCAGCCCAGCGTTTTTCATGATTTACTCTGCATACAAGTTAAACAAGCAGGGTAACAATATACAGTCTAGACATACTCCTTTTCCTATTGGAACCAGTATGTGCTCCATGTACAGTTCTGACTGTTGTTTCCTGACCTGCATATAGGTTTCTCAAGAGTCAGGCCAGGTGGCCTGGTATTCCCAACTCTTTCAGAATTTTCCACAGTTTATTGTGATCCACACACTCGAAGGCTTTCACATAGTCAATAAGCAGAAACATATGTTTTTTTTTTGTTTGTTTTTTTTCTGGAACTCTCTTGTTTTTTAAATGATCCAGCAGATCTTTTCAATTCAATCTCTGGTTCCTCTGCCTTTTGTAAAACCAGCTTGAACATCTGGAAGTCACGATTCACATATTGTTGAAGGCTGGCTTGGAGAATTTTGAACATTAGTTTACTAGCCTGTGAGATGAGTGCAATTGTACGGTGATTTGAGCATTCTTTGGCATTGCCTTTCTTTGGGATTGGAATGAAACTGACCTTTTCCAGTCCTTTGGCCACTTCTGAGTTTTCCAAATTTGCTAGCAAATTGAGTGCAGCACTTTCACAACATCATTAAACGGGACCAAAAGCCCTAAACAGACATTTCTTTAAAGAAGACATAGGGATGGCTAATAAACACATGAAATATGCATAACATCATTCATTATTAGCTAAATGAAAATTAAAATTGTACTGAGCAGTCATCTCACACTGTTCACAGTGGCCATCAACAGAAATTCTACAGGCAAGAAATCCTGGAAAGGCTGTGGAGAAAAGTTAACCCTAATACACTGTTGCTGGTAACACAAACTGGTACAACCTGTATGCAGAACATTTTGGAGATTCCTTGAGAAACTTGCACTAGAACTGTCATATGACCCAGACACCCCACTTCTTTGCATATACCCAGAGGGAATTAGGATTGAATGAAACACATGTACCCCAATGTTTATTGAAATTGTCTTTACAATAGCCATAACATGGAAGTAATCTAGATGCACATCAGCAGATGAACATATAAGGAAGTTGTGGTATATATACAAAAGGAATATTACTCAGCTACAGAAAGGCATATATTTGTGTCACTTTTAATGGGGAAGTTCAACCTGCAGCCTATTATTCAGAGTGAAAAAAGTTAGAGAGAGGCAAATATTGCTTATTAATTCATATAAATGGGATTTAGGAAGACAGTAACAATGACCCTACATGGAGGCTAGTAAAAAGATCCACATATAAAGAACAGACTCTTAGACTCAATGGGAGAGTTCAAGGATGGGATGATTTGAGAACATAGCATTGAAACAGGTACATTATCATATATAAAAGAGATGACCAGCGCAAGTTCAATGCATGAAAGATGTACCTAATTCTTGTGCTGTGGAAGAACCCAGAATCATGGGGTAACAAGGGAGGTTTGAGTTGTGTTCAGGTATAGGGGACACATGTTTTCATGTGGCTGGTTCATGTTGATGTATATGTCAAAAACCATCACAGTAGTACATAGTAATTCTATTCCAATTTAAATAAATCATTTTTAAAAAGAATATGAAGAAAAAAAAAGTGTTCAGAAATAGCAGGGACTTGCTCCAGAATACAACCTCAACAATTGTTTCATACCTATTAAAATAAAGTGGGCTTAGGAGGGGCAGAACATGTGTGATGGTATAGAAGCTGAAAACAAAGAAAATAAGTTTGAGATTGCAACTATATATATGCAGCATGACCTCAGTATCATAGACTAAGTAGTGGAAGATGCATGTAGCAGAATGCAAGCTTAGTAGATCGGCATGCCTACTCTGCAGCATAGGCTCAATAGGAGTTAAATGCATGCACTTGAGCATCGTTTCAGGAGTGACGGTACATGTGTTTCAGAGTGAAGATAAATAGGCCCAGCAAAATGCTCTAAAATGTTGGAAAATACTTGTAAGAAGGAAGGTTCAGAGTGGAAGCTCAGGATTTGTGAAACTAATGCTATAGACTTAGACTTAAATTGAAGAACGTAGAGAAGACCACTAGATGATTCAGGTATGACCTAAATCAGATCCCTTATGATTATACAGTGGACGTGAAAAATATTTAAGGGATTAAATTTGATAGAGTGCCTGAAGAACTACAGATATAGGTTCATGAAATTGTACAGGAGGCAGTGATCAAGAACATCCCCAAGAAAAGAAATGCCAAAAGGCAAAAAGGTTGTCTGAGGAGGCCTTATAAATAAATAAAAGAAGAGAAGCAAAAGGCAAAGGAGAAAAGGGGAGATATACCCATATGACTGCAGATTATCAAAGAATAGCAAGGAGGGATAAGAAAGCCCTCCTCAGTGATCAATACAAAGAAATAGAAGAAAACAATAGATGGGAAAGACTAGCGGTCTCTTCAAGGAAATTAGAGATACCAAGGGAGCATTTCATGCAAGATGGACACAATAAAGGACATAAATTGTATGGACCTAACAGAAGCAGAAGATATTAAGAAGAGGTAGCAAGAATCTATACAGAAAAGATTGAAGAACTACACAGAAAATATCCTCATGATCCAGATAATCATGATGATGTGATCACTCACCTAGAGCCAGACATCCTCAAACATGAAGTCAAGTGAGCCTTAGGAAGCATCAATACAAACAAAGCTAGTGGAGATATGGAACCCAGTTGAGCGATTTCAAACCCTAAAAGTTAGTGCTGTGAAAGTGCTGAATTCAATGTGCCAGCAAATTTGGAAAATTCAGCAGCTGGCAACAAGACTGGAAAAGGTCAGTTGTTCCAGTATATGTATTTTAGAGCTTGTTCTCTCTAGCGGTGAAATGTGTCCCACAAAGAGTTAGACAGGACTGAAGCAATCTAGTTCAAAATGTTGCAAGATTTATTTATTTATTTATTTATTTATTTATTTATTTATTATTACCTGTGGCAGCTTTTCTCCAGTGAGAGTTAACTGTGAATGTGGAGCAGCTGCTTGGCTTTCAGTGACCCTGGTGGTGCCAAGTGTGCAAGGTGCAGGGACACAGACTGACTAGACCACAGGAGTTATGGCCCTATCAGAGTCTTTTTTTGAGCTTCTTGTAGCTGGCTCTCAGAAGGCCTCTTTGGCCAGTCTTTCTGCCTAGATCCACCCATTCAGGCACTTAGAAGGCTTCTTTACCTGGGATCCTTCCCTGTTCTTCAATGTGTCAGCACATAGAGAGACCTTCCTGGCTGGGGTCCTACTCTGTATATCAGCGCATCAGGCACTTAAAGGAGCATGATGAGTGGGGTTCTACTCTAGTTTTGTGCATCAGGCACTTAAAGGAGCACCTGGGTGGTGTCCTGCTCTGTATTTCACTATGTTCAGCATTTGATGGGTCAGCCTTACTATTGTAGTAACTGCTGATGCTAGCATGTGGGAAGAGAGAGGCTATGGTGATTGCTCCACCCACATACATGTGACTCAGTGATATCGCCTTGCTTATGTGGCTGCCTGGCTTTCCTCCACAGGCGTATCCTACCACAGTCTATTCCCTCACACCCCCTCTCTCCATATCTCCGCAGTAAACAACAGCCTTCGCCCAGGAATAGTTCCAGAATCCCTAAACTCCAGACACTGTGCCTTTCAGGGGACACATGTCCTTCTCTGGGGTATGCACAGCTGTAGCAAGGACTCACTGATTCTCATTGCATCTAGGTTTCCACAGATCAGCTGTTTCACTCTCATCTTTAACTGTTTATTCTATGATTCAGACAATTCCTCCGATGTGGGATTAGACCCCTGCTTCAGTTCCTTCACCCACTCAGGGCAGATTCAGTCCTAATAAGACTCCTGTTTCCCACGCCCACCCCCCGCCCCCGCCAGTTGTTTCATCCTACTGAGTTTTCCGTGGTTCTATATATTCCTTTCCACTGGTCAAGTACTCCTGTCTGCTTTCAGCTGATGTTCTGATTACTCGTCTGTGATGAAGGTGCCTGATGTATCCATGGAGAGATGTACTCCACATCTACCTACAGTTCCACCATCTTGTTCTCTCATCTCACGCTAGTTTTAGAGCACAGAATCCACAGTGGCAGTAGGTGTGCTATAAAATGTGAGTTCAGACGTACACCTGAGGGCAAGCTCAGTGGTTTTAGCACAGCTGATCTAAAGCATGGATTTAGTGTTGCCCAAATAAATGGTTCAAATATTAAGAAAATTATTTATGCTGTGCCAATTTTATAGCACAAGATCAGTGGTTGTGTAATATTTGCTGTAGAATACAAGTTCAGTTGTGGAAAGAGGTATGCTCCACAATGCAACTGAGCAGTTTTAGTCATTTTGTGGTAGAGTGCGTGCTCAATAGTGGTAGGAGCTGTACTCTAGTGTTCATTCAGTAGTGGCTGGATGCATGTTGCCATTGCCAATGGGATAGCTTCAGACAGCCTGTTCTCAAGTGCAAGCACACCAGTGGCATAACGTGTGCTCTAGATTGCCATTTAAGCAGTTTCAGTACTTCTATGCTAGAGCTCAGACACAGTAGTGATGTATGCAGGCTCCAAAGTGTCATCCTGCTCTTTGTGTCATGTCTGTTCTGGAGCACAGTCTTAGTAGTGGTGGGGAGAATCCTCAAAAGCACAATCTCAGGAGACGAAGAATGAGTTCTCTAAAGCAAAGATTCAGTATTTGAAGCATGACTGCTCTAGATCATGGGTCTGTATTAACAGGGGTATGTCTAAAGTGTGTTTCACTGTTGAGACACATGCTGAAGAGTTAAGTTCAGCAGATGAAGCATGCCTGCTCTACATGTGCTTCAGAGTGTTGTCTCAGGAGTTGTAGTGCACTTGCTTAAGAGTGTAGACTCAGTAAATGAGGGACGTGTTCTCTTGAACGCTGTTTGTTTTTTTTTTGTTGTTTTTTTTTTGTTTGTTTGTTTTGATGCATATCCATAGATCAAACTGAGAAAATGTGATACACCTGCTCTGCCACACAAGCTCAGTAGTGGGAAGACAAGTCCTCTGCAGTGCAAGCACAAGGGTTGTGGCATATGTGTGTTGTGACGCATCATCAACTGAGGCAGAAAATGTGAAGTATACACCAGGTCTGTAGTTGTGGCAGATCATCCATTGTTATACCTATGGAACGCAGGTACACTACTCACAACTTACACAGTCTAGAGTTCTGGATGACTAGCAGCATAATGGCTGGTATAAAATGCCCCTGGAGTAATTGTTACACACCTTCTACAGCAATACCTCAATGAAGTGACTTTAATGCTTCAGAATTCAAAGTCACTATTTGCCACACAGTTGATCTAGAATGATGGTTCACTCATGTGTGGGATATGTGTTTTAAAATGCAGCCTCCATTTTCCTGCAATAGGTCCTCCAGAGTGCAACCTCAGTAGTTGGGACACAAGCTCTGGAGTATAGGAAGCAAAGTGGGGAAAATACACAACAGCGGTCAAGCCAAGTCATTGGCAAATGTCAGCTGCAGAGTGTGGGATCACTAGTTTAAGCACACAGGCCATGAAGCAAGATTAGTAGTAGTGGAACTCATGGTCTATAAGGCAGGCTCAGCAGTGATAAGACAGTGTACCAGGGTGCAAAATCAGTAGCTGAAACATGAGTGTTTTGGGGCCTCGGCTTACAAGTGGCAAGACACATGCTTCAGAGTGCAAAATTAGTAATGGCCACACACATTCTCTTGGCCACATGCTCACTAGCTGTGCCATGCCTGCTTAGTCTAAGGACTCAGAAGTGACAGGTGTGCAATAGTACTAGGATTGATAATGCTGGGATGCATGATTCATTGTGCAGATGTATAGTTCAGACATTCTTCCTCTACAGCATAGTCTCAGTAGTGTCAGAACATTGGCTCTTGAAGGCACACACAGTCATGATGAGAGATATGCTTCTGAGAAAACCTCAGTAGTGCAAAACCCATGATAAAATGTGTGTACTCGGGAGTCATGAGATCTGTACCTCCAATTGCCAGTTCAGTTATGGTGGCATGTGCACAACTAGAGAATGTTCTCAGTAGAGCCCGGATGCCTGCACTTGAGCTCATGCTCAGTGGAGGTGTACCACGTCCTCCAGTGTTCAAACTCACTATGTCTATAGGAGTGCTGGCTCAGTTGTCTCTAGAAGTAAATAAACTTCAGAGTGCAAGTTCAGTAATTGTTTAGGCACACCTGAACTACAGCGCAGGTTGAGAAGTGGCCTGATTTACCTATAAAGCAACAAGCTAATTATTGTGATATTTATGCTTTAAAGTGAAAATTCAGCAGGTGATGAACTCTTGTTCTGGAAGGCAATTTCAGTAGTGCAGGGATGCAGAATCCAGAGTGTAATATACCAAAAGTGTATGTGTACTTACAACAGGCATGTTTTGGGGACAGTCTCAGTTGTGGTAGGCCATATTCTCAAGAACCCAGGTTCAGGAGTGATGGGATGTATGTTGTACTGTGCAGTCTCCGTGACAGCAAGGCACTTGTTCTAAATCTTCTTAATAATCTCAATAGTGGCAGAGAGGGTGATCCAGATTGGAAACTAAGTAGTTCCAGCGTACGTCCTCTAGATGGCGGTCTCAGTATTGACAAGCGCTTATTCCAGAGTGCAAACTCGGTGTTTGTAGCATGTGTGGTTTGAAATCGGAGAAGGAAATGGCAAACCACTCCTATATTCTTGCCTGGAGAATCCCGTGGACAAGGGGCCTGGTGGGCTGCTCTCCATAGGTTCGCACGGAGTCGGACAAGACTAAAGCGACTTAGCATGCATGCATCCATTGGAGAAGGAAGTGGCAACCCACTCCAGTATTCTAGCCCAGAGAATCCAAGGGATAGGGAAGCCTGGTGGGCTGCTGTCTATGCGGTCACACAGAGTCGGACACGACCGAAGTGCTTAGCAGCAGCAGCAGTGGTTTGAAATCACGGGTAAGTAGTTGTGAAAAGGTTCTTGCATTTTCAGTTGATACGGAATGCCAGGTCCAGAGTGCAGGCACACTTTGTTTTGATACTTATGTTCTAGAGTTGTAATATATATTCCAGAGTGCAAGCTAATCTAATTCAATTCTTAGTAAAAGCAGAATGCAAAGTCGTGGTTTCAACCTCAGTAGGTGCTGCATGCATAAGCAGAAGCAGTGGTTCATACACTCATGAGTTTCAGATCGTGAGTTGCAGCATAATTGCCACAGAATGGCACACAACACTGGTAAGGAGCATACTTAAGAATGCAAAGTAAGTAGTTGCTGGATGCATACTATAGAGAGTGAGCTCAGTAGCTTCGCTGCATGCATGTTTCACACTGTGAGCTCAATAGTACTTGATGGTATTATATTGACAGTATGTTTATTTTAGAACACTTGCTTAGGAGTGGCAGAAAACATACCTTTGAATATAAACTCTGTAGACTGGCCCTAGGATGTCAGTAACATATGTCAAGGAGTTCAATTTTTCCCCAGTAAATACCTCAACAGGATATGGAGTAACTTTCACTAAACCAGTTCTATATGCTGGCAGAGGACACCAGAAAGGCCAATCAATTTGCTCATAATGACATAGGAGAAGAGAGAAAAAAGAAAAGAGAGACAAAGGATTTAGGGATAGAGACTGATTCTAGAACCAGACATGCAACAATGGACTGGTTCTGAATTGTAACCCTGCTTATTTAAATTAGATGCAGAGCACATCATGTGAAATGCCAGACTGGATGAAGCACAAGCTAAAATCAAAATTGCTGGGAGAAATAGCAATAACCTCAGATACACAGATGATAAAAGCCATATGGCAGAAAGTGAAGAGGAACTAAAGAGCCTCTTGATGAAAGTGAAACAGGAGAGTTAAAAATCTGGCTTAAAACTTGACATACAAAAACGAAGATCATGGCTTCTCGTCCCATGACTTCATAGCAAGTAGAGGGGGAAACAATGGAAACAGTGAGAGATTTTATTTTCTTGGCTCCAAAATCACTGTAGATGGTGGCTACAGCATAAAATTAAAAGATACTTGCTTCTTGGAAGAAAAGCTATGACCAACCTAGACAGGATATTTAAAAACAGAGACATTACTTTGCCAACAAAAGTCTTTCTAGACCAAGCTATGATTTTTCCAGTAGTCATGTATGAATGTGAGAGATGGACTATACAGAAGGCTGAGCCCTGAAAAATTGATGCTTTTGAAATGTGGTATTTGAGAAGACTCGAGAGTTCCTTGGACAGCAAGGGGATAAAATTAGTCAGTAAGAAATTCAGTCCTGAATGTTTATTGGAAGGACTGATGCTAAAGCTGAAGCTACAATATTTTGGCCACCTGATGCAAAGAACTGACTCTTGAAAACGACCCCAGTGCTGGGAACGATTGAAGGCAGGAGGAGAAGCAGATGACAGAGGATGAGATTGAGTCCATCACCGACTCAATGGAGGTGAGTTTGAGCAAGCTATGGAAGTTGGTGTTGGACAGAGGAGCATGGTGTGCCACAGTCCTTGGGGTTACAAATAGTTGGACATGACTGAGCAACTGAATTGAACTTGTGTTGAGGATAGGGAGTCGATTCCTAGGCATATTGATAAGAAGTCTGGCCTCCCCAAAGAGGAGAAAGGCATCTGGATTCTTGAGGATGAGATAGGGCTCTGGAATTCTCCAGAAGGAGAAAAGGGCAAAGATGTTTGCTTGCTTGCTTGTTTGGTTTTCTCTATATTCCTTAGTCTTAGTCATATAATTTTTTTTTCCTTTACCCCTAGAACTGATAATTATACAGCAAACAACTCAGTTTCAACTCTGTAATTGGGATTATATAGCAACAAAGTATCATGTTTGAGGACAGTTTCTCTTCCCTGCAAACCTTCTGATGAATCCTAATATTTTAAAAGCTATATAATGGGAGTGAGTCTGGTAGGATCTTTCTATTGTTAAATTCTAATCCTGTTATCCTAAAATATAAACTGTGGGAGTAGGTCTGGTAAAATTTTCACAAACTTGAGACATTCTTTTGATTTATTATAATAACTAAATTTAAATGTACATAATTCCCTTGCTAACACTAGTAAGGGGGGACATTCTGCAGCCCCCTTCTGATGTTCATGTCAGAATATTTCTCTGTTCCTTTTCTTACTTTAATAATGCTCTTCTATGCAAGAGCTCTTGAGGGATCAAGCCTGGTCCTTGGTCCTGAAGTGAAATCTTCTTCCTCAGAGATGTTGAATCTTGCACTATCCATCTTAAGCTTTTAGAGAAGGAGAAGTTTCCATACCACAGGAAACCCTCTCAGAGGTTGATTCAGTGGGCCACTTTGGAATCTCAGAGGGTGGTATAACCACCCGCCACACTCCCAAACAAAAAGCATCTAAGAATTCAAGCCAAAAAGGCAATTATTAGTGGAGAATTGCCTCAAAGTCTTGTGTCCACCCACAATGAGAGGGGGCTATGTAGAGAGGCACCCTCTGGATCTTCAGCCCTTAGAATAAGATGGGGTTTGAATGCTCTAAGGACACTCTAATAAAATTAATGGATGTAGCAGGATGAAGCACATAATGCCAGAGAGACAAAAAATTTTAAAAAATTAAAAAAAAGAAAAGAAAGAAAGAAAGAAAAGGAATGTTCCCATGAGAAGACTTGGAGTCCACACTGAGACCCCTGACCTGCATACAGAACAGTGTTCCCCAGTATTTACCAAAGAAAGCAAACGAACTTCCATTATGGCTCTCTCAGGAGGCAAAGATTCAGAATGTTGACAACCAGAGGAAGATGGCTATAACCTTTTAGGCCTAGAAGACTTCATCTCCTACCAAGCTGTGAGCAGACACTGTCCATGAGCATCCTCTAACCATGGCTTCCTGCGATCTGGGACAGTTTATAGCTGCCAAGAGTGTCATAACCTGAGAGCAACTCCTCTGAGGAGATGCACAGCTCACCATGCATGGACTGTATCCTTGTGGAGTATCTGATAAACTGACCAGAATTAACCTGAGCAGTGCACGAAAAACATGGCCCACCAGGGACTATGACATCACAGCTATCCTGAGATCCTCAGTGGCTCTCTGGAACAGTGTACTCTGAACCATCCTGGAACTTGAGCAGCTTGGACCTGGAAAGTGCATTAGGCAAAGAGCCTACCTGGGACTATGCTTGGGCAGAACACCAAGCCACTTTGGCCTGGGAAGAGCAGGAGATGCCTGGCTCAACTGGGACTGGGTATTCATAAAACACCCAGAAAGATGAGCAGCTTGGGCCTTGGAAGTGCAGGAGACAAAGAACCCACCTGAGACTGTGCCCCGACAGAGAACTGGGGAGTCTGGACTTCTTGGGCCTGGGAAGAGCAAGAGATACATGGCTCAACTGGGACTGGGCCTTCATAGGACACCCGGGAATCTGAGAAGCTTGGACCTGGGAATTGCAGGAGACACACGGCCAAACTGGGACTGCACGCCTAGCACAGGAAGGACCCTAGGAAGCTTGGGCCTGGGAAGTGCATGAGATGCATGGCCCTCCTGTGACCGTGCCCTCACGGGGCACCCAGGAGCTTGAGTGGTTGGATCTGAGAAGTGCACATCACCTTGGACTTTGGCAGACCCTGTGCAGTCCATTCACTAGAAGGGCTCCCCACAAATCCCAGCGGTATTTGTTCACAGTGTTCCTGCCTCTGCACAGCACAACAGAGCAAATGACCCTGAATAGGGTCTACTGTTACGTCTTCCTATCAGGAAGAGACATTAGGATTAGACATTGAAGAGACTTCCAAGAAGAGGAGGCCAACCTAAGTAAAGATAAGACAGGAGAACCACTCCAGAAATGGCAGGTGCAAAAAATTAAAAGCAAGCAGTAAAATTACATAAGGACAATTGCAGATTTTGAGAAAAATTGCAACTAGAAAAAGGGATAACCTGACACTGAACTGACCCCACTATATTTGTTCTAATTTTTGTGTTTGATTATGTTTCAGTTTACTTTATATTGTACATTTGGAAGTCCAAATTCTGGTTTAGGTTTTTAAATGTTTTGCTTTCTGATATTTGTTATTAATTTTGTAGCATTAAGCATCTATTTTTAATATCCATTTTCATTCAGGGATTTGATTACAGGCTTGATTATTCTCTTTCCTTTTGATTTTCTTTTCTCCTCCTGATAACCTCTTTCTAGCTCTTTTCTCTTATTTTTTATATATAATGCTGTGAATCTCTTTGGGTATTCAGGTTGCAGAGTTATTTCCCCTCTAACATGGGGTTTTGTCTTCTGTGCAATGTGGAAAGAGTAGTCTTGAGGGTACTGAAAGTGAGGGACCAAAAACCAGAGGCAGGTAGCTCAGCTACAGAACTTTGGGCCGTCATAGAACCCCTGGCCCCAGGGAATAGTGATATACAAGATCCCATCCAAAAGGATACATGCCTACACTGAAAGCAAGCTCCATCCAATAGCAGCAAGCTCCAGTGCAAGACAGCCTATGCTAATCTTCCAGCAAAACAAGAACACACTCAAGAAAATTAAAAGGCAGTCTTCTAAGTTCAGTCACTCAGTTGTGCCCGAATCTTTGCAACCCCATGGACTGCAGCACACCAAACCTCCCTGTCAATCACCAACTCCCAAAGTTTACACAACTCATGTCCACTGAGTCAATGGTACCATACAACCATCTCATCCTCTGCCATGCCTTTCTCCTCTGGACCTCAATCTCTCCCAGCAGCGGGGTCTTTTCAAATGAATCAGCTCTTTGCATCAGGTGGCCGAAGTATTGGAGTTTCAGCTTCAGCATCAGTTCTTCCAATGAATATTAAGGACTCATATCCTTTAGGATGGACTTGTCAGATCTCCTTGCAGTACAGGGGACTCGCAAGAGACTTCTCCAATACTACAGTTCTTGTTGGCAAAGTGATGTCTCTGCTTTTTAATGTGCTGTCTAGGTTGGTCATAACTTTCCTTCCAAGGAGTAAGCATCTTTGAATATCATGGCTTCGATCACCATCTGCAGTGATTCTGGAGCCCTTAAAAAGAAAACCAAACACTGATTGCCCATCTATTTGCCATAAAGTGATGGGATCAGATGCCATGATCTTAGTTTTACAGAATGCTGAGCTTTACGCCAACGTTTCACTCTCCACTTTAAATTTCATCAAGTGGCTCTTTAGTTCTCTCCTTTCTGCCATAAGGGTGGTGTCATCTGCATATCTGAGGTTATTTCTCCTGGAAAACTTGATTCCATCTTGTGCTTCATGCATTATAGTGTTTCTCATGAGGTACTCTGCATAGAAGTTAAATAAGTAGAGTGACAATATACAGCCTTGACATACTCATTTTCCTATGTGGAACCATTTGTTCCATGTCCCGTTCAAACTGCTGCTTCTGACTTGCATAGGGGCTTATCAAGAGGCAGGTCAGCTGCTCTGGTATTCCCATCAATTTCAGAATTTCTGAACGTTTATTGTAATCCACACAGTCAAAGTATTTGGAATAGTCAATAAAGCAGAAGTAGATCTTTTTCTGGAACCCCCTTGCTTTATTGAAGATCCAGCGGATGTTGGCCATTTGATCTCTGCTTCCTCTGACTTTTCGAAAACCAGCTTGAACATCTGGAAGTTTACGGTTCATGTATTGTTGAAGCATGGCTTGGAGAATTTTTAGCATTACTTTACTAGCATGTGAGATGAGTGCAATTGTGCGGTAGTTTGAGCATTCTTTGGCATTGACTTTCTTTGGGATTGGAATGACAACTAACCTTTTCCAGTCCTGTGCCACTGCTGAGATTTTTCAAATTTGCTGACATATCCAGTGCAGCACTTCCATTGCATAATATTTTTTTAGGATTTAATATATCTCAACTGCTATTCTATCACTTCCACTAACTTTGTTCATAGTGTTGCTTCTTAAGGCCTACTTGACTTCACATTCCAAGATGTCTGGATCTAGGTCAGTGATCACGTCATCATGATTATTTGGGTTGTGAAGATCTTTTATGTAAAGTTCTTCTGTGTATTCTTTGCCACCTCTTCTTAATATGTTCTGCTGCTATTAGGTCCATAGCATTTCTGTCCTTATTGTGCCTATCTTTGCATGAAATATTCCTTTGGCATCTCAAGTTTTCTTGAAGACATTCTAGTATTTCCCACTCTATTGCTTTCCTCTATTTCTTTGCACTGATCAGTAAGAAAGGCTTTCTTATTTCTCCTTGCTATTCTTTGGAACTCTGTCTTCAAACGTATATTTTTCGTTCTCTCTTTTGCCTTTCATTTCTCTTCGTTTCACAGCTATTTGTAAGGCTTCCTCAAGCACCCATTTTGCCTTTTTGCATTTCCTTTTCTTGGGGATGGTCTTGATCCCTGTCTCCTGTACAATGCCATGAACCTCCATCCATAGTTCATCAGGCACTCTATCAGATCTAGTCCCTTAAATTTATTTCTCACTTCCACGATATACTCATAAAGGATTTGATATAAGTCATTCCTGAATGGTCTAATGGTTTTCCCTACTTTCTTCAATTTAAATCTGAATTTGGCAATAAGGGTTTCCTGATCTGAGCCAGTCAGCTCCTGGTCTTGTTTTATGGTGTCTGGGAGGAGTAAGCATCTTTTAATTTCATGACTGTAGTCACTATCTGCAGTGATTTTGTAGCCCCCCAAAATAAAGTCTGTCACCATTTCCACTGTTGTCACATCTATTTGCCATGAAGGAATGGGACAGGATGCCATGATCTCAGTTGTCCTAATGTAGAGCTTTAGGCCTACTTCTTCACTCTCCTCTTTCACTTTCATCAAGAGATTCTTCAGTTCCTCCTCACTTTCTGCCATAAGGGTGGTGTCATTGTGTCACCTGCATATCTGAATTTATTAACATTTATCCTGTCAATCTTGATTCCAGTTTGCATTTATTCCAGCTCAGCATTTCTCTGCATAGAAGTTAAATAAGCAGGGTGACAATATACAGCCTTGATGTACTCATTTTCGTATTTGGAACCAGTCTGTTATTCAATGTCCAGTGCTAACTGTTGCTTCCTGACCTGCATACAGGCTTCTCAAGAGGTAGGCATCGTGGTCTGGTATTCCCATCTCTTTCAGAATTTTCAACAGTTTAGTTTAATCCAGAAGTCAAAAGCTTTTGCAGAAGTAGATGTTTTCCTGAAACTTGCTTGCCTTTTCAAAGATCCAGCAGATGTTGGGAATTTGATCTCTGGTTCCTCTGTATTTTGTAAAACAAGCTTGAACATCTGGGAGTTAACAATTAATATATTGCTGAAGCCTGGCTTGGAGAATTTTGAGCACTACTTTGTTAGCATGTGAGATGATTGCAACAGCATGGTATTTGAGCATTTGTTGGCATTGCCTTTCTTTGAGATTGGAATGAAAACTGGCAGTTTCCAGCTGAGCCACTGCTGAGATTTTCAAATTTCCAGACATATTGAGTGCATCACTTCCACAGTATCATCTTCTAGGATTTGAAATAGCTCAACTGGAATCAAAGCCATAATAGAGCCCCCTAATTCTCCAATGGACACTGCATAGCCTCTCAGAAAATATGAGATCCACAGCCATCTTCTATCACAATCATAACAACAAAATTCCCTCAACTGGAAAACCTTCACAAGCCACTGGTCCCAACACATTCATTGGGAGGAGAGTACCCGATTAATAGCAATGCTGACCCTACAGTTTGCAGAAAATAGACCTCAAAGACAGCCATCTAATCAAGCTGAAAATGCAGAGACATATCCAGCAGGTGAAGGAATACAATAAATAAAAATCATCAAACCAATGAAAGAGGAGGAGATAAGAAGTCTACAGAAAAAACAATTCAGCATAATAGTCAAAGTCTTGGAAACAAATGGAGCTACAGATAAATAAACTTTAGACATGGATTGAGAAGATGAAAGGGGTGTTTTAAAAGGACCTAGAAGAAGTATTGAGCAGTCAATCAATAATGAACAATGTAATAACTGAGATAGAAATCACTCTGTACAACAGAAACAGTAGAGTAACTGAGGCAGAAGAAAGACTAAGTGAGCTGGAAGATAAAATGCTGGAAATAAGTGAAGCAGAAAGGGAAAAATAAAGAAATCAAGACAGACTCAGAGACCTCTGGGACAATGTTAAAAGCCCCACATTTAAATTGTAGGTTTTTCCAGAGAAAGAAGACAAAAGACAAGAGAATATATTTGAGGAGAAAATAGTTAAAAGCTTCCCTGAAATGGGAAAGGGAATAGAGAGCTAAGATGAAAAATCCCAGAGTGTTCCATAGGGATAAATCCAAGACAAAACACGTCAAAACACACATTAATCAAAATAAAAACAAACAAATAAATATACACAATCAACAAATATTAAAGGCAACAAAGGAATAACAGCAAATAACATAGAAGGGAATCCCCATAAGGATAAGAGCTGATCTTACCATAGAAACTCTTCAGCTTAAAAGGGAATGACAGGATATACTTAAAGAAATGAAAGGCAAAAACCTACAGCCAAGATTACTCTATTCAACAAGGATAACATTCTAATTCAAAAGAGGAATCAGAAGCTTTACAGAAAAAACAACAGCAACAACAACAACAAAAACAATTAGAATTCAGAACCACCAAACCAGCACTTCAGGAAATGCTGAAGGATCTTCTCTAGACTGGAAACAGAAAAGCCTTACAAAAACAAAGCCAGAAGAATATATAGTAAATGATAACAAGATCATACTTATCAACAACTACCTTACACATAAATGGGCTAAATGTTCCAATGAAAAGACACAGACTGGCTGAATGCATACAGGAATATACTGTCTGCAAGAAAACCACCTCATAACTAGGGACACATACAGAGTGAAATTTATGGCCAGGAAAAAGCTATTTTGTGAAAATGGAGAGCAAAAAAAAAAAAAAAAAGTGGGAGGAAAAATACTCATATCAGATAAATGGACTTTAATTAAAGACCACTATAGGAGACAAAGAAGTTTGCATTACCTAATAATCAAGGTATCAATCCAAGAAGAAGCTATATGCACCCAATGTATAAGCACCTCAATACAAGAGGCAAACACCAACAACTATTAGAGCAGAAATAGACACTAACCAATAGTATTGGGTGATTTTAATACTCCACTCATAACATGGACAGATCATCCAGATAGAAAATCAATAAGGAAAACTAAAGTTTTACATGATATGTTAGACCAGTTTGACCTAATTGACATCTACAGAGCACCCCACCCCAAAAGAACAGATTTCACCTTTTTCTCCTTATTCTCAAGTGCAAATGGAACATTATCTTAGGACAAATCACATCCAAGGTTACGTCTAACCTTGGTAAACTTCAAGAAATTGTAATATTTTCAAGCATATTTTCTGATCACAATGTTGTTAGATCAGATATCAACTACAGAAGAAAAAATAGAGAAAACACAAATAATTTGGAGGCTAAACAGCACAAATATCCAAATTTGAATTCAATAAAATTCAGAGTTTTTTTATGAAAGAAGAAAACTCTGCCAAAGTAGTCATACATGGAACATATCTCAACATAATGAAAGCCAAAAATTGCAAAACCACCACAAACTTTATTGTCAATAATGAAAAACTTAAAAATATTTCCTTTAAAATAATCATTAAGACAAGGAGGCCCTTACTCATCACTGCTAGTTTTGGGAATTCTAGCCACACCTTTCAAAGAAGAAAAATATTAAAAAAATATTCTCATTGGAACAGAAGAGGTAAAACTCTCTCTATTTGCACATGATATTATCCTTTACACAGAAAACCCAAGAGATGCCACTAGAAAATTACTGGAGTTAATCAATGAATAGAGTAAATGTGCAGGGCATAAAATTAATACACAGAAAACCTTATATTCCTATACACTAACAATGAAAATCCAGAAAGAGAAATTAAGGAATAATCAGGTTAACCATTGCAATGAAAGGAATACAATAACTAGAAATAAATATGCATAAAGAGACAAAGGGCTTCCCTGATAACTCAATAGGTAAAGAAGCTGCCTGCAGTGCAGGAGACTCCTGTTCAATCCTGAGTCAGGAAGACCCCCTGAAGAAGGGATAGGCTACCCACTATCATATTCTTGGGCTTCCCTTGTGGCCCAGCACGTGAAGAATCCTCCTGCAATGTGTGAGACTTGTGTTTGATCCCTGGGTTGGGAAGATACTCAGGATAAGGGAAGGGCTACCCATTCCAGTATTCTGGTTTGGAGAATTCCAAATACCATACACTGTTTAGTCCATAGGATTGAAAAGAGTCAGACATGACTGAGCAACTTTCACTTCCCCAGAGAGACAAAAAATAAGCACTGATGAAAGAAAGCAAAACACATATAGATGGAGAAACATATCATGTTCTTGGATTGGATGACATGATATAGTTAAATGAATATACCACCCAAAACAATCAATAGATTCAATGTAATGCCTCTCAAACTACCAGAAATATTTTTCTTAAAACTAGAACAAATTATTTTACAATTTGCATGGAAACACATAAGACCTTAAATAGCCAAAGCAATTTTGAAAAAGAAGAATGGAACTAGTAGAGTCAAACTTTCTGACTTCAGACTACACCACAAACATATCAAAAAGGAATATGAAACTTGCACAAACATAGAAATATAGACCAATGGAACAAAATATAAAGTCCAAAGATAAATTCATGCCCCCATTATCTTTGACAATGGAGGCAAAAATATGCAACAGAAAAAGATATTTTCTTCAAAAAGTGTTACTGGGAAAACTGGACAGCTATATGTGAAAACTAGAACGCTATCTAACATCATGTTCAAAAATAAACTCAAAAGGGATTATAGATATAAATGCAAAAGCAGAAAATATAAAACCCTTATAATAAAACATAGGTATAACCACCCTAAAATAAGACACAGCAAGATCCTCTATGACCCATTGCCTAGAGTAAAGGGAATAAAATAAAAAATTTTAAAGGAATCTAATTAACTTCTATAGCTTTTGTACAATGAAGGAAACTATAATTAAGGTGAATACATAGCCTTCAGTTTTATTTGATTATGGTTTCAGTGGTTCTGCCCTCTGATACCCTCTTGCAACACCTACCATCTTACTTGGGTTTCTCTTACCTTAGTCGTGGGGTATCTCTTCACAGCTGCTCCAGCAAAGCACAGCCGCTGCTCCTTACCTTGGACAAGGAATATCTCCTCACCACCCCGCTCCTGACCTTGAACGTGGAATAGCTCCTCTAGGCCCTCCTGTGCCTGTGCAGCCACCGCTCCTTGCACGTGGGGTTTATTCATCTAGGCCGCTG
Source organism: Syncerus caffer (assembly GCA_902825105.1). Taxonomy (NCBI): domain Eukaryota; kingdom Metazoa; phylum Chordata; class Mammalia; order Artiodactyla; family Bovidae; genus Syncerus; species Syncerus caffer. The sequence goes on from CADEAB010000019.1 coordinate 153,187, forward strand.
CCTCTGACCTCGGATGTGGGGTAGATCCTCTGGGCTGCTCCTGTGCTGTTGCAGCCTTGCACTCTCGAACAGAGCACCTGACGTTGGAAGTGTGGTAGCTCCTACCTGCCACGGCCCCTGACCTCCGACATGAAGTAGCTCCTCATAGCCATCCCTGCATGTTCGCAGCCTGGCACTATCGGCCGCTGACCCTTACTTCGGACGTGGGGTATCCCTTCTTGGCCACACTCTGTGCACCGTCGCAGCCGCCTGCACTCTGTGTGCTGTCGCAGCTGCCCGTGCTCTGTGCCATGCCCGTGGTGGCACCTAAGATGGGTGCATCATGATGGAGAGGTTTGACAGAATGTGGTCCACTGGAGAAGGGAGTGGCAAACCACTTCAATATTCTTGCCTTGAGAACCCCATGAACAGTATGAAAAGTCAAAATGATAGGGATCAGAAAGAGGAACTCCCCACTTCAGTAAGGGTCAAATATGCTACTGGAGATCAGTGGAGAAATAACTCCAGAAAGAATGAAGGGATGGAGCCAAAGAAAAAACAATACACCGTTGTGGATGTGACTGGTGATAGAAGCAAGGTTCAATGCTGTAAAGAGCAATATTGAATAGGAACCTGGAATGTCAGTTCCATAAATCAGGGCAAATTGGAAGTGGTCAAACAGAAGATGGCAAGAGTGAACGTCAACATTCTAGGAATCAGTGAAAGAAAATGGACTGGAATAAGTGAATTTAACTCAGATGGCCATTATATCTACTACTGTGGGCAGGAATCCCTTAGAAGAAATGGAGTAGCTATCATGGTCAACAAAAGAGTAAAAATGCAGTACTTGGATACAATCTCAAAAGTGACAGAATGATCTCTGTTCGTTTCCAATGCAAACCATTCAATATCACAATAATCCAACTCTAGGCCCCACCAGTAATGCTGTAGAAGCTGAAGTTAAATGGTTCTATGAAGATCTACGAGACCTTTTAGAACTAACAGTCAAAAAAGATATCATTTTCATTATAGGGCCTGGAATGCAAAAGTAGGAAGTCAAGAAACACCTGGAGCAACAGGCACATTTAGCCTTGGAATACAGAATGAAGCAGGAGAAAGACTAATAGAGTTTTACCAAGAAAATGCACTGGTCATAGCAAACACCCTCTTCCAACAACACCAGAGAAGACTCTACACATGGACATCACCAGATGGTCAACACCGAAATCACATTGATTATATTCTTTGCAGCCAAAATGGAGAAGCTCTATACAGTCAACAAAAACAAGACCAGGAGCTGACTGTGGCTCAGATCATGAACTCCTTACTGCCAAATTCAGACTTAAATTGAATAAAGTAGCAAAAACCACTAGATTATTTAGGTATGACCTAAATCAAATTACTTATGATTATACAGTGGAAGTGAGAAATAGATTTAAGGGACTAGATCTGACTGATAGAGTGTCTGATGAACTATGGACAGAGGTTCGTGACATTCTACAGGAGACAGGGATCAAGACCATCCCCATGGGAAAGAAATGCAAAAAAGAAAAATGGCTATCTGAGAAGGCCTTACAAATAGCTGTGAAAAGAAGAGAAACAAAAAGCAAAGGAGGAAAGGAAACATATAAGCATCTGAATGCAGCCTTCCAAAGAATAACAAGAAGAGATAAGAAAGCTTTCCTCAGCGATGAATGAAAAGAAATAGAGGAAAACAACAGAATGGGAAAGTCCAAAGATCTCTTCAAGAAAATCAGAGATACCAAGGGAATATTTAATGCTAAGATGGGCTCGATAAAAGACAGATATTGTGTGGACCTAACAGAAGCAGTAGATCTTAAGAAGAGGTGGAAGGAATACACAGAAGAACTGTACAAAACAAAAAAAAAAAAAGCTTCTTCATAACAAAGGAAACCATAAGCAAGATGAAAAGACAGCCTTGAGAATGGGAGAATATAATAGCAAATGTAGCAAATGGCAAGCAACTAATCTCAAAAATAAACAAGCAACACCTGCAGCACAATTCTAGAAAAATAATCAACCCAATCAAAAAATGTGCCAAAGAACTAAATAGACATTTCTCCAAAGAAGGCATATAGATGCCTAACAAACACATGAAAAGATGCTCAACATTACTCATTATCAGAGAAATGCAAATCAAAACCACAATGAGGTACCATTTAACACCAGTCAAAATGGCTGCAATCCAAAAGTCTACAAGCAATACATGCTGAAGAGCGTGTGGAGAAACGGGAATCCTCTTACACTGTTGGTGGAAATGCAAACTAGTACAGCCACAATGGAGAACAGTGTGGAGATTCCTTAAAAAACCTGATAATAGAATTTCCTTATGACCCAGGAATCCCACTGCTGGGCATACACAAAGAGGAAACCAGAATTGAAAGAGACACATGTACCCAAATGTTCATCACAGCACTGTTTCTAATAGCCAGGACATGGAAGCAACCTAGATGACCATCAGCAGACGAATCTATAAGAAACCAGTGGTACATATACACAATGGAGTATTACTCAGCCATTCAAAAGAATACATTTGAATCAGTTCTAATGAAGTGGATGGAACTGTAGCCTATTATACAGAGTGAAGTAAGCCAGAAAGGAAAACACCAATACAGTATACTAATGTATATATATGTAATTTAGAAAGATGGTAACAATAACCGTGTAGTGAGACAGCAAAAGAGACACAGATGTATAGAAGAGTCTTTCAGACTCTGTGGGAGAGGGAGAGGGTGTGATGATTTGGGAGAATGGCATTGAAACATATATAATATCATATATGAAACAAATCACCAGTCCAAGTTTGATGAATGATAATGGTTGCTTGAGACTGGTTTTAGGATACTGGTTCACTGGGATGACCCAAATGGTACAGGGAGGGAGGAAGGAAGGGGGGTCTGTGATGGGGAACACGTGTATACCTGTGGTGGATTCATATTGGTGTATAGCAAAACCAATACAATATTGTAAAGTAAACTCCAATTGAAATAAATACATTTTTTTTCTAATAGAGATTGCTTTTATTTTGTTTTTATGCAATTCCTGTTCATAATTTTAGTCCAGAATATGCATAAGCACATATAATTTTGCAATTCACAGAATGGGAAATAATTTTATTTTTATCACATACTGCAAGTTTATTTCTTTTTTTTTAATTTAATTTTATTTTTAGACTTTACATAATTGTATTAGTTTTGCCAAATATCAAAATTAATCCACCACAGTTATACATGTGTTCCCCATCCTGAACCCTCCTCCCTCCTCCCTCCCCATTCCATCCCTCTGGGTCGTCCCAGTGCACCAGCCCCAAGCATCCAGTATCGTGCATCGAACCTGGACTGGCAACTCGTTTCATACATGATATTTTACATGTTTCAATGTCATTCTCCCAAATCTTCCCACCCTCTCCCTCTCCCACAGAGTCCATACGACTGTTCTATACATCAGTGTCTCTTTTGCTCTCTCGTACACAGGGTTATTGTTACCATCTTTCTAAATTCCATATATATGTGTTAGTATACTGTATTGGTGTTTTTCTTTCTGGCTTGCTTCACTCTGTATAATAGGCTCCAGTTTCATCCACCTCTTTAGAACTGATTCAAATGTATTCTTTTTAATGGCTGAGTAATACTCCATTGTGTATATGTACCACAGCTTTCTTATCCATTCATCTGCTGATGGACATAGAGGTTGCTTCCATGTCCTGGCTATTATAAACAGTGCTGCGATGAACATTGGGGTGCACGTGTCTCTTTCCCTTCTGGTTTCCTCAGTGTGTATGCCCAGCAGTGGGATTGCTAGAACACTTTCTAACACCATACACAAAGATAAACTCAAAATGGATTAAAGATCTCAACGTAAGACCAGAAACTATAAAACTTCTGGAGGAGAACATAGGCAAAACACTCTCTGACATACATCACAGCAGGATCCTCTATGACCCACCTCCCAGAATATTGGAAATAAAATCAAAAATAAACAAATGAGACCTAATTAACCTTAAAAGTTTCTGCACATCAAAGGAAACTATTAGCAAGGTGAAAAGACAGCCTTCAGAATGGGAGAAGATAATAGCAAATGAAGCAACTGACAAACAACTAATCTCGAGAATATACAAGCAACTCCTACAGCTCAACTCCAGAAAAATAAATGACCCAATCAAAAAATGGGCCAAAGATCTAAATAGACATTTCTCCAAAGAAGACATACAGATGGCTAACAAACACATTAAAAGATGCTCAATATCACTCATTATCAGAGAAATGCAAATCAAAACCACTATGTAGGTACCATTTTACACCAGTCAGAATGGCTGCGATCCAAAAGTTTACTAGTAATAAATGCTGGAGAGGGTGTGGAGAAAAGGCAACCTTTACAAACTGTTGATGGGAATGCAAACTGATAGAACCATTATGGAGAACTTTGTGGAGACTCCTTAGAAAGTTGAAAATAGAGATTCCGTATGACACAGCAATCCCACTCTTGGGCATGAACCTCAAGGAAACTAGAGTTAAGAAACACAGTACTCTAGTATTTATTGAAGCACTGTTTACAATAGCTAGGACGTGGAATTGACCAAGAGGTCCATTAGCATATGAATGGTTAAGAAGTTTCGCTACATATGCATATGAAATATTGCTCAGTTATAAGAAGTCATGAATTCGAGTCAGTTCTAATGAGATGGAAGAGTGTAAAACCTATTACACAGAGTGAAGGAACTAAGAAAGAGAAAGACAAAGCTGAATGTTAACTCATATATGTGGAATTTAGAAAGATGGCCTATACGCAGGCCAGGAGAAAAGACAAAGATCTAAAGAAGAGACTTTTGGACTCAGTGGGAGAAGGTGAATGTGGGATGATTTGAGAAAATAGCATTTAAATGTGTACAGTGGTATATGAAAAAAAAAAAAAATAGATGACCAGTATGAGGTTTTATTTATAGCTATAGAATACCCATGTCACAACTTCTGAACTTGCAATCTAATACATGCATCAGCTACCAAATGAGCCTGAATTCTAGTGCACATCATGCACGTTCTAAGCTTGCAGCCTGGAGCTCTCAGTTTGCGCCTTCTGACCCCGTGATACAGGGTAGGCATGTGGTAAGGGCTGAATTTGCACTTTTGGGGAGGCATCACAAACTTATTAAACCTGCATTCTAGTGTAAACATGCTGCATCTTGAACCTGAGCTCTGGAGCAGGCATCTTGCCACTATTAGTACTGTTTATCATCATCTAGTGTTTCACTGTCATGACATGCTTCCATTGCTTCTTCATCTCCTCTGGTCATCACTCTGAGTCGTTTATCACCATCCAGTGTTATTTCAATCCTGTAACCTGTTTCGAGTGCTTGTTCAACCCACTCCAGGTCAAATATACCTAGTATTCAGTGCTGTGACAGATTGTTTCTACATCCTCTTCTGTTTAAACACACTGTAGTTTACACCCTTTGTGTTTCAGTTCTGTGACATGCTTCTATCCACTCCAGGTCTAACACAGTCAGTAGATTATCATCATGCAATGTTTTAACTGTGGAACATTTCACGAGTCTTCTTGATGCACCCCATGTCAAACATACCCAGTAGCTTATCACCATCCTGTGTTTCAGTGCAGTGACATGATTCAAGAGTTTCTTCATTGTCTCCAGGTAAAGCACACTCAATAGTTTGCCCCCAATGTTTCACCTGTGACATGATTCTTCTAAATTTATTTAGTTGTCTGTGTTGGGTCATAGTTGTGTTACACAAGATCGTCCTTAAGACAAGCCAACTTTCACCATGGCATGCAGTCTCTGGAGTGTGAAAACTTCAGTATTTGCAGCTGTGCAGGTTTAGTTACTCTGTAGCATATGTGATGTCAGTTTCCCAATCAGGGATTGAACCTTCATCCCCTACACTTCAAGGTGGATGATTAACCACTGGACCACCAGGAAAGGCCCCGTGAAATGCTTTAAGTGCTTGCTTTTTCACCCCGTATCAAAGAGACACATTGTTTGATGGGAATATATCACCATCCAGGGCTGCAAATATTTGACATGCCTCAAGAACTTCTTCATCCACACTGCTCAAATACAACCAGGTGTTTATCACCATGTAGTGCCATTCCATGCACTTCTTCATTGATTACTCATTTAACACATCCAATAGATTATCATCATCTACTGTTTCATTGCAGTGACACTTCAAGTTATTCTTCATGCACCCTGGGTCAAACACATCCAGTTGCATATCTCCATCCAGTGTTTCACTGCTGTGACATGCTTTCAGTGTTTCTTTATCCACCCCAGTTCAAACGTACTCAGTAGCTTATCATTATCCACACTTCAGAGAGGAGGTCCAGCTGCATCTTTGTGCACCCCAGATAAAACAGACTCGACAGCTTATCACTTCCTTCTTTTCACTGCTGTCACAAGTTCAAGTGCATCTTCATCAAACACACCAGTAGTCTATCACCATCTAATAGTTTATCATTATTTCCAAGCTGTGACACAAACTGCTTTATCATCCAGACTGGAAAAATAAAACCAGTATTTTATCAACGTCAGTGTTTCAATGCTGTGGCATGATTGAAATGCCTATTCATCCACTCTCTGGAAATACACACTCCGTAGTTTATTACCATGCAGTGCTCAGTGTCTTGACATGTGATATGCTCCAAATGCTTCTTTGTCCACCTGGTGTCAAATACTCAATAGTTAATCAACATCTATATTTCAGCATATGCTTCTTTGTCAATCCTGGCCCAAGACTCCTAGGAGTTTACCATCCTTCAGTGTTTCAGTGCTGTGATATGCTTCATGTGCTTCATCCTCTCCTGTTAAACATACTCATTTGTGTATCATCGTTCCATATTCAGTACAGTGATATGCTTCAAGTGCTTAATAGTCCACATCAGTTGAACGTCCCCAGCATTTTATCATTAGTCAAGGTTTCATGGCTGTAACTTGTGGCATATATTAGGTGTTTGTTTGACCCCCAGAGGTCAAGCTCAACAAGTGTTTTATCACAATTCAGTCTATCAGTGCTGTGACATACACCAGTGCTTCCTTATCTAATCTGGGTTAATATACACATCCATTCTTTCAGTGCTGATTAATGCACGAGGGCTTCCTCAACTATCTTGTTTCAAATACATACAGTCGTTTATCAATATCCAGTGTTTAAGTTCTGTGACACACTTCAGGTGCTTCTTTATTTACCCCTGATTGTTGTTTTTCAGTCACACAGTCATGTCCAGCTCTTTGCAACCCCATGAACTACAGCACACCAGGCTTCCCTGTCCTTCACTATCTCCTGAAATTTGCTCAAATTCATGCCCATTGAGACAGTTATGCCAACAGTCAACCACTTTATTCCCTGTCACACCCATCCCCACCTGCTTACAATCTTACCCAGCATTAGTGTCTTTTCTAATGATTTGGCTCTTTGCATCAGGTGGCCAAATTATTGCAACTTCAGCATCAGTCCTTCCAGTGAGTAGTCAGCATTGATTTCCTTTAGGACTGAGTGGTTTGATCTCTTTGCAGTTCAAGGGACTCAAGAGTCTTCTCCAGAACCACAGTTTTAAAACATCAATTATTTGGCATTCACCCTGCTTTATGGTTCAGGTCTCACATCCATGCAGGACTACTGGGAAAAGCCATACCTTGATTATATGGACCTTTGCCAGCAAAATGATGTCTCTGGTTGCATATGCTGTCTAGGTGTGTCATAGCTTTCCCTCCAAGAAGAAAGTGTCTTTTAACTTCATGGCTTCAGTCACCATGCACAGTGATTTTGGAAATCATGAAAATAAAAATCTTTCAGTTTCCCTTTTGTCCTGATCTATTTGCTGTTGAGTATTTAGGCATCTCATGCAAAGAGTTGACTCATTAAAAAAGAGGCTGATGCTGAGAGGGATTAGGGGCAGGAGGAGAAGGGGACAACAGAGGATGAGACGGCTGGATGGCATCACCAATTTCATGGACGTGAGTCTGAGTGAGCTTCGGGAGTTGGTGATGGAGAGGGAGGCCTGGCGTGCTGCAGTTCACAGGGTCGCAAAGTGTTGGACACAACTGAGCTACTGAACTGAACTGATGGGACTGGAAGACATGATCTTAGTTTATTGAATGTGGAGGTTTAAGCCAGCCTTTTAAATCCCCACTTTCATCTCAGTGAGGAGCTTTAATTCCTCTTCTGCTTTCTGTCATCTACATGTCTGAGTTTATTTATATTTCAATATTTCAATATTGAATTGTGACCATGCCTTTGTTTGACTCACTTCAGTTTACTGAAATTCAGGTCCTTTATATTTCTCCCTGAAATTTTGATTCCAGCTTGTGCTTCATCCAGTCTGACATTTTGCATTTTCATTTTGCATTTAACTTATATGCATGATATAGTCTGCAGGTAAGTTAAATAAGTGGGGTGACAATAAGACAGCCTTGATGTACTCCTTTACCAATTTTGAACAAGTCCATTGTTCCTGCCTGATTCTGTTACTTCTTGACCTGCCTACAGTTTTCACAGTAGCCAGGTAATGTGGTCAAGTATACACATCTCTTTAAGAATTTTCCCCAGTTTCAGTGACCCACACAGGCAAAGGCTTTAGCATAGTGAATGAAGCAGGAGTAGATAATTTTCTGGAATTCCCTGCTTTTTCTATGATCCAATGAATGTTGGAAATTTGATCTCTGGTTACTCTGCCATTCCTAATTCTATTTGCACATTTGAACATTCTCAGTTTACATATTGTTGAAAACTAGATTGAGGAATTTTGAGCATTGCATTTCCAGCATATGAAATGAGCACGATTGGGCAGGAGTTTGAGCATTCCATCATAATGCCCTTCTTTGGGATCAGAGTGAAACTGACCTTTTCCTGTCCTGTGGTCATTGATGATTTTTCCAAATTTCCTGGCACATTGAGTGCAGCATTTTAACAGCATTATTATTATTAGTAGTAGTATTGTTATTATTTAATTTGAAATAGCTGAGCTTCAATTCTATAACCTCGACTAGCAGGTTATAGAATTCTTAGGTAATTCTTCCTAAGATCCACTTGACTTCACACCCCAGGTGGTCCGCTTTATGTGAGTGATCACACCATTATGGTTATCTAGGTGATTAAGTGGAGAAGGCAGTACTTACTCCAGTACTCGTGACTGGGAAATCCCATGGACGGAGGAGCCTGGTAGGGTGCAGTCCATGGAGTTGGGAAGAGTTGGACATGACTGAAGCGACTTAGCAGCAGCAGCATCAGGAGCAGCAGGTGATTAAGACCTTTCTTTAATACAGTTCTTCTCTTATACTCTTGCCAACACTTCATCACATTTTCTGCTTCTGCTAGGCTCATGCCAGTTCTGTCCGTGATTGTGCCCATGTTTGCATGAAATATTCCCTTGGCGTGTCTAAGTTTCTTGGCAAGATTTCTAGTTTTTCCTATTCTATTGTTTTCTCTATTTTTATTGGCATTAAACATGCACAATATCATATCCCCATCCAGTGTTTAAGTTCAGATATGCTTCAAATGTTTTTTAATCCACTCCAGAAGAAATTAATGTGATAGTTTATCACCATCCATTTTTTCTGTATTGTGACATGTTTTGAGCCTCCTCCATTCCCTCCAGGTAAAACACACTCTGTAAATTATCATCATTCATTGATGCTGTGTTATTACAGGCTTGAAGTGTCCTTTTGTCTGATTGAGTCAAACACTCCCTGTAGTTTACCACTATCCAGTGTTCCAGTACAGTGACATGCCTCATGTACTTCTTTATCCTCTCCAAATAAAATATGGTCAGTAGCTTATCAAAATTAATGTTTCATTTCTGTGATGAGTTTCAAGTTCTTCTTTAATCCATTCTAGATAAAACACATTCAGAAGTTTACCATGGCCCCATGTTTTACTCGGTGTCATGCTTCCAGTTTCTCTTCATTCAACATGTATCAAACACACTTCATAGTTTATCACCATCCAGTGTTTCCAGTGCTGTTTCCTGCTTCAACTGTTTCTTCATTCTCTGCAGAAAATACACAACCAATAATTTATCACAATCCAGTCAGTGTGTTAATTATGGTATATGTTTCAAAAGACCCTTTGTCCACCCAAGGTTGACCACACTCTTAGTTTATCACCATCCCTTGATTCAGTGCTGTTACATACTTTCATTGATTTTTCAACTACCACAGGTCATCATACACATGATCCAGTTTCAGTGTTGTGACATGCTTCATGTGCTTCTTTCCCTATACAAGATCAAACACAGACCATCTGAAGTGTGAACAAATAGTGTTTCAGTTGTGAAACACACTTCAAGTGGTTCTTCATTCACTCCACCTCAAATATGCCATATAGGTTATCGACATTCATTGTTTTAATTCTGTGACACATTTCCATAGCTGCTTCACTAACTCCCAGTCAAATACATTCAGTGTTTTATCACTATCTAGGGTTTCAGATCTGTGACATGCGTCAAGTGCTCCTGAAACTACTCAAGGCCTAATGCACTCAGTAGCTTTGTTGTTGCTGGTTCTTATTGTTGTTCAGTCACTCATTCATCTCCAGCTCTTCATAATCCCATGCACTGCAGCATATCACACCTTGTCATTCACCATCTCCTAGAGCTTGTTCAAATTCAAATCCATTGGGTTAGTGATGCCATCCAACCATTTTCTCCTCTACTGTCCCCTTCTGCTCCAATCTTTTCCAGCATCAGAGTGTTTTCCAAAGAGTTGGCTCTTCATATCAGATAACCATAATATTGGAGCTTCTGCCTCAGCATCGCCCCTCCAGTGAGTTTTCAGGATTGACTTTCTTTAGGGGTGACTGGATTGATTTCCTTGCAGCCCGAGGGACTCACAAGAGTCTTCTCCAAGATTGTGGTTCAAAAGTATCAATTCCTTAATGTTCAGCCTCCTTTATGGTATAACTTGCATTGGCGCATGACTACTGAAAAATACGAAAATATAGCCCTGACTATATGGGCCCGTGTTGGCAAAGGAATGCCTCTGCTCTTTAACATGCAGCCTAGGTTTGTCACAGCTTTTCTTCTAAGAAATAAGTGTCATTTAATTTCATAGCTTCAGTCACCATCTGCCATGGTTTTGGAGTCCACGAAAACAGAAGTCTGTCACCATTTCCATTGTTTATCCATCTATTTGCCATGAAATGATATGATCAGAGGCCGTGTCTCAGTTTTTTGAATGTTGAGTCTTAATCCAGCTTTTTCACTCTCCTCTTTAACCTACATCAAAAAGCTCTTTAGTTATTCTTTGCTTTATGCCATATGGGTGGTGTCATATGCATATCTGATGTTATTGATATTTATATTTTTCTCTTAATTTCAGCTTGTCTTTCCTCCAGACAGAATTTTCCAAGATGTGCTCTGCATATAAGTTAAATAAACAGGGTGGACATATAGTAGTTTTTTGTTTGTTTGTTTGTTTGTTTTTCCCAATTTCAAACCATCTGTTCTTCTGTATCATGTTCTCACTACTGTTTCTTTACCTGGATACAGGTCTCTCAGGTGATAGGTAGGTAGTCTTATATTTCAAAGTCTTTAAAAATTTTCTGCAGATTGTTATGATCCACATAGTGGACTTTTATTTCAATGAAGCAAAATAGATTTTTTTTTTTTTTTTTTTTTTTTTAGAATTCTCTTGCTTTTGCCATGATCCAATGGATGTTTCCAATTTGACCTTTGGTTTCTTTCTTTTCTATCTCCAGTTTGAACATCTGCAATTTCTAGGTTAATATGCTGTTGAAGTCTAGCCTGGAGAATTGTGAGCATGCCTTTGTTCGATTTACTTCCATTGCTCAGTCGTGTCTGACTTTTTGTGACCCCATGGACTGCAGCATGTCAGGCCTCCCTGTCCGTCACCAACTCCCAGGGTTTACTGAAATTCAGATGCTTTGAGTCGGTGATGCCATTCAACCATATGTCCTCTTCTGCCCTCTGTTCTCCACTTTTCCTCCCAATTTCAATCTTTCCCGACATTAGGGTCTTTTCAAATGAGTCAGCTCTTCACATCAGGTGGCCAAAGTATTGAAGTTTCAGCTTTAACATCAGTCCTTCCAAAGAATATTCAACATTGATCTCCTTTAGGATGGACTGGTTGGACCTCCTTGCAGTACAAGAGACTGTCAATAATCTCCTCCCACACCACAATTCAAAAACATCAATACTTTGGTGTTCATCTTTCTTTATAATTCAACTCTCACATCCATACATGCCTACTATAAAAATCATAGTCTTAACTAGATGGAACTTCGTTGGCATATTTACATCTCTGCTTTTTAATATGCCACCTAGGTTGTTCATAAATCATCTTCCAAAGAGTTAGTGTGTGAAATAAGGGCAGTTGTGTGATACTTTGAACATTGTTTTGCATTGTTCTTCTTTGGATTTCAAATGAAAAACTGACCTTTTCCAGTCCTGCAGTCACTGCTGAGTTTTCCAAGTTTTCTGGCCTACTGAGTGCAGCACTTCAACAGTATAATATTTTAGAATTTGAAATAGCTCAGCTGGTATTCCATCACGTCCACTATCTTTGCTGGTTGTGATGCTTTCAAAGAGCCAGTTGATTTCACACTCCAAGATGTCTGGCCATAGGTGAGTGATCACCTTGATAATCTTGGTTATCTGGGTCATTGGCATATTTTTGGATAGTTCTTCTAGGTATTCTTGCCACCACTCCTTAATATCTTCCACTTCTTTTAGGTTCATACATTTTCTGTCCTTTATTGTGCCCATATATGCATGAAAAAATCCCATGATATATTTTATTTTTCTGAAGAGATATCTAGTCTTTCCCAGTCTATCATTCCCACTAAGTAGTTTAGCAACATTTATTGTTCATGGATGTGACATGCTTCCAGTGTTTCTTCTTCCACTTGAATTCCGACACTCCCAGTAGTGTATCACGATCCCATGTTTCAGAACTGAGTCCTGCTTTATCTGCTTCTTCTCAACCACATATCAAACACATTCAGTTCTTTATTACCATAGAGTATTCAGTGCATTAACATGTGACATTTTCCAGTGTTTCTTTGTCACTTGGGACTAATCACCCAGTGCTATAACTGCCACCCTTTATTTTAGTGCTGTTTCATAGTTCAAGTGCTTCATTTTCCGAAGATAAAACATGCTCATCATTCAGTGTCTTAGTGCAGAGACATGCTTGAAGAGCTTCTTCATCCACCCAGTCAAACACTCCCAGGAGTTTTTCACCATCCAGTGTTCATGTTCTATGACATGCTTCAAGTGCTTCTTTGTCTACACTGGGTCAAACACACCCAGTAGTTTGTCATTATCCAATGTTTCAATTAAGCAACATGCTTCTGGGTTTCTTCATTCCCTCAGGTAATCACACCAAGTAGTTTATCACCATCCAGTGTTTCAGAGTTACAACATGCTTCTAGAGCTTCTTTTTTCTCCTGAGTCAAACATACCAAGAAGGTTGTCCCCATCCACTTTTGAGTTCTGTGAAATGGTTCACATGCTTCTTGTCCACCCTAAATCAAGCACACTCAATAGTTTGTCATCATCCAGTGTTTCATGTTGGTGACAAGGTTCAGATACTTCCTCATGCACTCTGGGTCATACCCAGAGTCAACCTGGGTCAGGATGTTTATCACCTCCTGTTTCAGTTTTTTGACATGCTTCAAGTGCTTCTTGTCCATCCTAGGTCAAACACACCAGGAGTTTAGCAACATCCAATGTTTCAGTACTGTAACATATTTCAAGAATTTTGTCATACACCATGGTTCAGAAATACCCAATAGTTTATCAGAATTCCATGACTCAATTTGAGGACTTGCCTCAAGTGCTTCTTCACAACCCTAGACAAAATCCACCCAGTGAATTATCTCCATCCATTGTTTCAGTCCTGTGGCATGCTTCATGTGTTTCTTCATACTCTTTAGGTAAAAAACATGCAGTAGCTTATCAGCATTTAGTGTTTCAGTTTTGTGGCATGATTCCAGGATTTTTCCATCCTTACCAGGTCAAACACATTCAGCAGTTAACACCATCCAGTGTTTTACTGTGTGACATTCCTCAAGTCTTCTTCATCATCCCAAGTCCAACACATTCATAACTTTCACCACCTACTGTTTCAATGCCAAAATAAACTTCAATGGTGTGTTCATTTACTCCATTTAAATACATTTACTAATTTATCACCATACAATGTTGAAGTTCAGTGACATGTCCCAAGTGCTTCTCCATCCATTCAATGTCAAACCCAGCTGGTAATTATTGACCATTTAGGGTTTCATTGTGTGACATGCTTCAAGGGCTTCTCTATTCACCCAGGTCAAACGTGCGCAGGATTATTAGAAAAAAAAAAAAAAAAGAAAGAAAGGAAAAAAAAAATCACTCTTTAAGGGGTGTTCAGTTCAGCTCAGTCGCTCATTCATATCAACATCTTTGCTATCCCATGAGCCGCAGCAAATCAGGCCTCCCTGTTCATCACCAACTCCCATGGGTTTGGGAGTGATACCATCCAACTTTCTCATCCTCTGAGGTCCCCTTCTCCTCCTGCCCTCAATCTTTCCCAGTGTCAGGATGTTTTCAACTGAATCAACTCTTCACATCAGGTGGCCAAATTATTGGAGTTTCAGCTTCAACATCAGTCTTTCCAATGAACACTAAGGACTGGTTTCCTTTAGGATGGACTGGTTGGATCTCCTAGCAGTCCAAGGGACTCTCAAGAGTCTTCTTAAACACCACAGTTCAAAAGAATTAATACTTCAGTGTTCAGCCTTCCTTATAGTCCAAAACTTACATCCATACATAACCACTGGAAAAAACATAGTCTTGACTAGATGCACCTTTGTTGACGAAGTAAAGTCTCTGTTTTTTGTTTGTTTGTTTGTTTGTTTGTTAATATACTGTCCAGGTTGGTCATAACTTTCCTTCGAAGGAGTGTCTTTTAATTTCATAGCTGCAGTCACCATCTGCAGTGATTTTGGAGCCCAGAAATATAAATTATCTACTGTTTCCACGGTTTCCCCATCTATTTACCATGAAGTGATGGCATCGGATGCCATGATCTAAGTTTTTTGAATGTTGAGCTTTAAGCCAAGTTATTCACTCTCCTATTTCACTTTCATCAAGAGGCTCTTTAGTTCTTCTTCACTTTCTGCCATAAGGGTGGTGTCCGCTGCATATTTGAGGTTATTAATATTTCTCCAACAATCTTGAATCCACCTTGTGATTGCTCCAGCCCAACGTTTTTCATTATGTACTCTGTGTAGAAGCTAAATAAGTAGTGTTATAATTATACATCCTTGAGGTACGCCTTTTCCTATTTGGAACCACTCTGTTGTTCTATTTCCAGTTCTAACTGTTGCTTCCTAACCTGCATACAGATTTATCAAGAGGCAGATCAGGTGGTCTGGTATTCCCATCTGTTTCAGAATTTCCCAACGTTTATTGTAATCCATACAGTCAATGTCTCAATAAAACAGGAGTAGATCTTCTTCTGGAACTGTCCTGGTTTTTCAGTGATCTAGTGGATGTTGGCAATTTGATCTTGGTTCCTCTGGCTTTTCGAAAACCAGCTTGGATATCTGGAAGTTCATGGTTGATGTATTGCTGAAGCATGGCTTGGAGAATTTTGAGCAATAGTTTAGTAGCGTGTGAGATGAGTGCAACTGTGCAGTAGTTGAAGAATTTTTTGGCATTGTCTTTCTTTGGGATTGGAGTGAAAACTGACATTTTCCAGTCCCGTGGCCAGTGGTGAATTTTCCAAATTTTTTGGCATGTTGAGTGCAGCTCTTTCATAGCATCATCTTTTGGGATTTGAAATAGTTCAACTGGAATTATATCACCTCCACTAGCTTTCTTTGTAGTGATGCTTCCTAAAGCCCACTTGAGTTCACATTCCAGGATGTCTGACTCTAGGTGAATGGCCACACCATCGTGATTATCTGTGTCATGAATATATTTTTTGTACAGTTCTTCTGTGTATTTTTGCCACCTCTTTTAATATCTTCTGCTTCTTTTAGGCCCTTACTATTTCTGTCCTTTATTGAGCCCATCTTTGCATGAAATATTTGCTTGGTATCTCTAATTTTTTTGAGGAGATCTCTAGTCTTTCCCATTCTATTGTTTTCCTCTATTTCTTTGCTTCATTGGCACAATTCAAATGCTTCTCTTCCCACTCTGGTCAGTCATAGCCAATATTTTGTACCAACCAGTGTCCAGTTCTGTGACATATGACCTACTTCAATTCATCAATGAAGTGAGTAAAAAAAAAAAAAAATCCAGGAGTTTATCAACACACAGTGTTTCATGGCTGTCACTGGATTCAAGTACTTCTTCACCCACTCCAGGTTAACCTAGTCGTTTATCACCATCCAATGTTTCAGTACACTGACATGCTTCAAATGCTTCTACATTAACCCTGGTGCAAAATTTCTAGTAGTTATATGCAGCCAGTGTTTTAGTTTTGGAAAATGACTCAATGGCATCTTCATTCTCGCCCATAAACCAAACTCTGTGGTTTGTCACTATCCAGTGATTACATACTGTGACATGCTTAAAGAGCTTCATCATCCGCCCTAGATCTAGACATTCAGTATTTATCACCATACCAGCGTTTCAGTGGTGTGACATGATTTGAAATTTTGTTTGTCCACACTGAGGCATACACAGCCATCATCCTCCAGTGTTTCAGGGCTTTGATAAGATTAAATGTTTTATTGGTCTCACTGACATCAATATACTTACCATTGATAACCATCTTCTTTCACTGCTGTGACATAATATTAACTGCTTCTTCATCCATTCCTGTGTCAAACAAACCCAGTAGGTTTTTGTTTGTTTGTTTTTGTTTGTTTGTTTGTTTGTTTTATTCTCCCCCCGCCCCCCGCCATCTAGTGTTAGTGTTCAGTACTAGGAAATGATTTCTGGAGCCTTTGTGTCCATCCCAGTTCAAACATAGCCAGTATTATCAATCAATGCTTCAGTGATGTCACATGCTTCAAGTGCTTTCTTCATTCACTCCATATCAAGTACCTTCAGTCATTTATAAACATTCAATGTTTTAGTTGTGTGACATGCTTCAAATATTTCTCTAATCCATTTGAGCTGAAACATACCCAGCAGCTTATGACCATCCAGTGTTTCAGTGATGTGACATGTTTCCAGTGCTTATTTTTCTACTCCATGTTAAACACAAGCAATAGTTTATCACCATCAATTGTTTCAGTTCTGTAACATTTTTAAAGTCTTTTTTCATATAATCTGGTTCAAATACACCTGGCAGTTGTTCACCCTCAAGTGTTTAGTTCTGTGATATGTTTCAATGGCGTCTGTACATACCAGTTCATCAGATCAGATCAGATCAGTCGTTCAGTCGGGTCCACTATTTGTGATGCCATGAATCGCAGAACATTAGGTCTCCCTGTCCATCACCAACTCCCAGAGTTCACTCAGACTCATGTCCATCGAGGCAGGGATGCCATCCAGCCATCTCATCCTCCATCGTCCCCTTCTCCTTCTACCCCTAATCCCTCCCAGCATCAGAGTCTTTTCCAATGAGTCAACTCTTCTCATGAGGTGGCCAAAGTACTGGAGTTTCAGCTTTAGCATCATTCCTTCCAAAAAAATTCCAGGGCTGATCTCCTTCAGAATGGACTGGATGGATCTTCTTGCAGACCTAGGGACTCTCAAGAGTCTTGTCAAACACCACAGATCTAAAGCATGAATTCTTCGGCATTCAGCCTTCTTCACAGTCCAAATCTCACATCCATACATGACCACAGGAAAAACCATAGCCTTGACTATATGAAGCTTTGTTGGCAAAGTAATGTCTATGCTTTTGAATATGCTATCTAGGTTGGTCATAACTTTCCTTCCAAGGAGTAAGTGTCTTTTAATTTCATGGCTGTACATAATCATAAATTTATCACCATCCTGCGTTTTAGGGCTGTCATAGGGTTAAATGAGTCCCCATCCTCCCCCAGGTCAAACACACCCAGTATACATCAACACCCATATTTTCAGCTATGTTATACATTTCAAGTGTTTATCATCCATTCTTGAAGGATACATCCAATAATTTATCAAATTCCAGTGTTTCAGTTCTCTGAAGATTTTAAGTGTTTCTGCATCCAAATAACAGGCATGATTAATATATTATTACCATCACTGTTTCAGTTTTATGACATGACTTAAGTACATCTTCATCTACTTTAAGTGGAACACACTCAATAATTACTACATCCTGTAAATCAGATGTAAAACAGTAAAGCATTCTTGGAATGCTTCTTTGTCTACTGTGGGTCAAACACACCTAGTAGGTTTTCACCATTCAGTGTTTCAGTGCTGTGACGACTTCCACTGCTTCTTCGTGTACTACAAGTCATTGCACCAAGTATCTTGTAACTACTAGCTTGCACTCTAGAGAACATATCTCTCCACTACTGAGACTGAGTTGTAGAGCATGCATCTCACGACTACTAAGACCCCATTCTAAGCACACATGACACTTCTGCAGTGCCTAAACTCTGGAGGAAATGTGACAACAGTATTGATCCTGTATTCTACAACACACATCATACCATTACTGAACCAGTGTTCTACAGAAGGCTTAGTGCAACTACTGAGCTTGAACTGATTCTGGAAGCATCATCCTACATCTACTGAGTCATCACTATATGGCATATGTGATCCAACTTCTGAATTTGCACTATGGAATACACATTATGCCACTACTGAGAAAGCTCTAGTGTACACATGACAAAGAACTGATCCCAACATCAAAAGGCAATGCCAAAAATTATTCAAAGTACTGGACAATTGTGCTCATTTCACATACTAAGCAAGATAATACTCAAAATTATTTGAGCTAGGCTTCAAAGTATGTGAACAAATACATTGGATTTAGAAAAGGCAGAGGAACGAGGGCTTATACTGCCCAGCTCCATTGCCTACTAGAAAAAGTAGGAAATCAAGAGATACCGGGAATAACAGGCAAATTTGACCTTGGAGTACACATGAAGCAGGGCAAAGGATAACAGAGTTTCCTAAGAGAACTCACCATTCATAGCAAACACCCTCTTCCAACAACACAAGATATTAGTCTAAAGATATTTAATGCTGAAATCAGATTGATTATGTTCTTTGCAGCTGAAGATTGGGAAGTTCTATACAGTCGGCCACAATAAGACTGAGCAGTGACATGGCTCAGATCATGAATGCCTTAAAGCAAAGTTCAGACTTAAATTGAAGAAAATATGGAAAACCATTTGGGTTTGACTGAAATCAAACCCTTATGATTACACAGTGGATATGACAAATCGATTGGAAGGATGAGATCTTACAGACAGAATGCCTGGAGAACTGTGGACCAATGGTCATGACATTCTGCATGAAACAGTGATCAAGAGCATACCTGCCGGGGTCCAGCCCGGGCGGATCCAGGAAAATTGAAGTGGGGACTGCATCGGCGACCTATTTATTTATAAATATTTATCAAAGATATAAAGAGTAATATAATGAGGATAGTTCAGTAGGAAAGTTCAGTGGAGAAAAGAGGCTGAGTATCTTGGTTTACGCGGTAGACCAATAAAACTTCAAAACAAGAAGTTTGCTCCACTTACATAGACTGCAGGCGTCCTTCCATTCTCCCGAAGGAGAGGAGACACTGAGGCCTCCCCAGTCGGATCTTAGAAGCCCAGGCATAATTATCAAGCATGGCATGTTCCACGCTCCAGATGGAGACTCAGCCAGAATTTGAGAAAGAGAGTGACATGGGGAGACCAAGTTTCAGTGAATGAGGCCCACACTTTATTTTCCAAAGTAGTTTTTATACCTAAAGTTGTGCATAGAAGATAATGGGGGAATGGGTGGAGTCATGCAAGGATAGCAGTTCCTGGTCCTAATCAAAGCCAGGTTTTCAAACTTATCATATGCAAAAGTTCAGGTGATTTACATCATCTTCTGGCCAGGAGGCCTGTTAACATTTTAAGAAACTTATTTTTCTCTAAAGGTGATTATTCCAAAGTCAGGCACCAGCCTCCAAAAAAGCATGGGATAAAGCTGCATTCCTATAGGGCAAAAGTGAGGTGGGCTCAATCAAGAAAATAATTAACTCAAGGGTCCAAGGTTACAAACATTAAAGCTACTACTTACACCGATTATATTAATCAATACACTGCCATGGACACAGCAGGTAAGAGATATGGAGACTTAGCAGCAAACATTGGCCCAACAAGTGAAAAACCTTTCACCAATACAATTTCTAATCAAATTTTAACTACTCAAAGGAATCTGTGTTTAGACAGTTTAGGACATCTCTTGCCTCTCACAGTTGGGAGGCTCTGAACAATCACATGTGACCAGAAAAACCTATTCAGGCAGGCTAGAGGATTTCCAAAGGAGTTTGTAGGTTGAAACACTTTCACACCCAGGAATTATTAAATGGAGCTGTAAACTAACTCTTTTTTCAGAGAGAGGTAGTGGGGGACAGCATCCCTCCCGTAAAGTCAGAGGTGTAGGTGAGAGCAAAAAGCCGAAAGTAGGCAGACTCTGGTTTTGGGGATAGATGCTGAGAATTTCCAGGGAGACTCCTGAGGCTTGATCCCGCCTTTGCGTATGCCAAGCGTCCTTCCTCATGACCTTTTTCACGGGCAGAGTTCCTCACGCTGGCTCCCAGCAGTGATAGAATTCCAGTTGAGCTATTCCAGATCCTGAAAGATGATGCTGTGGAAAGTGCTGCACTCAATATGCAATATGCCGGCTCCCGGCACAAACCCAAGAAAAATAAATGCAAAAAGGCAAAAAGGTTGCCTGAGGAGGCCTTGCAAATAGCTTAGAAAGGAAGAGAAGCTAAAGGCATAGGAGAAAAATAAAGATAATCTATTTGAATCCAGTTTCCCAAAGAAAAGCAAGGAGAGATAAGAAAGACTTCCTCAGAGGTCAATGCAAAGAAATAGAAAAACTATAGAATGGCAAAGAACAGAGATTGCCTCAAGAATGCTACAGATACCAAAGGAACATTTCATGCAAATGGGCACAATAAAGGAGAGAAACAAAAGCAGAATATATTAAGAAGTGGTGGCAAGAATATACAGAACTGTACCAAAAAAAAAAAAAAAAAAAAAACCTTAATGACACAGAAAACCGTGATGGTGTCTTTACTCACATAGAACCAGTCATCCTGGAATGTGAATCAAGTAGTCCTTAGTCAATTACTATGAACAAAGTTACTAGAGGTGATGGGGTGTCCAGTCGTGCAGTTTCAAGTCCTACCAGATTATGCCATTAAAATCCTACACTCAATATGCCAGGACATTTGGAAAGCTTGGCATGGCTTCAGAACTGGAAAAGGTTAGTTTAAACTCCAATCCCAAGGAAAGGCTATGCCAAAGATTGTTCAAACTACCACACAACTGCATTCATCTCCCATGCAACCAACGTGATGTGCAAAGTTCTCCAAGCCAGGCTTCAACAGTATACATGAACCAAGAATTTCCAGATATTAAAGGTGGATTTACAAAAGTCAGAGGAGCCAGAGATCAAATTGCCAACATCCATTGGATCAGAGAAAAAGCAAGGGAGTTCAAGAAAAACATCCACATCCGATATGGACTATGCCAAAAGTTTTGACTATGTGGATGACAACAAACTATGGAAAATTCTTGAAAAGTTGCAAATACCAGGTCTCTTTAGCTGCCTTCTGAGAAATCTGTAGGCAGGTCAAGAAGAAACAGTTAGAACTGGACATGTAACAATTCACTAGTTTCAAATTGGGAAAGAAGTACATCAAGGTTGTATATTGTCATGTGGCTAATTTAACTTATATTCAGAGCACAGCATGTGAAATGCCAGGCTGGGTGAAGCCCATACTAGAATCAGAATTGCCTGGAGAAATATCGATAACCTCAGATATGCACTTGACACCACATATATGACTGAAAGTGAAGAATAACTAAAGAGCCTGCTGATGAAAAGAAAAAAGACAGTGAAAAACCTGGCTCAAACTCAACATTGAGAAAGTGAAGATCATGGCATCTGGTCCCATCACTTCACGTCAAATAGGGAAAATATGGGGAAAAATGGAAACAGTGATAGACTTTATTTTCTTGGGCTCCAAAATCACTGCAGATGGTGACTGCAGCCATGAAATTAAAAGGTGCTAGATCCTTGGAAGAAAAGCTGTAACCATCTAAAGAGCATATTCAAAAGCAGAGGCATAACTTTGCAATTATTGGAGAGTTGAACTATACAGGAAACTGAGCATGGAATAATTGATGCTTTTGAACTGTGGTGTTGGAGAATACTCTTGTGAGTCCCTTGGACTGCAAGGAGATCAAAGCAGTCAATCCTGATGGAACTCAGCCCTGAATATTCATTGGAAGTACTTTTGCTGAAGCTGAAACTCTGATACTTTGGCCATCTGATGCAAAGAACTGACTATAGGAAAAGGCCCTGATGCTGGGAAAGCTTGAGGGCAGAAGGAGAAGGGCCTAGCAGAGGATGAGATGGTCGGATGGTACAACTAATTTGATGCACATGAGTTGAGCAAACTGGGAGTTAGTGATGGACAGTGACACCTCGTGTGCTGCAGTCCATGGTGTTGCAGAGAGTTGCTATGACTGAACAACTGAACAACAGGAGAATAATACATTTCAGTAAGAAGTGAAGACACAACTTTCAAGAAGATACTCATAGAAAAATAGAGAAAAATTATCAATCCACTTCTCATACAGTCATTTTTACTGCTTTTGAAACAAGTTTTTCCATATTTAAATGTGACTTTCCTAAGGTATGTGAATTCTTTTTTTTTTTAATCTCAGAGAGGTGTATTGATGAAATCGTGATGCACAGAGAATCAGTTCTCCCAGATTTCCTTAATAAAATCATGATGTACTTAAGGATTTAGAGGCATTTTTCCATGGGAATGAAATATTTTGATGAGTAACTCTTTAATTCTTTAGAAAACATTAATTACTATAATCAAATTAGTTTGGAATATTTGTAATCTTTCCTTCAGTATCAGAAGATACTACAGCCCTAATAATAATGCAGGGTTTTCCAACCAAAACCCTGTTTTGGTTGGGTCATTTATTTGGGGTTGTAAACAGCTCACCACACTCTAAAAGTACTGCAATCCCTATCAAGCTACCAATGGTGTTTTTCACAGAGCTAGAACAAATAATATTTCACAATTTATATGGAAATACAAAAACCTCAAATAGCCAAAGCAATCTTGAGAAAGCATGGAACAGGAGGAATCAACCTGCCTGACTTCAGGATCTGCAGACACAGTCATCAAGACAGTATGATCTGACAAAGACAGAAATATAGATTAATGGAACAAAATAGAAAG
>CADEAB010000019.1:177509-189025 GCA_902825105.1 Syncerus caffer
GACACTTGAGGCTGGTGCACTGGGATAACCAGGAGGGATGGTATGAGGAGGGAGATGGCAGGGGATTCAGGATGGGGCACACATGTACACCTGTGGCAGAATCATGTTTATGTATGGCAAAACCAATACAATATTGTAAAACAATTATACTCCAATTAAAATAAATATATTTATATTGAAAATAAAAAATAAAATAAAATAAAATTGTGTCCAATGTGAGGAAAGCAACAGCGTTCTTTGAACAATATCTCTAAGTAAATGAGAGTTGCAATTTTATGGGTCCAAAGTGTCCTCATAAGTATGAACCCTTCGTCTTATTACAGAAAGAATAGTGGAAGATGAGCTAGATTAAAGAAGAGCTTTTCAGCAACAGGATTTGAATTGTTCAGCCAGAAAGTTATTAAGTAATGAAGGGCTTCCCAAACAGTTCATTAAAGTTATTTGGAGCAAGCAATGAGTTTGGCCACCTAAATAAAGTTGCATAAAATTATATTTTGACATATATTCCTGTGTGTTCATGAGTGTGTGTATAAAAAAAGTGCAATGGCTTTTAATTCCTGTTAGGTATAATGGAAATAGAAAAAAAAATAATAAAACCCAAATGAGGAATGATTAAAAAGTCAACTCTGTTGTTGAATATATGCAAGTGGAAATACTTCAAAATATGTTTTCTTGGCTGCATGTAAAATATGAGGACTCTTTTACATCCTCACCTCTCTGCTTTTAATAAAGATCTACCAATTTTTAAATGTTTGTCCAGTTTTGACAAAAATAGGAAAAGGAGTTCATCAAGGCTGTATATTATCACCCTGTTTATTTAACTTATATGCAGAGTACATCATGAGAAACGCTGGACTGAAAGAAACAGAAGCTGGAATCAAGTTTGCCGGGATAAATATCAACAACCTCAGATATGCAGATGACAGCACCCTTATGGCAGAAAGTGAAGAGGAACTAAAAAGCCTCTTGATGAAAGTGAAAGTGGAGAGTGAAAAAGTTGGCTTAAAGCTCAACATTCAGAAAATGAAGATCATGACATCTGGTCCCATCCCTTCATGGGAAATAGATGGGGAAACAATGGATCAGTATCAGACTTTATTTTTCTGGGCTCCAAAATCACTACAGACGGTGACTGCAGCCATGATATTAAAAGGCGCTTACTCCTTGGAAGGAAAGTTATAACCAACGGAGATAGCATATTAAAAAGCAGAGACATTACATTGCCAACAAAGGTTCGTCTAGTCAAGGCTATGGTTCTTCCTATGGTCATGTATGGATGTGAGTGTTGGACGGTGAAGAAGTCTGAGCGCTGAAGAATTAATGCTTTTGAACTGTGGTGTTGGAGAAGACTCTTGAGAGTCCCTTGGACTGCAAGGAGATCCAAGCAGTCTGTTCTGAAGGAGATCAGCCCTGGGATTTCTTTGGAAGGAATGATGCTAAAGCTGAAACTCCAGTACATTGGCCACCTCATGCGAAGAGTTGATTCATTGGAAAAGATCCCGATGCTGGGAGGGATTGGGGGCAAAAGGAGAAGGGGGCGACAGAGGATGAGATGGCTGGATGGCATCACTGACTCGATGGACATGAATCTGAGTGAACTCCTTGAGTTGGTGATGGATAGGAAGCCCTGGCATGCTATGATTCATGGGGTCGCAGAGAGCTGGACATGACTGAGTGACTGATCTGATCTGATCTGATCTGATCTATTACATCCGTACCATTTCTTTCCTTTATTGTGCCCATCTTTGCATGAAATTTTCCCTTCTATCTGTGATTTTCTTGAAGATATCAGTATGCTTTCCAATTCTATTGATTTGCTTTATTTATTGGCATTGATAACTGAGGAAGTTTTTATCTCTCCTTACAATTCTTTGAGGCTCTTCAAACGTGTATAGTTTTTTTTCCCCCTTTTTGTTTAGCTTCTCTCCTTTTCTCAGCTCTTTGTGAGGCCTCATAACTTTACCATTTTGAATTTCTTTTTCATGCAGATGGTCTTGATCACTGCTTCCTGTACAATATCACTAACCTCCATCCATAGGTTTTCAGGCACTCATCTATCAGATAGAATCCCTTGAATATATTTATCATTTCTATTGTATAATCATAAGGGTTTTGATTTTACATATGTAAAATATATTAATTTCCTATGTCTTGTAGGGAAATCTTCACCCAGATTTTCATCAAAGAAATGCAGAAAACTCTATATGGTATTCGGGAAATACATGAAATATAGCTGTTTGATATTTGCAGTTTAGCTCAGATCTTAATAACTGAATCACGGGAAATTCTCTTTCATTTGTACAAATCTGGAGTTTCATATGTGAAAAATTGAGAATTCATATTTAATATGAGAACATTTCTCCCCAGATTGTCAAATGGGAAATACACAGAATTCCAAATCTCATACCAGAATACCTTCCAAACATTCTTGATGAAAATATAGAGAATTTCAGAGCCCAAGCCTGAAAATCTGTGGGAAAATTCTATATTTCTTGTAGGAAAATTAACAAAAGTTTTTTAAATGTTAAATAGACAATATTCAATATTTCATGATGGAAAGACCTCACAAATATTTTCAAATGAGAAATATGAAAAAATTCCGTGTTTCATGTGACCATGTTTGGATATGTGAAATAGACATTTTTGTATTTCCTGTCAAAGAAACTGCATGCAGATTATCATAACTCTAATGTAAAAAAATTCCACATTTTCTGCAGAATATTTCGTGTCCATACTTTTGTGTATGATGTACAGAGAATTCGTATTTTAAGTTGGAAAAACTTTATCCAGATTTGTATATGTGAATAATGGAGAATTTTATGTTTCACACCCTGAAATCTTCATCTAGATTTTCATATGTGAAACTGAGAATTTCATCTTTTATGGAGGACTATCTCATTTCAGATGTCTATACTTGAAACATATAATATTTTCATCAAGAGGTGCCTTAATTACTATATTTCTTCTGTCATTTCTGTGTTTGTCATTGGGATAACTAAGGTTATTCATATATCCCACATAAATTTGTTTCTAACTTGAGCTTCAACTAGATTTTTTTTTTTCATGGTGTTCTCTGCACAGAAGTTAAATAAGCAGGGCAACAATATGCAGCTTTCACTTGTTCCTTTCCTGATTTTGAATCAGTTCATTGTCCCGTGTCCAATTCTAACTGCTGCACCTTTACTAGCATACACTTTTCCCAGGAGACATATAAGATATTCCCCTATTCTTATCTCTAAGAATTTTACAAATGTATGTTTCTTTTTTGTTTTGTTTTGGTTTTGGTTTGTGTGTGATTTACAGTGTCCAAGTCATTAGCAGAGACAGTTAAGCATATATAGATGATTGTATGTTATCTCCTTGTTTATTCTGTGATACAAACATCAGTTTATGTGTACCTCTTATGATTAAATAACTAACTACACATTCCTGTTTTTATTTTATTTTATGTTCATTGCTGTCGTTTTCTCTCTTTTTTCAAGTAGTCAAGTACCAACTGGCAATTTCCTATGAACTTGCCATCTTATTATACAATAATTAAATTATGCCCATGGCAGTCTCTGATCTTTGATACCCACTGAATGGAGTTGCGCTTCGAGATCCGAAGTCAGACATTTGTACTCTGGGAAAATGTCAGGAAAGTTCAAAAAATAGCTAGATATATTCAAGCAGTGTTTTTTTGAGCCCAATTATGCTATTAAATTTTATGTGGAAAGTTCTAAATTTCTTCATACTGATGACAATTCCTCATTAAGAGAAATTTCCAAGGGGGAAAAAAAGAAAATGACACCAAAATATGCTTGTTTGTATATTGGAAGTCAAAGTAATAGCAGTTACATGTGTATATAGGCAACGTCCCATCAAACAGATTAATTCATGGCAACTAATGTTTCATGTTTTTTCTGTCAAGGAAAAAAGAATTACACAGCTTGCCAGGAAAAACGAAGAAATTGCAAGAAGGCAGAAATGTAGGCAGATGTGAAATGCAACTCCCTCAATGAATGGATCACAAAAAATACTTCTACGTGGACAATGGTTCTCCCACAGCATCAGATAAATACTAGCAGAAGACCCTGATCACCAGAGTGTCCCATGTGGGTTCCAGACATACCTGAGTGGAAAGGAATTAAGAAGAGAGAAGTAGAATAAGAGAAAACAAGACAAAACCTGTGCCTCAGGTGGGAGATGGAGTAGCAGGAAAGAGATTCCCAGAATGAGGCATATCCCTTCACTAAAGGGTGCATTACTTTGGATTGAAAGGAAACAAGGTAAAACAGCTGACGAAATATAATTTGGATATTGCAAGAGTCACACAGACAATGTGTGTCATGACCCTATATGGCCCCAACAGCAATGCAGCTCAGCCAGTATGCATTGGGTCTGGAAGCTGAAACATTGGATTTAGAGAGATCCTGGGAGAGGACTGCTGTTGACTATGTGGAAATGGCCTGATGGAGCAAGTACAAGTCGTTGTGTAGCAGGGAATGCCTTTTTAGAATTCCCAAACTGCCAAAGAGGTGGTACTGTGTCATACTCATGAGGCAGACATATCTTGGTAGCCCCTCACCTTCCACCTGTTAACACCTACTACAAGGCAACAGAGAAAGACCAGCAGAAGTCACTCATGCTCCTGCAAACACAGGCTAGAAAATTATCCCATTCAGGCCAAACCTCTTCTGCCTATGGCAGCTGGCTACTATTCATAATGGGCACCACCATGGTTCCAGCATTCCAAGCAGCTGTACCACCTTCTGTGCTCATCATAGCAGACCCAGTGTGCCACAAATGTCTCAGGGCAGACTCATTTGGTGACCACATGTGAGGAAGGATGAAATTTACTCCTGAGACACAGTGACAGAGCCTTTAAGGAAGAAGATTAGGAATCTTCCAACTAGTTGTGCATGCTGCAGATTAAATACACAGGATTAATGACGCAGACCCTGTGTCTATGGAATACATCAAAAGCTGAGAAGATGTCAAATGAAAAAAAAAAAAATGCCCAGGCTTAGGCAGCTGTAAGAATGCACAAGAGTTACAGCAGTTTTGAGTCTGAGGTGTCCTTAGAGAGATGCAGAGTCCAGTTCTCTCCATCTTTGGAGAACTTCCCAAAGATGTGTAATTGTCCTCTGGCTCATATTGAGCACTAGGACACTGACAGATGAGACACTAGGAAATATGTATTATTCTTTTGATGTATTGAATTGTTGTGTTGTTTGTGCACTATTTTTCTCAGTTGTAGGCTTCTTTGTTACTACATATTGATTTGGCCTTGAAGATTATTTCAACCATATTTTTATTTTTTTGTATAGCTATTTCTACTTTTACTTTGCTTTCCTATTTTCTGTGCCTTTTGTTGCTGTTCCATCACTTCATTCTTCAACACAGGAATGCGTTTCTATATTACCTGTGTTATTCTGTTATTCTGTGGGGGCTGTTCTGATCTTCTTGTCAGATTTGTTTTCTTTATTCTTCAGTTGGCACTCTGCTCTGCTGGTATTTTTTGCCTTGAGATTTACTTGATTGGTTCTCTTTATGAATCTGTTGTCTTCTCTGTAGTGTTTATTATTTGTGGCAACTTTTATTTATTTATTTGCCATTTATCTATGTTACTTTTTTAATCTCCTCAATCTATCACTATGGTATTGTAGTTCTCTGGGCATAAGTTGGGCCTGATCTTTTCAGCTGTCATCATCTGAGAGGGTAACAGGTCTGGTACCACTCTGAGTTTTAAAACATTCCTTTCTTTCATTAACGGACTGCTAGTGACTATATAACATCCAGCTGAAGACTAGCAGGAGGGTACTCTTTCTGCCCCCTTCTGATGCCTATGTCAGAAGTTTTCTGTATTTCATTGATAATTTAGCAAAATTTTATTATACAAAGCTCTGAGTGATCGAGGCTTATCTCTGGCCTCAGATTGAATTTTTCTACTCTGGAGGCCAAGAATCCAGGCACCTTTGCATTCCATTACAACATTTCACACTGAGACCAGGATCATGGGACACTAGAGAATTCCTGTCTTCACTGAATGTTAACTGGTGACAGTCTCGTTGAAGGCCTCTTTCTTAATCTCAGATGCACTGCACCCAAATGTCTACACAACCCAGGGCTGATGCCTCACACCACACAACAAGCAAGATGGAAAAATGCAACCAATCTTCAGCAAATAGACTGTCTAATGTCAGACTAATCCCATAGACACCTACAAATGACACGGACAGATATGGTACTACCATTAGAGAGGGAAGACTCAGCTGCAGATTCAAGAACCTAGCTTTCAGTCTCTCCAATTGTAAAGCCCACACTAGCCACTCAACCAAATTTATCGACTTGGAGTGGAGATGAGGAGCAATAGCTATTATGCAGCAGTTTGGGAAGAAATGATCATTAACACAGTAAGTAGGGAAATGTGAAGTCAGAGAACTATGTTGTAGGCAAAGGAATGTGGGAAAAACTCAAAACATAATGAAAGAAAAAGTGGGCAGGCTCCCTGAAACTAGCTTGGATATTGTGGTAGTAAAGGTGATAAAACATTCTAGAAATCGAATGGAGAAAAGACGAGAAACATTTCTGGAGACAGTAGAAAAATGAATAAGTAACAAACAATTAACAACACAAAAAAGGGCTTTGGTCTCCTATATGCTAATACACACTGTTATACATCAGAAGCCAACACAACATTGGAGAGAAATGATCCTCCAATTTAAAAATGAAGTTTAAAATGAAACACAAGTGTTCAAAGGCACAAGAGACCTGACAAAGTTAACTGATATGTATCAGACATTTCACTGAAGCAGAGCAGAATACACATTTTTCTAAAGTGAAAATAAAATATCTTCAAGACATATAAAAAAGTGGATCTCAAATCAATCCTTGGTAAATTTGAGATAATGGTAATTGCATCAGTCATTATTTTTTAAGCCACAATGTTATCATTTACATACCAGAATTTGTGGGCGAGGAGTGTAAAACATACAAATCCAGGTAGACGAATAAATACAACTCTCCATGGTCAAGAGATCACTTGTGGAATCTGAGAGAAAATGAAAGAAACATCTTAGAAGAAAATAATATTAAAAATATGACTATCCAAAAGTTATGGAGCATGCTAAAGCAGCAAAAGAGTGAAGTTGACAAATTCTACACATCTCAAGTAATCAATATAACCTTAAATCTAAAGCATTTAGAGAAAGAAGAAAAATCAAACAAATTCCCCAAAGTGAATAGAAGGGGAAAACATGATAAAAATCAGAGCAGAAATTAAAGAAAAGAAATGATCAAAAAAAAAAAAAAAAAAAAAAGCCAAAATCAGTATCACTAAAAGGGGTCTCTTGGAGAGGAGAAACAAAATGAACAAATCATGGTCCCAGACTTATCAACAAAAAAAGGACAATAAATCAATCAAATCTGACATGATAAAGGATGACATTATTACTGATATAACAGAAATAACAAAGAATCATAAGGGACTAAAGCAAACAACTATAAGTCAATACAATTTAGAATCTGAGCCATGGACAAATGCTAAGAACTTCAATTAAGAAGAAACAGAAAATATGAACCGAGCAATTACAAGCACTAATATTGAAACTGATGAAAAATTTCCAGTTGACAAACTTGAACTCCAGATGGCTTCACATGAAATTTTACGAACCAGTCAGAGACTGCTAACACATGCACTTCTGAAAGGCTTCCAAAATTCTAGAGTGGAAGGAAAACCCAAATCTCATCCTACAAGTTCACCATCACCCTGATACCAACACCAAGATAACACAGAAAAAGAAAGTTAGAGACCAATATCTCATAGACGAACAGAGGCAAACATCCTTAGCAAAATATAAGCAAAAAATTCCACCAATACCGTAAAAGGATTGGACACCATATATAAGTGTGGGGTTTATTCCAGATATGGGCACATTCTTCAATAGCTGCATATCAATGTATAGTGAAGGATTAACACCATATGATTATCTCAATAGTTGGTGAAATTTTTTGAAATAATTAAACAGGTGTTTGTGATAGAAACTCTCCAAAACTGAACATGGCAAAAACGACCTCAATTTAACAAAGGCATACTGATCAAAACTACAACATATCACCTCGTACCATTCCAAATGGGCATCAAAAAACAAACAACAACAAAAAATTAAAACAGGGGACTGCCCTGTTGGTCCAGTGGCTAAGATACCATGTCCCCTATGCAGAGGTCCCAGGTTTGATCCCTGGTCACAGAATTAGATTCTACACACAGCGATTGAGGTTTGTGGCAAGCAAATAAAGAAGTAATATATATGTGTGCATATTAATGCATTTAAGTGGAATCCAGAAAACAGATGGTGAATAACCCATTTGGAGTGTAGGAAGAGATGCAGTCATGGAAAACAGACTTGTTGACACATTGAAGCAAGGACATATGTAACATACCAAGTATATAGTAGATAGCTATTGCTATGGAGTGCTCTAGTGGAGTTAGTTTTGGAGTAGGAGAGGAGGCCCAAGTGGGAGATGGGAGGACTGCTCAAAGGGGAGGCTAAGCTGTATTTAATAATAACTGAATTATTTTGCTGGGCAGCAGACACTAACACAAAATTGTAAAGAAAGAAAATCAGTCCTTGGCTAACTTGTGCTAGTGACAAGTAAAACATCACAATGAATACCAATTAAAATGTGTACCCAGGATGGCTTTAGTATGTATAGTCAAAGAAAAAGCAAAAAAAAAAAAAAGAAAAAGAAAAACTTAAATGCAGAGCTATGTTAGCCAGATCAAATTCAGACTCTATACTTGTGTCCCTTCAATTCACTAATTTGCCATTGTTTCTAAAAGTAAAGAACGGCTTTCTAAAAGTAAAGTAAACATATATGGTTATATATTTTCATAAACTGATGTCACCTGGTTTCTGAAACCATGAATCCCCTCAAGTTTTAATAAGTAATAGCTGACCTTTGACTTTCAGAACCATGAGAATTAGAAATTAGTAAACATAGGTTAACAGTGAGGTGCTGCACAAGAATCCCTTATATTGCAATACTACGTGTGCTACTGACTGGGAAAAATGCATAATCCAAAAGTGGAGAATTATGTTTCCTTCATCAAGCCTTTCATTCTAAGAAGGATTTAATCATGAGGAGTGACTTCTCAAGTATTGCGAAAAGACTGCTCTGATGAAGGATAGGAGGATCCAGGTTTCACATAAGTTTTGGTACAACGATCAGGTATGGAGAATGTCTGAATATTATGGTTAACGAAAGAAAAACTGGACACTTCAAGTGAATGGATTCAGATATTTTCTACGTATGGCAAGATGCAAGAATCTGGTCTCCTTGAAATAATTCCTTTGATAATCACCTGAACTAGGGCTAGTATCTATTCTTTCTGTCTCAAGTCAGTTCTTCAGGCCACACTAGTGGCAGGTGCAGTAACTAAGGACTTGATAGTGGGCAACCTGATTTCATTAAGAGTTCCCCTAGGTTTCACATTTATGGAGAGATGCACTGGCTTATGACTTGATGCCTGCAGCATCCTTTGTTTACTGATATGGCTGGCAAATTTTTTGGTTCACAGTGTGCTCTATTCTCTACAACCTCAGAAAAATTAGTACCTCTAGAAAGATTCTTACACCCCTAAAGAAGTTGACTGTGTGCTTCTACCTAAACAGGACATAAGTTCAGTTCAGTTTAGTTGCTCAGTCTTGTCCGACTCTTTGCGACCCCATGAATTGCAGCACGCCAGGGCTCCCTGTCCAATACCATCTCTTGGAGTTCACTCAGATTCACATTCATCGAGTCAGTGATGCCATCCAGCCATCTTTTCCTCTGTCGTCACCTTCTCCTCCTGCCTCCAATCCCTCCCAGCATCAGAGGACGTAAAGTAATGTGAAAATACATAATACAGGTTTAGTACAAATTCCAAATATATAGGAGACTGAAAGCAAGCTATAAATCTGAAGAATATGACTGGAAACACTTCAAGATCAAGGAAGGGTTATATATATATATGTTAACCCCAACTCGCAATTCTTCCCCCGGCCCCAACTTGCCATTTGGTAACCATCAGCTTGGTTTTTATGTAGATGTGTTTTTGATGTTCTTTGGGGGATGCAGTTTAATCGTTTAAAGTCGTCCTAATTTTTTATTTTTGCTTTTGTTGCCTATGCTTTTGGTGTCACATACATAAAATCACTTCTAAGACGAATGTTTGCAACTTCTCCAGGATGTTTTATTCTAGTTGATTTACAGTTTCAAATTTTGCATTTAAATCTTTAATCAACTTGGAGTTTAGTTTTTTATGTGGCATAAGGTAAGGGTCCTATTTCAGTCTTTTGCATTCAGATTTCTAGTTGCCCACGGCAGTTAATTGAAGAGATGGTGAGGTGAAACGTAATCATGATCATCTCAAGGCAGTAAAGAGTGACAAGCCTGTAGGAAAGACACTGGAGTGAGGGACTTGGCCAGGAGCATGTAAAGTTTGGTGACTCCCACTTGATTCCCACTGATATGTGGATGTGATCCTGGGCAGATGCGTTCTGACCCTAGGCACATAGACTTGCTCTTGACCTGTATCAATCAAGAGAAGCCTCTGG
The DNA here is from genome assembly GCA_902825105.1 of Syncerus caffer. Taxonomy (NCBI): domain Eukaryota; kingdom Metazoa; phylum Chordata; class Mammalia; order Artiodactyla; family Bovidae; genus Syncerus; species Syncerus caffer. The sequence continues at coordinate 188,090 of CADEAB010000019.1, forward strand.
ACCAGCAGTATTGTGCACTCATCGTAAGTCCATGGGCACTGCTTTGGCTTTTGCATTTGGTGTCCTGCAAATGGGTTTTCTTAATACAAAGACATAGAGCTCCTCTTGACTACTGATCAAATAAGCTTCTCATTTAAGTTCCTTTGACTTCTGATCCACTCTCTAGTTTATGGTTTTTACTATATTTTCAAACAGATTCTTGGACATACTTGGCAGAAGAGAGTGATTCTCTCCCTTACAGTCTTAGATAATCCAACTTCTGATAATATTTTATATCACCACCCTGTTGATTTCTTATCCGTTTCCCTCTCTGACATGCATTTCTGATAAGATACATACTTTAAAACCTATCCAAAAAACTGCATGTAATGAACTGCAAGTGGATAGAGAACGTGACAATATTAATACACAAGAGAATGATTAAGAACATTTCCTTGGGAGATGACCATTATGCTGGCCTCAGATGGTTGCTAGTTTCTGAGTCACAGAAGATAGGATGGACACAGGCATAGAGGAAAGTAGAAGGTCTTAGGGAAATCATTGTATCAGTCAATAGAGGTTGTTAAGGACACAGCTAGAGGGGTCAGTTGGAATCTATTCATACCGAACATATATAAGTGGAAGTATAAATAGTTTCTTCTACTCTTTGTGAGTAGTAATGAGCAAGCCCCCTACTCCCATACAACACAGCGTTTGCAATAGGACTTGTAATGTTTGAATCACAATATACTGTCCTTTTCCAGGAGAGGTACAGACGTCTGATATTGATTTATTTTTGTTGATATAAATAGATATACCCTTTCTCAACTCATGACTTAGTGTTTATGTTTTTCTCTTTTAACCCTAAGAGTCTTTGGATCCTTTTTAAACTGTATGCATCCTCAATTCTTTCTGCAACGTGGAGGTATATCCATGGATATTAAAATATATACCAGC
>CADEAB010000019.1:190025-210635 GCA_902825105.1 Syncerus caffer
CAAACCTTCATAGTTTATCACCATCCAGTGTTTCCAGTGCGTTTCCTGCTTCAACTGTTTCTTCATTCTCTGCAGAAAATACACAACAATAATTTATCACAATCCAGTCAGTGTGTTAATTCTGGTATATGTTTCAAAAGATCCTTTGTCCACCCAAAGTTGACACAGTCTTAGTTTATCACCATCCCTTGATTCAGTGTGGTTACATACTTTCATCGATTTTTTCAACTACCACAGGTCATCATACAAAATTATTTATCATGATCCACTTTCAGTATTGTGACATGTTTCATGTGATTCTTTCCCTATACAAGATCAAACAAAGACCATCTAAGGTGTGAACATATAGTGTTTCAGTCGTGAAACACACTTCAAGTGGTTCTTCATTCACTCCACGTCAAATACATCATATACGTTATCAACATTCATTGTTTCAGTGCTGTGACACATTTCATTGGCTGCTTCATTAACTCCCGGTCAAACACATTCAGCATTTTACCACTATCTAGGGTTTCAGATCTGTTACATGCTTCAAGTGCTCCTTGAAACTACTCAAGGTCAAACGCATTCAGTAGCTTTGTTGTTGCTGGTGTTATTTGTTGTTCAGTCACTCAGTCATCTCCAGCTCTTCATAATCCCATGCACTGCAGCATATCACACCTTGTCATTCACCATCTCCTAGAGCTTGTTCAAATTCAAATCCCATGGGTTAGTGATGCCATCCAACCATTTTGTCCTCTACTGTCCCCTTCTGCTCCAATCTTTTCCAGCATCAAGTGTTTTCCAATGAGTTGGCTCTTCACATTAGATAGCCATAATATTGGCGCTTCTTCCTCAGCATCAGCCCCTCCAGTGAATTTTCAGGATTTATTTCCTTTAGGGTTGACTGGATTGATTTCCTTGCAGCCCAAGGGACTCACAAGAGTCTTCTCCAAGATTGCGGTTCAAAAGTATCAATTCCTTAATGTTCAGCCTCCTTTATGGTATAACTTGCATTGGCGCATGACTACTGAAAAATACGAAAAATATAGCTCTGACTATATGGGCCTGTGTTGGCAAAGGAATGCCTCTGCTCTTAACATGCAGCCTAGGTTTGTCACAGCTTTCTTCTAAGAAATAAGTGTCATTTAATTTCATAGCTTCAGTCACCATCTGCCATGGTTTTGGAGTCCACGTAAACAGAAGTCTGTCACCATTTCCATTGTTAATCCATCTATTTGCCATGAAATGATATGACCAGAGGCCGTGATCTCAGTTTTTTGAATGTTGAGTCTTAATCCAGCTTTTTCACTCTCCTCTTTAACCTACATCAAAAAGCTCTTTAGTTATTCTTTGCTTTATGCCATATGGGTGGTGTCATATGCATATCTGATGTTATTGATATTTATATTTTTCTCTTAATTTCAGCTTGTCTTTCCTCCAGACAGAATTTTCCAAGATGTGCTCTGCATATAAGATAAATAAACAGGGTGGACATATAGTAGTTTTTTTTTTTTTTTTTTTTCCCCAATTTCAAACCATCTGTTCTTCTGTATCATGTTCTCACTACTGTTTCTTTACCTGGATACAGGTCTCTCAGGTGATAGGTAGGTAGTCTTATATTTCCAAGTCTTTAAAAATTTTCTGCAGATTGTTATGATCCACATAGTGGACTTTTATATCAATGAAGCAAAATAGATTTTTTTTTTTTTTTTTTTTTTTTTTTTTTTAGAATTCTCTTGCTTTTGCCATGATCCAATGGATGTTTCCAATTTGACCTTTGGTTTCTTTCTTTTCTATCTCCAGTTTGAACATCTGCAATTTCTAGGTTAATATGCTGTTGAAGTCTAGCCTGGAGAATTGTGAGCATGCCTTTGTTCGATTTACTTCCATTGCTCAGTCGTGTCTGACTTTTTGTGACCCCATGGACTGCAGCATGTCAGGCCTCCCTGTCCGTCACCAACTCCCAGGGTTTACTGAAATTCAGATGCTTTGAGTCGGTGATGCCATTCAACCATATGTCCTCTTCTGCCCTCTGTTCTCCACTTTTCCTCCCAATTTCAATCTTTCCCGACATCAGGGTCTTTTCAAATGAGTCAGCTGTTCACATCAGGTGGCCAAAGTATTGAAGTTTCAGCTTTAACATCAGTCCTTCCAAAGAATATTCAACATTGATCTCCTTTCAGATGGACTGGTTGGACCTCCTTTCAGTCCAAGAGACTGTCAATAATCTCCTCCCACACCACAATTCAAAAACATCAATACTTTGGTGTTCATCTTTCTTTATAATTCAACTCTCACATCCATACATGCCTACTATAAAAATCATAGTCTTAACTAGATGGAACTTCGTTGGCACATTTACATCTCTGCTTCTTAATATGCCACCTAGGTTGTTCATAAATCATCTTCCAAGGAGTTAGTGTGTGAAATAAGGGCAGTTGTGTGATACTTTGAACATTGTTTTGCATTGTTCTTCTTTGGATTTCAAATGAAAAATTGACCTTTTCTAGTCCTGCAGTCACTGCTGAGTTTTCCAAGTTTTCTGGCCTACTGAGTGCAGCACTTCAACACTATAATATTTTAGAATTTGAAATAGCTCAGCTGGTATTCCATCACCTCCACTATCTTTGCTGGTTGTGATGCTTTCAAAGAGCCAGTTGATTTCACACTCCAAGATGTCTGGCCATAGGTGAGTGATCACCTTGATAATCTTGGTTATCTGGGTCATTGGCATATTTTTGGATAGTTCTTCTAGGTATTCTTGCCACCACTCCTTAATATCTTCCACTTCTTTTAGGTTCATACATTTTCTGTCCTTTATTTTGCCCATATATGCATGAAATACTCCCATGATATATTTTATTTTTCTGAAGAGATATCTAGTCTTTCCCAGTCTATCATTCCCACTAAGTAGTTTAGCAACATTTATTGTTTCATGGATGTGACATGCTTCCAGTGTTTCTTCTTCCACTTGAATTCCGACACTCCCAGTAGTGTATCACGATCCCATGTTTCAGAACTGAGTCCTGCTTTATCTGCTTCTTCTCAACCACATATCAAACACATTCAGTTCTTTATTACCATAGAGTATTCAGTGCATTAACATGTGATATTTTCCAGTGTTTCTTTGTCACTTGGGACTAATCACCCAGTGCTATTACTGCCACCCTTTATTTTAGTGCTGTTTCACAGTTCAAGTGCTTCATTTTCCGAAGATAAAACATGCTCATCATTCAGTGTCTTAGTGCAGAGACATGCTTGAAGAGCTTCTTCATCCACCCAGTCAAACACTCCCAGGAGTTTTTCACCATCCAGTGTTCAAGTTCTATGACATGCTTCAAGTGCTTCTTTGTCTACACTGGGTCAAACACTCCCAGTAGTTTGTCATTATCCAATGTTTCAATTAGGCAACATGCTTCTGGGTTTCTTCATTCCCTCAGGTTATCACACCAAGTAGTTTATCACCATCCAGTGTTTCAGAGTTACAACATGCTTCTAGAGCTTCTTTTTTTCTCCTGAGTCAAACATACCAAGAAGGTTGTCCCCATCCACTTTTGAGTTCTGTGAAATGGTTCACATGCTTCTTGTCCACCCTAAATCAAGCACACTCAATAGTTTGTCATCATCCAGTGTTTCATGTTGGTGACAAGATTCAGATACTTCCTCATGCACTCTGGGTCATACCCAGAGTCAACCTGGGTCAGGATGTTTATCACCTCCTGTTTCAGTTTTTTGACATGCTTCAAGTGCTTCTTGTCCATCCTAGGTCAAACACACCAGGAGTTTAGCAACATCCAATGTTTCAGTACTGTAACATATTTCAAGAATTTTGTCATACACCATGGTTCAGAAATACCCAATAGTTTATCAGAATTCCATGCCTCAATTTGAGGACTTGCCTCAAGTGCTTCTTCACAACCCTAGACAAAATCCACCCAGTGAATTATCTCCATCCATTGTTTCAGTCCTGTGGCATGCTTCATGTGTTTCTTCATACTCTTTAGGTAAAAAACATGCAGTAGCTTATCAGCATTTAGTATTTCAGTTTTGTGGCATGCTTCCAGGATTTTTCCATCCTTACCGGGTCAAACACATTCAGCAGTTAACACCATCCAGTGTTTTACTGTGTGACATTCCTCAAGTCTTCTTCATCATCCCAAGTCCAACACATACATAACATTCACCACCTACTGTTTCAATGCCAAAATAAACTTCAATGGTGTGTTCATTTACTCCATTTAAATACATTTACTAATTTATCACCATACAATGTTGAAGTTCAGTGACATATCCCAAGTGCTTCTCCATCCATTCAATGTCAAACCCAGCTGGTAATTATTGACCATTTAGGGTTTCATTGTGTGACATGCTTCAAGGGCTTCTCTATTCACCCAGGTCAAACGTGCCCAAGATTATTAGAAAAAAAAAAAAAGAAAAAGAAAAAAAATCACTCTTTAAGGGGTGTTCAGTTCAGCTCAGTCGCTCATTCATATCAACGTCTTTGCTATCCCACGAGCCGCAGCAAGTCAGGCCTCCCTGTTCATCACCAACTCCCATGGGTTTGGGAGTGATACCATCCAACTTTCTCATCCTCTGAGGTCCCCTTCTCCTCCTGCCCTCAATCTTTCCCAGTGTCAGGATATTTGCAAATGAGTCAGCTCTTCACATCAGGTGGCCAAATTATTGGAGTTTCAGCTTCAACATCAGTCTTTCCAATGAACACTAAGGACTGGTTTCCTTTATGATGGACTAGTTGGATCTCCTAGCAGTCCAAGGGACTCTCAAGAGTCTTCTTAAACACCACAGTTCAAAAGAATTAATACTTCAGTGTTCAGCCTTCCTTACAGTCCAAAACTTACATCCATACATAACCACTGGAAAAAACATAGTCTTGACTAGATGCACCTTTGTTGACAAAGTAAAGTCTCTGTTTTTTGTTTGTTTGTTTGTTTGTTTTTTAATATACTGTCCAGGTTGGTCATAACTTTCCTTCGAAGGAGTAAGTGTCTTTTAATTTCATGGCTGCAGTCACCATCTGCAGTGATTTTGGAGCCCAGAAATAAAATTATCTACTGTTTCCACTGTTTCGCCATCTATTTACCATGAAGTGATGGCATCGGATGCCATGATCTAAGTTTTTTGAATGTTGAGCTTTAAGCCAAGTTATTCACTCTCCCATTTCACTTTCATCAAGAGGCTCTTTAGTTCTTCTTCACTTTCTGCCATAAGGGTGGTGTCCGCTGCATATTTGAGGTTATTGATATTTCTCCAACAATCTTGAATCCACCTTGTGATTGCTCCAGCCCAACGTTTTTCATTATGTACTCTATGTAGAAGCTAAATAAGTAGGGTTACAATTATACATCCTTGAGGTACACCTTTTCCTATTTGGAACCACTCAGTTGTTCTATTTCCAGTTCTAACTGTTGCTTCCTAACCTGCATACAGATTTATCAAGAGGCAGATCAGGTGGTCTGGTATTCCCATCTGTTTCAGAAGTTCCCAACGTTTATTGTAATCCATACTGTCAAAGTCTCAATAAAACATGAGTAGATCTTCTTTTGGAACTGTCCTGGTTTTTCAGTGATCTAGTGGATGTTGGCAATTTGATCTTGGTTCCTCTGGCTTTTCGAAAACCAGCTTGGATATCTGGAAGTTCATGGTTGATGTATTGCTGAAGCATGGCTTGGAGAATTTTGAGCAATAGTTTAGTAGCGTGTGAGATGAGTGCAACTGTGCAGTAGTTGAAGAATTTTTTGGCATTGTCTTTCTTTGGGATTGGAGTGAAAACTGACATTTTCGAGTCCCGTGGCCAGTGGTGAATTTTCCAAATTTTTTGGCATGCTGAGTGCAGCTCTTTCATAGCATCATCTTTTGGGATTTGAAATAGTTCAACTGGAATTATATCACCTCCACTAGCTTTCTTTGTAATGATGCTTCCTAAAGCCCACTTGAGTTCACATTCCAGGATGTCTGACTCTAGGTGAATGGTCACACCATCGTGATTATCTGTGTCATGAATATCTTTTTTGTACAGTTCTTCTGTGTATTTTTGCCACCTCTTTTAATATCTTCTGCTTCTTTTAGGCCCTTACTATTTCTGTCCTTTATTGAGCCCATCTTTGCATGAAATATTTGCTTGGTATCTCTAATTTTTTTGAGGAGATCTCTAGTCTTTCCCATTCTATTGTTTTCCTCTATGTCTTTGCTTCATTGGCACAATTCAAATGCTTCTCTTCCCACTCTGGTCAGCCATAGCCAATATTTTGTACCAACCAGTGTCCAGTGCTGTGACATATGACCTACTTCAATTCATCAATGAAGTGAGTAAAAAAAAAAAAAATCCAGGAGTTTATCAACACACAGTGTTTCATGGCTGTCACTGGATTCAAGTACTTCTTCACCCACTCCAGGTTAACCTAGTCGTTTATCACCATCCAATGTTTCAGTACACTGACATGCTTCAAATGCTTCTACATTAACCCTGGTGCAAAATTTCTAGTAGTTATATGCAGCCAGTGTTTTAGTTTTGGAACATGACTCAATGGCATCTTCATTCTCGCCCATAAACCAAACTCTGTGGTTTGTCACTATCCAGTGATTACATACTGTGACATGCTTAAAGAGCTTCATCATCCACCCTAGATCTAGACAGTCAGTATTTATCACCATACCAGCGTTTCAGTGGTGTGACATGATTTGAAATTTTGTTTGTCCACACTGAGGCATACACAGCCATCATCCTCCAGTGTTTCAGGGCTTTGATAAGATTAAATGTTTTATTGGTCCCACTGACATCAATATACTTACCATTGATAACCATCTTGTTTCACTGCTGTGACATAATATTAACTGCTTCTTCATCCATTCCTGTGTCAAACAAACCCAGTAGTTTTGTTTGTTTGTTTGTTTGTTTGTTTGTTTGTTTTTGTTTTTTTATTCTCCCCCCGCCCCCCGCCATCTAGTGTTAGTGTTCAGTACTAGGAAATGATTTCTGGAGCCTCTGTGTCCATCCCAGTTCAAACATAGCCAGTATTATCAATCAATGCTTCAGTGATGTCACATGCTTCAAGTGCTTACTTCATTCACTCCATATCAAGTACCTTCAGCCATTTATAAACATTCAATGTTTTAGTTGTGTGACATGCTTCAAATATTTCTCTAAATAATTTGAGCTGAAACATACCCAGCAGCTTATGACCATCCAGTGTTTCAGTGATGTGACATGTTTCCAGTGCTTATTTTTCTACTCCATGTTAAACACAAGCAATAGTTTATCACCATCAATTGTTTCAGTTCTGTAACATTTTTAAAGTCTTTTTTCATATAATCTGGTTCAAATACACCTGAAGTTGTTCACCATCAAGAGTTTAGTTCTGTGATATATTTCAATGGTGTCTGTACATACCAGTTCATCAGATCAGATCAGATCAGTCGTTCAGTCTTGTCCACTATTTGTGACGCCATGAATCGCAGAACATTAGGTCTCCCTGTCCATCACCAACACCCAGAGTTCACTCAGACTCATGTCCATCGAGGCAGGGATGCCATCCAGCCATCTTATCCTCCATCGTCCCCTTCTCCTTCTACCCCCAATCCCTCCCAGCATCAGAGTCTTTTCAAATGAGTCAACTCTTCTCATGAGGTGGTCAAAGTACTGGAGTTTCAGCTTTAGCCTCATTCCTTCCAAAAAAATTCCAGGGCTGATCTCCTTCAGAATGGACTGGATGTATCTTCTTGCAGACCAAGGGACTCTCAAGAGTCTTGTCAAACACCACAGTTCTAAAGCATGAATTCTTCGGCGTTCAGCCTTCTTCACAGTCCAAATCTCACATCCATACATGACCACAGGAAAAACCATAGCCTTGACTATATGAAGCTTTGTTGGCAAAGTAATGTCTATGCTTTTGAATATGCTATCTAGGTTGGTCATAACTTTCCTTCCAAGGAGTAAGTGTCTTTTAATTTCATGGCTGTACATAATCATAAATTTATCACCATCCTGCGTTTTAGGGCTGTCATAGGGTTAAATGAGTCCCCATCCTCCCCCAGGTCAAACACACCCAGTATACATCAACACCCATATTTTCAGCTATGTTATACATTTCAAGTGTTTATCATCCATTCTTGAAGGATACATCCAATAATTTATCAAATTCCAGTGTTTCAGTTCTCTGAAGATTTTAAGTGTTTCTGCATCCAAATAACAGGCATGATTAATATATTATTACCATCACTGTTTCAGTTTTATGACATGACTTAAGTACATCTTCATCTACTTTAAGTGGAACACACTCAATAATTACTACATCCTGTAAATCAGATGTAAAACAGTAAAGCATTCTTGGAATGCTTCTTTGTCTACTGTGGGTCAAACACACCTAATAGGTTTTCACCATTCAGTGTTTCAGTGCTGTGACGACTTCCACTGCTTCTTCGTGTACTACAAGTCATTGCATCAAGTATCTTGTAACTACTAGCTTGCACTCTAGAGAACATATCTCTCCACTACTGAGACTGAGTTGTAGAGCATGCATCTCACGACTACTAAGACCCCATTCTAAGCACACATGACACTTCTGCAGGGCCTAAACTCTGGAGGAAATGTGACAACAGTATTGATCCTGTATTCTACAACACACATCATACCATTACTGAACCAGTGTTCTACAGAAGGCTTAGTGCAACTACTGAGCTTGAACTGATTCTGGAAGCATCATCCTACATCTACTGAGTCAACACTATATGGCATATGTGATCCAACTTCTGAATTTGCACTATGGAATACACATAATGCCACTACTGAGAAAGCTCTAGTGTACACATGACAAAGAACTGATCCCAACATCAAAAGGCAATGCCCAAAATTATTCAAAGTACTGGACAATTGTGCTCATTTCACATACTAAGCAAGATAATACTCAAAATTATTTGAGCTAGGCTTCAAAGTATGTGAACCAATACATTGGATTTAGAAAAGGCAGAGGAACGAGGGCTTATACTGCCCAGCTCCATTGCCTACTAGAAAAAGTAGGAAATCAAGAGATACCTGGAATAACAGGCAAGTTTGACCTTGGAGTACACATGAAGCAGGGCAAAGGATAACAGAGTTTCCTAAGAGAACTCACCATTCATAGCAAACACCCTCTTCCAACAACACAAGAGATTAGTTTAGAGATATTTAATGCTGAAATCAGATTGAGTATGTTCTTTGCAGCCGAAGATTGGGAAGCTGTATACAGTCGGCCACAACAAGTCTGTGCAGTGACATGGCTCAGATCATGAATGCCTTAAAGCAAAGTTCAGACTTAAATTGAAGAAAATATGGAAAACCATTTGGGTTTGACTGAAATCAAACCCTTATGATTACACAGTGGATATGACAAATCGATTGGAAGGATGAGATCTTACAGACAGAATGCCTGGAGAACTGTGGACCAATGGTCATGACATTCTGCATGAGACAGTGATCAAGAGCATACCTGCCGGGGTCCAGCCTGGGCGGATCCAGGGAAATTGAAGTGGGGACTGCATCGGCGACCTATTTATTTATAAATATTTATCAAAGATATAAAGAGTAATATAATGAGGATAGCTCAGTAGGAAAGTTCAGTGGAGAAAAGAGGCTGAGTATCTTGGTTTACGCGGTAGACCAATAAAACTTCAAAACAAGAAGTTTGCTCCACTTACGTAGACCGCAGGCGTCCTTCCATTCTCCCGAAGGAGAGGAGACACTGAGGCCTCCCCAGTCGGATCTTAGAAGCCCAGGCATAATTATCAAGCATGGCAGGTTCCACTCTCCAGATGGAGACTCAGCCAGAATTTGAGAAAGAGAGCGACATGGGGAGACCAAGTTTTGGTGAATGAGGCCCACACTTTATTTTCCAAAGTAGTTTTTATACCTAAAGTTGTGCATAGAGGATAATGGGGGAATGGGTGGAGTCATGCAAGGATAGCAGTTCCTGGTCCTAATCAAAGCCAGGCTTTCAAACTTATCATATGCAAAAGTTCAGGTGATTTACATGATATTCTGGCCAGGAGGCCTGTTAACATTTTAAGAAACTTATTTTTCTCTAAAGGTGATTATTCCAAAGTCAGGCACCAGCCTCCAAAAAAGCATGGGATAAAGCTGCATTCCTATAGGGCAAAAGTGAGGTGGGCTCAATCAAGAAAATAATTAACTCAAGAGTCCAAGGTTACAAACATTAAAGCTACTACTTACACCGATTATATTAATCAATACACTGCCATGGACACAGCAGGTAAGAGACATGGAGACTTAGCAGCAAACATTGGCCCAACAAGTGAAAAACCCTTCACCAATACAATTTCTAATCAAATTTTAACTACTCAAAGGAATCTGTGTTTAGACAGTTTAGAACATCTCTTGCCTCTCACAGTTGGGAGGCTCTGAGCAATCACATGTGGCCAGAAAAACATATTCAGGCAGGCTAGAGGATTTCCAAAGGAGTTTGTAGGTTGAAACACTCACACCCAGGAATTATTAACTGGAGCTGTAAACTAACTCTTTTTTCAGAGAGAGGTAGTGGGGGACAGCATCCCTCCCGTAAAGTCAGAGGTGTAGGTGAGAGCAAAAAGCCGAAAGTAGGCAGACTCTGGTTTTGGGGATAGATGCCAAGAATTTCCAGGGAGACTCCTGAGGCTTGATCCCGCCTTTGCGTATGCCAAGTGTCCTTCCTCATGACCTTTTTCACGGGCAGAGTTCCTCACGCTGGCTCCCAGCAGTGATAGAATTCCAGTTGAGCTATTCCAGATCCTGAAAGATGATGCTGTGGAAAGTGCTGCACTCAATATGCAATATGCCGGCTCCCGGCACAAACCCAAGAAAAATAAATGCAAAAAGGCAAAAAGGTTGCCTGAGGAGGCCTTGCAAATAGCTTAGAAAGGAAGAGAAGCTAAAGGCATAGGAGAAAAATAAAGATAATCTATTTGAATCCAGTTTCCCAAAGAAAAGCAAGGAGAGATAAGAAAGACTTCCTCAGAGGTCAATGCAAAGAAATAGAGAAAAACTATAGAATGGCAAAGAACAGAGATTGCCTCAAGAATGCTACAGATACCAAAGGAACATTTCATGCAAAATGGGCACAATAAAGGAGAGAAACAAAAGCAGAATATATTAAGAAGTGGTGGCAAGAATATACAGAACTGTACCAAAAAAAAAAAAAAAAATCCTTAATGACACAGAAAACCGTGATGGTGTCTTTACTCACATAGAACCAGTCATCCTGGAATGTGAAATCAAGTAGTCCTTAGTCAATTACTATGAACAAAGTTACTAGAGGTGATGGGTGTCCAGTCGTGCAGTTTCAAGTCCTACCAGATTATGCCATTAAAATCCTACACTCAATATGCCAGGACATTTGGAAAGCTTGGCATTGGCTTCAGAACTGGAAAAGGTTAGTTTAAACTCCAATCCCAAGGAAAGGCTATGCCAAAGATTGTTCAAACTACCACACAACTGCATTCATCTCCCATGCAACCAACGTGATGTGCAAAGTTCTCCAAGCCAGGCTTCAACAGTATACATGAACCAAGAATTTCCAGATATTAAAGGTGGATTTACAAAAGTCAGAGGAGCCAGAGATCAAATTGCCAACATCCATTGGATCAGAGAAAAAGCAAGGGAGTTCAAGAAAAACATCCACATCCGATTTGGACTATGCCAAAGGTTTTGACTATGTGGATGACAACAAACTATGGAAAATTCTTGAAAAGTTGCAAATACCAGGTCTCTTTAGCTGCCTTCTGAGAAATCTGTAGGCAGGTCAAGAAGAAACAGTTAGAACTGGACATGTAACAATGCACTAGTTTCAAATTGGGAAAGAAGTACATCAAGGCTGTATATTGTCATGTGGCTAATTTAACATATATTCAGAGCACAGCTTGTGAAATGCCAGGCTGGATGAAACCCATACTAGAATCAAAATTGCCTGGAGAAATATCGATAACCTCAGATATGCACTTGACACCACATATATGACTGAAAGTGAAGAATAACTAAAGAGCCTGCTGATGAAAAGAAAAAAGACAGTGAAAAATCTGGCTCAAAACTCAACATTGAGAAAGTGAAGATCATGGCATCTGGTCCCATCACTTCACGTCAAATAGGGAACATATGGGGAAAAATGGAAACAGTGATAGACTCTATTTTCTTGGGCTCCAAAATCTCTGCAGATGGTCACTGCAACCATGAAATTAAAAGGTGCTACATCCTTGGAAGAAAACCTGTAACCATCTAAAGAGCATATTCAAAAGCAGAGGCATAACTTTGCAATTATAGGAGAGTTGAAATATACAGGAAGCTGAACATGGAATAATTGATGCTTTTGAACTGTGGTGTTGGAGAATACACTTGAGAGTCCCTTTGACTGCAAGGAGATCAAAGCAGTCAATCCTGATGGGAATCAGCCCTGAATATTCATTGGAAGTACTTTTGCTGAAGCTGAAACTCTGATACTTTGGCCATCTAATGCAAATAACTGACTATAGGAAAAGACCCTGATGCTGGGGAAGCTTGAGGGCAGAAGGAGAAGGGCCTATCAGAGGATGAGATGGTCTGATGGTACAACTAATTTGATGCACATGAGTTTGAAAAAAACTCTGGGTGTTAGTAATGGACAGTGAGGCCTCGTGTGCTGCAGTCCGTGGTGTTGCAGAAAGTTGCTATGACTGAGCAACTGAACAATAGGAGAATAATACATTTCAGTAAGAAATGAAGACACAACTTTCAAGAAGATACTCATAGAAAAAAAGAGAAAAATTATCAATCCACTTCTCATACAGCCATTTATACTGCTATTGAAACAACTTTTTCCGTATTTAAATGTAACTTTCCTGAGGTATGTGAATTCTATTTTTTTTTTTAATCTCAAACAGGTGTATTGATGAAATCGTGATGCACAGAGAATCAGTTCTCCCAGATTTCCTTAATAAAATCATGATGTACTTAAGGATTTAGAGGCATTTTTTCCATGGGAATGAAATATTTTGATGAGTAACCCTTTAATTATTTAGAAAACATTAATTACTATAATCAAATTAGTTTGGAATATTTGTAGTCTTTCCATCAGTATCAGAAGATACTACAGCCCTAATAATAATGCAGGGTTTTCTAACCAAAACCCTGTTTTGGTTGGGTCATTTATTTGGGGTTGTAAACAGCTCACCACACTCTAAAAGTACTGCAATCCCTATCAAGCTACCAATGGTGTTTTTCACAGAGCTAGAACAAATAATATTTCACAATTTGTATGGAAATACAAAAAACCTCAAATAGCCAAAGCAATCTTGAGAAAGCATGGAACAGGAGGAATCAACCTGCCTGACTTCAGGATCTGCTACAAAGACACAGTCATCAAGACAGTATGATACTGACACAAAGACAGAAATATAGATTAATGGAACAAAATAGAAAGCCCAAAGAAAAATCCACGCAACTGTGGACACCTTATCTTTGTCAAAGGAGACAAGAATATACAATGGATTAAAGACAATCTCTTCAACAAGTCAAGCACTTGTAAAATAATGAAACTAGAATGCTTTCTAACACCATACAAAAAAATAGACTCAAAATGGACTAAAGATCTAAATGTAAGACCAGATATTCTAAAACCGCTAAAGGAGAACATAGGCAAAACACTCTCCGACATACATCACAGCAGGATCCTCTGTGAACCACCTCCAAGAATATTGGAAATAAAAGTAAAAATAAACAAATAGGACCTAATTAAACTTAAAAGCTTCTGCAAAACAAAGGAACCTATTAGCAAGGTGAAAAGACAGCCTTCAGAATGGAAGAAAATAATAGCAACTGAAGCAACTGACAAACAACTAATCTGAAAAATATACAAGCAACCCCTGCAGCTTAGTCCTGAAAAATAAACGACCCAATCAAAAAAATGGGCCAAAGAACTGAATAGACATTTCTCCAAAGAAGGCATACAGATGGCTAACAAACACATGAAAAGGTGCTCAACATCACTAATTATCAGAGAAATGCAAATCAAAACCACAATGAAGTGCCATTTAACACCAGTCAGAATGGCTGTGATCCAAGTCTACAAGCAATACATGATGGAGAGGGTTTGGAGTAAAGGGAAGCCTCTTACACTGTTGGTGGGAATGCAAACTAGTACAGCCACTATGGAGAACGGTGTGGAGATTCCTTAAAAACCTGGAAATAGAACGTCCTTATGACTCAGCAATCCCACTGCTGGGAATACACACAGAGGAAACCAGAATTGAAAGATACACGTGTACCCAAATACTCATCGCAGCACTGTTTTTAATAGTCAGGACATGGAAACAACCTAGATGACCATCAGCAGACGAATGGATACTAAAGCTGTGGTATATATACACAATGAAGAATTACTCAGCCATTAAAAATAATACATTTGAATCAGTTCTAATGAGGTAGATGAAACTGGAGCCTATTATACAGAGTGAAGTAATCCAGAAAGAAAAACACCAATACAGTATACTAATACATATATATGTAATTTAGAAAGATGGTAATGATAACCCTCTAAGTGAGACAGCAAAAGTGACACAGAGGTATAGAAAAGCCTTTTGGACTCTGTGGGAGAGGGAGAGGGGTAGGATGATTGGGGCAATTCCATTGAAACATGTTTAATACCATGTATGAAATGAATTGCCAGTCCAGGTTTCATGCATGATACTGGATGCTTGGGACTGGTGCACTGGGATGAGCCAGAGGGATGGTAATAATAGGGTGGAGGGAGTGGAGTTCAGGATGGGGAACACGTGTATACCTGTGGTGGATTCATGTTGATTTATGGCAAAACCAATACAATATTGTAAAGTAATTAACCCCCAATTAAAATAAATAAATTTATATAAAAGTAACTTAAAAAAATAAAAGCACATTAGAAAAGTGTTAATTTGCTATTAAAATCAGTGATCATTATACCCATATTAAAGAGGGTAGGATGATTTTGGGGAATGACATTGAAACATGTATAATATCATGTATGAAACGAGTTGCCAGTCCAGGTTCAAAGCATGATACTGGATGCTTGGGGCTGGTGCACTGGGATGACCCAGAGGGATGGTATGGGGAGGGAGGTGGGAGGAGCGTTCAGGATGGGGAACACATGTATACCTGTGGCAGCTTCATTTGGATATATGGCAAAACCAATACAATATAGTAAAGTTTAAAAATATAATTAAATTAAATTTTAAAAAAATAGTAAAAACATCTTGAAGAATAACACTAGAGCCTGCTAAAAGAAATATAGTACAGGGTTAATGGTATGCAAAGTTAGGGTAGACAAAACTTGAACTATAGTAATGGAAAATACTATTAAAAGTTTCCTAGTGTGTGGGCAGAATGAGAAGTCTCCTCAGAAACTAAAACAAACAAAACAAATCTATACATTCTTTTAGAAAATCCAAATGGCTTCAGAAGGAAATATAAAGATGCAGAAGAGAGAGCTAACAGCTTAAGTAGTTATGTGTATACTTGAATTATATGAGCAACATGATGTTTCATAGGCTTTTAGGCATTCACACCACAAATTTGAACTTTGATGGTTGGATAACCTTACATCTCATCCTGCTGAACTATTGCATAGAATATTTTTATTTTGCAACTTTACTATCAATGACTATAGTAAAGTTGCAGGATATAAAATCAACACACAGACATCCCTTGCATTCCTATACACTAATAATGAGAAAACAGAAAAAGAAATTAAGGAAACAATTCCATTCACCATTGAAACGGAAAGAATAAAATACTTAGGAATATATCTACCTAAAGAAACTAAAGACCTATATATAGAAAACTATAAAACACTGGTGAAAGAAATCAAAGAGGACACTAACAGATGGAGAAATATACCATGTTCATGGATTGGAAGAATCAATATAGTGAAAATGAGTATACTACCCAAAGCAATCTATAGATTCAATGCAATCCCTATCAAGCTACCAACAGCATTCTTCACAGAGCTAGAACAAATAATTTCACAATTTGTATGGAAATACAAAAAACCTCGAATAGCCAAAGCGATCTTGAGAAAGAAGAATGGAACTGGAGGAATCAGCCTACCTGACTTCAGGCTCTACTACAAAGCCACAGTTATCAAGACAGTATGGTACTGGCACAAAGACAGAAATATAGATCAATGGAACAAAATAGAAAGCCCAGAGATAAATCCACGCACATATGGACACCTTATCTTTGACAAAGGAGGCAAGAATATACAATGGATTAAAGACAATCTCTTTAACAAGTGGTGCTGGGAAATCTGGTCAACCACTTGTAAAAGGATGAAACTAGAACACTTTCTAACACCATACACAAAAATAAACTCAAAATGGATTAAAGATCTAAACATAAGACCAGAAACTATAAAACTCCTAGAGGAGAACATAGGCAAAACTCTCTCTGACATACAT
Source organism: Syncerus caffer (assembly GCA_902825105.1). Taxonomy (NCBI): domain Eukaryota; kingdom Metazoa; phylum Chordata; class Mammalia; order Artiodactyla; family Bovidae; genus Syncerus; species Syncerus caffer. Next base: position 206,454 of record CADEAB010000019.1, read on the forward strand.
CATAGCAGGATCCTCTATGACCCACCTCCCAGAATATTGGAAGTAAAAGCAAAAATAAACAAATGGGACCTAATTAACCTTAAAAGCTTCTGTACATCAAAGGAAACTATTAGCAAGGTGAAAAGACAGCCTTCAGAATGGGAGAAGATAATAGCAAATGAAGCAACTGACAAACAACTAATCTCGAGAATATACAAGCAACTCCTACAGCTCAACTCCAGAAAATAAATGACCCAATCAAAAAATGGGCCAAAGAACTAAATAGACATTTCTCCAAAGAAGACATACAGATGGCTAACAAACACATGAAAAGATGCTCAACATCACTCATTATCAGAGAAATGCAAATCAAAACCACTATGAGGTACCATTTCACGCCAGTCAGAATGGCTGCGATCCAAAAGTCTACTAGCAATAAATTCTGGAGAGGGTGTGGAGAAAAGGGAACCCTCTTACACTGTTGGTGGGAATGCAAACTAGTACAGCCACTCTGGAGAACAGTGTGGAGATTCCTTAAAAACTGGAAATAGAACTGCCTTATGATCCAGCAATCCCACTGCTGGGCATACACACTGAGGAAACCAGAAGGGAAAGAGACACGTGTACCCCAATGTTCATCGCAGCACTGTTTATAATAGCCAGGACATGGAAGCAACCTCGATGTCCATCAGCAGATGAATGGATAAGCAAGCTGTGGTACATATACACAATGGAGTATTACTCAGCCATTAAAAAGAATACATTTGAATCAGTTCTAATGAGGTGGATGAAACTGGAGCCTATTATACAGAGTGAAGTAAGCCAGAAAGAAAAACACCAATACAGTATACTAACGCATATATATGGAATTTAGAAAGATGGTAACAATAACCCTGTGTATGAGACAGCAAAAGAGACACTGATGTATAGAACAGTCTTATGGACTCTGTGGGAGAGGGAGAGGGTGGGAAGATTTGGGAGAATGGCATTGAAACATGTAAAATATCATGTATGAAATGAGTTGCCAGTCCAGGTTCGATGCACGATGCTCGATGCTTGGGGCTGATGCACTGGGAAGACCCGGGGGGATGGAATGGGGAGGGGGGAGGGGGGAGGGTTCAGGATGGGGAACACGTGTATACCTGTGGCGGATCCATTTTGATACTTGGCAAAACTAATACAATTATGTAAAATTTAAAAATAAAATAAAATTAAAAAAAAAAAAAAAGAATATTTTTATTTTGTAGTAAACTTATTCTAATCAGTATCGTTCTACAGTGTTTTGAAAATAAGCATTTTTGTGCTTTCAACATTCAAAGCATATTTGCTTGTTGCTATGTATATGCAACTACACTTCTGTTAAACTCATTTTTTTAAGGTATTAATTATTTTATTATTTTTTTAAATTTTATTTATTTTGGCGGGCCCAGGTATTCATGGATGTTCAAGGGCTTTTTCTAGCTGAGGCAAGTGTTATGATGCACTTGGATATGGTGCATAGCCTTCCATTGTGATGGTTTCTTTTGTTGCAGAACACTGGCTCTAGTTTTGGCACATGAGCTCATAAGTTGTGATCCATGAGCTTAGTTACACTTCAGCATGTGGGATCCTCCCAAAAAAGCATTACTGGGAAGCTGACTATTAACCAGTGGATCACTAGGGTAGTTCTGAACAAACCCAGACTATTCAGGCTAGAAGTCTGATACAATACACGTGAAAGCCAAGAACTACTTCTTAAGTAGATACTGTGTTGCTTTGGGGGATTCTCCTGGTGGCTCAGTGGTAAAGAATCCTCCTCCCAATGTCGATGACCCAGCGTTGAGAAGCCCCTGAGTTCAGAAGATATATCTTCTGGAAGAGAGAATGGACACCAACCTCAGTATTCTTGCCTGGGTAATCCCACGGGGAGAGGAGCCTGGTGGTCTATGGTCCATGGAGATGAAAAAGAGAAGAAAATAACTGAGCAACGACCAACACCATGCTGTTTTAGGAGATAAAGTAGATAGTTTGTTTAAAAGAACTTTGTCTGAAATGTCTGAAAAGTAGTCAATGATCTTGATTATTAAACTATGCATAACTTAAAGGCATTTTTTTACTGTGTGTAAAAGTCCTTTACAATATTGACTGTGAATTTTTTATGATGTTTTGCCAGAGAATTTAGCCAGTCATTATATACATTTATTTAGCTCTCTTTTGAAGCCATGCCTTACAACAACAACTGATTTCAATTACGTTCTTGCTTTGGTATTCATCTTGAATTAGATGATTTTTTTTTTTCTCTTTTGCAAGCAGCATTTCAGTAGGTTTAAATCATTTATTTAATCATTTAATATTTTCTATTACAACAACTAGCCTCTAAAAAGGGAAATGACACTACATTTCTCCTCTGATTTTATAGGGATAAAAGAGGAGTAAAATTCATTGCTTAATGCATTTTTTTCAAGGTCAAAATACTCTTTCTAAGGCAGACCTCCAAACTTCAAGCTTTTTAAGTATTTTTTTTTTTAATCTATTTTGGTTTCTGATCTGCTTAGTCTCACAATCATGTCTGACACTTTGTGACCCTCTGCACTATATCCCACCAAGCTCCTCTGTCTATGGGGGTTCTCCAGGCAAGAATACTGGAGTGGGTTGTCAGGCCACTCTTCTATCAGATCTCTCTTAGCAGATGAATTTTTTACTATCTGCACCACCAAGGAAGCCTAAAGAATATGGGAGTGAGTGGCCTATTTCTTCTCCAGAGAAACCTCCCAAACCAGAAATCAAACTGCATTGCAGCAGATTCTTAAGCAGGTGACCTACCAAGGAAGCTCTGGTTTCAGCTTAAAAGTAGCACTTGTCATTCCTTATTATGTGAACTCATTGATCATATGTCATGGTTAAGTAAGAGACAACTTTCAGTACAATGTTTCATACTTTAAGTAAAACATAAATGTTTCTGTGAAGAAAATTATACTATATTGATGAAAATACCCAACTTTAGTATATATATATATATATACTAAAGTTGGAAACATTCAAACAAACTCAAGGACCATAAGCCTGGGAAATGTTATTTAATACAGTTTTAAGAGGAGTGTTCTGAAGCTGTAGGGACAGAGCAGTACACATAGAAATTTCTTTAAAGTGGAAAATAAATGAGTGAAACATATATCACGGTAAAAGGATCCTGTTAAACACAAAATACAGAAATGGCAAGCAGTGATGTTAGTGTTTTCCTAGGCAAAAATCTGGAATCATTAAACTTCTTAATTATCGTAACTTACTAGGAACACACAACTCCAAAGAAAGGCACAATCTCATTTTTGCATCATGATTTTCCAGAGGGTACACTGTTGATAGACAGCTGCACTAGATTTTACTTCCCCATTCAAATGGATACCCAGTGACTATTCTCCATGGTTAAAGTAGATGTACAATATTTGTTTCACAAGTCAAAAACAGGGTGTCTAGCATAAAGTTCAAGCAAAATTATATCTAGCCAGGATGTTCACTAATACTTAAGTAGGTAAAAAGGTCTTCCATCACTATGAAAAACAATCCTAAACATTTTATTTCTGAAGATAAAGTATTTTTTGTTTGTTTGTTTACAGTAACTTTAAACATTATTCCATCACTCCAACATTGGATACACAGGCTAGGGGCTCTACCCCCGCCGCCACCAGTCCCTAGCTTACTGGACCTAAGTATTTCAAAGAGAGGGATCTCTAACGAACCACAAGATGTTCCTGTCTCCCAAACCTAAGAACGTTTGTCCAGGTCCTCTGGTAGATATATAACCTTACTCTTTAATCCCTCTACCACTTGTATTATGCTAGATTTCTAACAGAAGCATCCTGATGGAATTTGTTTCTCCAAGAAGGAAAACAACGGATACAATTTAAGTGAAGAAATGGTCATTCAAGAACACTTATTAACAGGTAGCAGAAGTCTGTTCAGTAGTATGAGTTAGCTCAAGAGGTTTTTAATTAGGGAAATGCACAGCGTCTTCACTATATTGACAAATCACGTTTCAAGCTCAGCACAGTGTTCTCCAAACATCTATCACTCTTTACTGGAATCTGACACAGCATCCCTCACATTGTTGAGTACCAGGAAGTCAGTTGGTTTGGACTACACGTGCTCCATAGGGCAGAAAAGAGTGCTTGGGGGATAGGCCTGTAGCCTCATGCAGGAGGAAAGTGACGTTAACCCCATAACACC
>CADEAB010000019.1:211635-229116 GCA_902825105.1 Syncerus caffer
TTAAACTTAAAAGCTTCTGCAAAACAAAGGAACCTATTAGCAAGGTGAAAAGACAGCCATCAGAATGGAAGAAAATAATAGCAAATGAAGCAACTGACAAACAACTAATCTGAAAAATATACAAGCAACTCCTGCAGCTTAGTCCCGAAAAATAAACGACCCAATCAAAAAATGGGCCAAAGAACTAAACAGACATTTCTCCAAAGAAGGCATACAGATGGCTAACAAACACATGAAAATGTGCTCAACATCACAAATTATCAGAGAAATGCAAATCAAAACCACAATGAGGTGCCATTTAACACCAGTCAGAATGGCTGTGATCCAAAAGTCTACAAGCAATACATGATGGAGAGGGTTTGGAGTAAAGGGAACCCTCTTACACTGTTGGTGGGAATGCAAACTAGTACAGCCACTATGGAGAACGGTGTGGAGATTCCTTAAAAACCTGGAAATAGAACTTCCTTATGACCCAGCAATCCCACTGCTGGGCATACACACAGAGGAAACCAGAATTGAAAGAGACACGTGTACCCAAATATTCATCGCAGCACAGTTTTTAATAGTCAGGACATGGAAACAACCTCGATGACCATCAGCAGACGAATGGATAAGAAAGCTGTGGTATATATACACAATGAAGAATTACTCAGTCATTAAAAAGAATACATTTGAATCAGTTCTAATGAGGTAGATGAAACTGGAGCCTGTTACACAGAGTGAAGTAATCCAGAAAGAAAAACACCAATACAGTATACTAATACCTATATGTATATGTAATTTAGAAAGATGGTAATGATAACCCTCTAAGTGAGACAGCAAAAGAGACACAGAGGTGTAGAACAGCCTTTTGGACTCTGTGGGAGAGGGAGAGGAGTGGGATGATTTGGGACAATTCCACTGAAACATGTTTAATATGTATGAAATGAATTGCCAGTCCAGGTTTCATGCATGATACTGGATGCTTGGGACTGGTGCACTGGGATGACCCAGAGGGATGGTAAGAAGAGGGTGGAGGGAGTGGAGTTCAGGATGGGGAACACATGTATACCTGTGGTGGATTCATGTTGATGTATGGCAAAACCAATACAATATTGTAAAGTAATTAACCCCCAATTAAAATAAATAAATTTATATTAAAATAATTTTAAAAAAGCACTTTATAAAAGTGTTAATTTGCTATTAAAATCAGTGATCATTATACCCAAATTAAAGAGGGTGGGATGATTTTGGGGAATGGCATTGAAACATGTAAATATCATGTATGAAACAAGTTGCCAGTCCAGGTTCAAAGCATGATACTGGATGCTTGGGGCTGGTGCACTGGGATGACCCAGAGGGATGGTATGAGGAGGGAGGTGGGAGGAGCGTTCAGGATGGGGAACACATGTATACCTGTGGCAGATTCATTTGGATATATGGCAAAACCAATACAATATTGTAAAGTTAAAAAATATAATTAAATTAAATTTAAAAAATGGTAAAAACATCTTGAAGAATAACACTAGAGCCTGCTAAAAGAAATATAGTACAGGGTTAATGGTATGCAAAGTTAGGGTAGACAAAACTTGAACTATAGTAATGGAAAATATATTAAAAGTTTCCTAGTGTGTGGGCAGAATGAGAAGTCTCCTCAGAAACTAAAACAAACAAAACAAATCTATACATTCTTTTAGAAAATCCAAATGGCTTCAGAAGGAAATATAAAGATGCAGAAGAGAGAGCTAACAGCTTAAGTAGTTATGTGTATACTTGAATTATATGAGCAACATGATGTTTCATATGCTTTTAGGCATTCACACCACAAATTTGAACTTTGATGGTTGGATAACCTTACATCTCATCCTGGTGAACTATTGCATAGAATATTTTTATTTTGTAGTAAATTTGTTCTAATCAGTATCGTTCTACAGTGTTTTGAAAATAAGTATTTTTGTGCTTTCAACATTCAAAGCATATTTGCTTGTTGCTATGTATATGCAACTACACTTCTGTTAAACTCATTTTTTTAAAGGTATTAATTATTTTATTATTTTTTTAAATTCTATTTATTTTGGCGGGCCCAGGTATTCATGGATGTTCAAGGGCTTTTTCTAGCTGAGGCAAATGTTATGATGCACTTGGATATGGTGCATAGCCTTCCATTGTGATGGTTTCTTTTGTTGCAGAACACTGGCTCTAGTTTTGGCACATGAGCTCATAAGTTGTGATCCATGAGCTTAGTTACACTTCAGCATGTGGGATACTCCCAGAAAAGCATTACTGGGAAGCTGCCTATTAACCAGTGGATCACTAGGGTAGTTCTGAACAAACCCAGACTATTCAGGCTAGAAGTCTGATACAATACACGTGAAAGCCAAGAACTACTTCTTAAGTAGACACTGTGTTGCTTTGGGGGATTCTCCTGGTGGCTCAGTGGTAAATAATCCTCCTCCCAATGTCGATGACCCAGCGCTGAGAAGTCCTTGAGTTCAGAAGATATATCTTCTGGAAGAGAGAATGGACACCAACCTCAGTATTCTTGCCTGGGTAATCCCACGGGCAGAGGAGCCTGGTGGTCTATGGTCCATGGAGATGAAAAAGAGAAGAAAATAACTGAGCAACGACCAACACCATGCTGTTTTAGGAGATAAAGTAGATAGTTTGTTTAAAAGAACTTTGTCTGAAATGTCTGAAAAGTAGTCAATGATTTTGATTATTAAACTATGCATAACTTAAAGGCATTTTTTTACTGTGTGTAAAAGTCCTTTACAATATTGACTGTGAATTTTTTATGATGTTTTGCCAGAGAATTTAGCCAGTCATTATATACATTTATTTAGCTCTCTTTTGAAGCCATGTCTTACAACAACAACTGATTTCAATTACGTTCTTGCTTTGGTATTCATCTTGAATTAGATGATTTTTTTTTTCTCTTTTGCAAGCAGCATTTCAGTAGGTTTAAATCATTTATTTAATCATTTAATATTTTCTACTACAACAACTAGCCTCTAAAAAGGGAAATGACACTACATTTCTCCTCTGATTTTATAGGGATAAAAGAGTAGTAAAATTCATTGCTTAATGCATTTTTTTCAAGGTCAAAATACTCTTTCTAAGGCAGACCTCCAAACTTCAAGCTTTTTAAGTATTTTTTTTTTAATCTATTTTGGTTTCTGATCTGCTTAGTCTCACAGTCATGTCTGACACTTTGTGACCCTCTGCACTATATCCCATCAAGCTCCTCTGTCTATGGGGGTTCTCCAGGCAAGAATACTGGAGTGGGTTGTCAGGCCACTCTTCCAGCAGATCTCTCTTAGCAGATGAATTTTTTACTATCTGCACCACCAAGGAAGCCTAAAGAATATGGGAGTGAGTGGCCTATTTCTTCTCCAGAGAAACCTCCCAAACCAGAAATCAAACTGCATTGCAGCAGATTCTTAAGCAGGTGACCTACCAAGGAAGCCCTGGTTTCAGCTTAAAAGTAGCACTTGTCATTCCTTATTATGTGAACTCACTGATCATATGTCATGATTAAGTAAGAGACAACTTTCAGTACAATGTTTCATACTTTAAGTAAAACATAATTTTTTTCTGTGAAGAAAATTATACTATATTGATGAAAATACCCAATAAATTATATATATACTAAAGTTGGAAACAATTATTCAAACAAACTCAAGGACCATAGCCTGGGAAATGTTCTTTAATACAGTTTTAAGAGGAGTGTTCTGAAGCTGTAGGGGCAGAGCAGTACACATAGAAATTTCTTTAAAGTGGAAAATAAATGAGTGAAACATATATCGCGGTAAAAGGATCCTGTTAAACACAAAATACAGAAATGGCAAGCAGTGATGTTAGTGTTTTCCTAGGCAAAAATCTGGAATCATTAAACTTCTTAATTATCGTAACTTACTAGGAACACACAACTCCAAAGCACAGAAATGCACAATCTCATTTTTGCATCATGATTTTCCAGAGGGTACACTGTTGATAGACAGCTGCAGTAGATTTTACTTCCCCATTCAAATGGATACCCAGTGACTATTCTCCATGGTTAAAGCAGATGTACAATATTTGTTTCACAGGTCAAAAACAGGGTGTCTAGCATAAAGTTCAAGCAAAATTATATCTAGCCAGAATGTTCACTAATACTTAAGTAGGTAAAAAGGTCTTCCATCACTATGAAAAACAATCCTAAACATTTTATTTCTGAAGAGAAAGTATTTTTTGTTTGTTTGTTTACAGTAACTTTAAACATTATTCCATCACTCCAACATTGGATACACAGACTAGGGGCTCTACCCCCGCCACCACCAGTCCCTAGCTTACTGGACCTAAGTATTTCAAAGAGAGGGATCTCTAACGAACCACAAGATGTTCCTGTCTCCCAAACCTAAGAACGTTTGTCCAGGTCCTCTGATAGATATATAACCTTACTCTTTAATCCCTCTACCACTTGTATTATGCTAGATTTCTAACAGAAGCATCCTGATGGAATTTGTTTCTCCAAGAAGGAAAACAACGGATACAATTTAAGTGAAGAAATGGTCATTCAAGAACACTTATTAACAGGTAGCAGAAGTCTGTTCAGTAGTATGAGTTAGCTCAAGAGGTTTTTAATTAGGGAAATGCACAGCGTCTTCACTATATTGACAAATCACGTTTCAAGCTCAGCACAGTGTTCTCCAAACATCTATCACTCTTTACTGGAATCTGACACAGCATCCCTCACATTGTTGAGTACCAGGAAGTCAGTTGGTTTGGACTACACGTGCTCCATAGGGCAGAAAAGAGTGCTTGGGGGATAGGCCTGTAGCCTCATGCAGGAGGAAAGTGACGTTAACCCCATAACACCAGCCAGGTTGCCATTTTGTTGCTGCTAAGGGTGGCCGCGTGCCAATCTCTCCCATGTTCTCAATTCAGAGAGTTTAACTTAGTTCTTGGAAGCCTCAGAGGATTATCTGGCAGCCACAGCAGCACAGGAAGCTGCTTGGGAACAGTGAGCCTGCTGCTACAGCTGTGCCCAAGAATAAAGATAATGACTCAGTTTCCCGGAACCACCGATTGCTCGGCCGCCATCAGTTGTAGCTCCTCCTTCTTCTGGTTACCTGATGGCTTTGAGTGGACTACATAGTCCACACAGGAGCAAGAAGCTGCTCCTGCTTCCTCCCGCTCTGTTCACATGGCGGTGAAATTTCCTCTTTCTTTTTGTCAATTTACAGCAAGGGTAAAATACTATTAGTTTGGGATTCATGTCAGTTTAAATGCAGGTGAGGTAGTAAACTGGCAGAAGCCTACTTTTTGTCAGCAGAGGCTTCACCCACTCCGGACTCCATCTTCCCAGGACTGTCCCTTAGCTGTTGTTTATGACACACTGATTCTTTCTTTTACAACTGTTAAATATGTGTCCATACTTTACTTTGTGGGCAGTTCACTACTGGTGAAAATACTGCTTCTTTGCAAGTGAAGTGAAGTTGCTCAGTCATGTCCGACTCTTTGTAACCCCACGGCCTGTAGCCTTCCAGGCTCCTCGGTCCATGAGATTTTCCAGGCAAGAATACTGGTGTGGGTTGCCATTTCCTTCTCCTGCAAATCTTTCTGACCAAGGGATGGAACCCAGATCTCTCACATTGTAGGCAGACGCTTTACCATCTGAGCTACCAGGAAAAGGTAAATCGAGGTTACATGTTTAGGTTCATTTCTGCCGGTTTACTTTCCTCTACCTGTCACAAACCTGAACCATTTTTTAGAAGGCACACATATCTCAACGTGTTCAGCCTTCTTTTCTAATAAATTCGATGCTGACACTATTCATTTCTACTTGTCTTTATTCTGAGGCAGACAGTTCACAAATAATCAGATTTGACAATAAGTTTACTTGTAATTTCCAAAATGGTACTTCTAAGCTAACTGAAAGAGAGCATTGGGACAGTCATTCCTTGAATTATCCTTTTTACAGACCAGAGTTCTGCTTGGGTCATGTTTAATGTCCTTGTAATGCCTCCTGGAAAACTGTATCTGTAAGGAATGAGAATACATCATTCAGAATAGCACCACATTTCACATTCCACAACAAATATCTCTTCATAATTCATTCCTGGCACTTCGTTTTCACTCTCAAGTCTTACTTAACCTTTGCAGTATTCGGTCACACTTCTTTGCCTTTGAATTCAGTGCTGTCTAGATTCCCCAAACCAACTGGTACAGCCTTTCTCTAGCAAATGTGTTGCTGCTAACTATTCAGGGAAAATCTAAAAATGTCTTTTTCAGAATGTGTTAGGTAAATTACAAACCATTTCTACTTTTATTTTTTTTCTAATCTAATTAATTCACTTTTAACTTACAAATAAGTGTACATTTCCAAACATTCCTTGTTTCCTCCTCTGTTTCTAGGAATGAAGTTTCAGATGCCCATGTTGGGTTGTGTATTGTAAAGAGAATAGTAATTATTTTATGAATGCAGAACCACAACTTGGTGATTAATAGATGTTCAACACATTTTTGTTAATGTTATCTTCCTCGGCTTCATTCCAGTCTTGGGTAAGTCCCCTCTTCCGTCTGTTGGACTTTTAAACCAGCTGCTTCCTCTCAGGCCAAACTGAAGACATTTTGACATATGATTTTTCAGTTTTCATTGCTTTACAAATATATGGACTATTTTGCTTTATTAATTTGCAAGTGAATTGTAGAACAGAATGTATAGAACCCAGGTTTAATTAGAAAGCATGGATAATAAAAAGTGCTAATGGTTATCTCTGGTAATGGCTTATATGGTTGATAATATATTTATCTGCTAAGGGATGTAGAAAAAAGCCATCAACAAATTTGTATGTGGCTAGTCAGTAATCAAAGCAGGTTCAATTGTAAATCTCTTTTGAGGTCTTTAATATTTTGCTGCTATTTAAATGATAATCTGTTTGTTTCCCTGTTTATATAAAGTATAACAGCTTATGTTAGCTTGTTTGATAAGTTTGTAAACTATTATACAGATAATTAGACTTCAATGTTTATTCACGTTTTAATCACTGAGGTAAAAGAGGCAGAAACATGTGCAAGGTGAAGGGAAATGAGTGTGAAAAAAGAGACTTTGTATTTAAAGAAGATGGACAAAGTAAGAATTATTTAGCTATTTATACCTTTTATAGTAATGTGAATTTCAGAGTTTAATCTGAAACATACCTTAGTCAAAGTTCTGAGGAGTTGTCTTATATTTCCTTTTTTTTGTTTTTAATCTAAATACTGTTATTTGCTTTTTTTTTTTTTTTTTTCTGTGCTGGGCTTTCATTACTGTGGATCGGCTTTTCTCTAGTTGTCGGGAATGGGTGCTGCTCTGTAGTTTCACTGCACTGGATTCTCATTGGGGTGCCCTCTCTGCTTGTGGAGCACAGACTCTAGGGAAACCAGGCTTCAGTGGTTGCAGCACATGGGCTCAACAGTTGCAGCTTCCAGGCTGTAGAACACAGGCTCAATAGCTGTGGCACAGGGGCTCAGTTTTTCTGAGGCATGTGGATTCTCCTGGACCAGGGATCAAACTGGTGTCTGCTGTGTTGACCGGTGGATTGCCTACTACTGAGCCACCACAAAAGCCCTACAAAGCTCCATCTTTCCCCTATTTTTCAGTGGCATACATTTTTCCAGAATTTCTGTATTAAATAATTCATTTTACACTGTTTCTCATGGACACGTAATGTGGCATTTCTGTAAACAAAGTGTTCTGCTTTTATTCTATGGAAAAACATGTTATAACTGAGAGTTAATTTTAGGGTTTAGAGCAGAGTAAGGATGTCTTCCAACATTGAAAATTCCCTACCATTGTAATATATTTCAGTAGACTATGAGAAATCCATGCCAAGACCTCAGACCATCAGTACTGCAATGTCACTAGCGCATGATCATATTTATTAAAGTAACTGAACAACTGACTCTTATTTAAGTAAGTGCAGACTAAACTAAGAATAAACTAATTGACTGAAGCACCTACTTTTTTTTTCCCTTTAATGAAAACTTAAGCCCATGGAAACATTGAAATGTGAGCATAAATCCCATATGTTTTTCACTTAGACTCACTAATCTTTAATGTTTTCTTTTTGTACTTTCTTTCTGTACATTAACATTTTCCTTCTAACATTTTAAACTTTGTTATAGGCAGGTCTAGTTACATAGTTATGGACTTTAACCCTAAATATTTCATCTCCTAAGAGTGAAGCCTTTCTCTATATAACTCCAGGAGAATGGTCACAAGAAATTTAACGTTAAAATTCTATTGTCACCTAGTAAAGCAAAGTAATGTCTCTGCTTTTTAATATGCTATCTAATTTGGTCATAACATTCCTTCCTAGGAATAAGCATCTTTTAATTTCATGGATGCAGTCACCAATCTGCAGTGATTTTGGAGCCCCCCAAAATAAAATATGCCACTCTTCCCACTGTTTCCTCCTCTATTTCTCATGAAGTGATGGGACCAAATGCCATGGTGTCAGTTCTCTGAATGTTGAGCTTTAAGCCAAATTTTTCACTCTCCTATTTCACTTTCATCAAGAGGCTGTTTAATTCTTCTTCACTTTCTGCCATAAGGGTAGTGTCAAAGGCATATCTGAGGTTATTGATATTTCTTCGTGCAATCTTGATTCCAGCTTGTGCTTCTTCCAGCCCATCGTTTCTCATGATGTACTCTGCATAGAAGTTAAATAAGCAGGGTGAAAATATACAGCCTTGGCATACTCCTTTTCCTATTTGGAACCAGTCCATGTTCCATGTTCAGTTCTAACTGTTCCTTCCTGACCTTCATATAGGTTTCTCAAGAGGAAGGTCAGGTGTTCTGGAATTACGACCTCTTGACCAACATAGAGAGCATATTAAAAACAGAGAGATTACTTTGCCAACAAAGGTCCACCTAGTCAAGGGTATAGTTTTTCCAGTGGTCATGTACGGAAGTGAGAGTTGGACTGTGAAGAAAGCTGAGTGCTGAAGAATTGATGCTTTTGAACTGTGGTGTTGGAGAAGATTCTCGAGAGGCACTTGGGCTGCAAGGATATCTACCCAGTCCACATTAAAGGAGATCAGTCCTGGGTATTCATTGAAAGGACTGAAGCTGAAGCTGAAACTCCAATACTTTGGCCATCTCATATGGAGATTTGATCATTGGAGAAGACCCTGATGCTGGGAGGGATTGGGAGGCAGGAGGAAAAGAGGAAGACAGAGGATGAGATGGTTGGATAGCATCACCAACTCAATGGACCTAAGTTTGGGTAAACTCCAGGAGTTGGCATGGGTAGGGAGGACGGGTGTGCTGTGATTCATGGGGTTGCAAAGAGTCAGACATGACTAAGGGAGTGAACAGTATTGCTCTGAAGTACTCTTTTATAGAACTGTTGCTTGAGCTTAGTCATGTCTGATTCTTTTTTGAAATTGTGGAATGTGGCACACCTGGCTCCTGTGTCCATGGGATTATCCAGGAAGAATACTGGAATGTGTTGTCCTTTCCTTCTCCATGGGATCATTCTGGCCCAGAAGTCAAATGTGTGTCTCCTTTGTCTCTTGAATTGCCGGTGAATTCCTCATGGCTGAGCCACTAGAGAAACCTGATTTTTTTGGTATAGCCACTAGCCATATATGGGTGGTGAAATGAATAGAAGTTAACGTATTGTTCAACTCACATGTATACATTTATCTTAATTGAAAATTCAATTCTTTGTTTTTGAGCTGGTGTATAACCTCCATTAACGTTTTTCCATTTGTTTTAGTAATTTATAGCACTTCTTAACAAAGCCATGTAGTTATTCCCGCATAGTGAAAGCCATTAAACCCACACACACACACACACACACAACACACACACACACACACAAAGCATAAATAATTTATTAATTATTTGGAACATGATGTGTGGCTAAAGATAATCTGGTCCTTGACCTTCATATTTTTTCCTTACATTAGAAGTGTGTTTCCATGGCCAATTTTTACATTATCATCTTCTTTTCATTGTTACTTTCTTTTGTGTAGCAGTCCTGAGTACTAAGCTGGGTTCATGGCCTGTTATCCAAGGAAATCTCTAGCGTGTCAATCCCATTACTTTTCATGATAATTGAAGATTAGACTAAGAGCTCTTTGGTCGAGTTGTTATTCAGTTGATAAGTCATATGTATGACTCTGTGGGACCCCATGAACTGCAGTACACTAGGATTCTGTGTCCTTCACTATCTCCCTGAGTTTGCTCAGACTCATATACCTTGAATCCTGTGATACCATCCAACCATCTCATCTTCTGTTGTCCTCTTCTCTTCCCTCCTGCTTTCCCTGCATCAAGGTCTTCTCCTTTCAGTCGACTCTTTGCATCAGGTGGCCAAAATATTGGAGCTTCCGCAGCAGATCTTGCAGTGAATGTTCTGGGTTGATCTCCTTTAAGATTGACTTCTTTGATTTCCTTGCCATCCAATGGACTCTCAAGAGTCTTCTCCAGCACTTCCAGTGAAAAGCTTCAACTCTTCCGTGTCCAGCCTTCTTTATGGTCCCAACTGTCACATCCATACGTGACTACTGGAAGAACTAGATATTTGACTATTCAGACCTTTGTCAGCAAAATGGTAGCTCTGCCTTTTAACATGTTGTATAGAGTTGCCATAGCTTTTCTTCCAAGGAGCAGTTCAGTTCAGTCACTGAGCTGTGTCCGAGTCTGCGACCCCATGGACTGCAGAATGCCAGGCCTCCCTGTCCATCACCAACTCCTGGAGTTTACCCAAACACTTGTTCATTGAGTCGGTGATGCCATTCATCCATCTCATCCTCTATCGTCCCCACCTCCTCCTGCCCTGAATCTTTCCCAGCATCAGGCTGTTTTCAAATGAGTCAGTTTTTGGCATCAAGTGGCCAAGTATTGGAGTTTCAGCTTCAACATCAGTCTTTCCAATGGACATCCAGAACTCATCTCCTTTAGGATGAACTGATTGGATGGCCTTGAAGTTTAAGGGACTCTCAAGACTCTTCTACACTAAGTAAGAAAACATCACTTCTTTGGCACTCAGGTTTTTTTTTTTTTTTTTTCTTTACAGTGCAACCCTCACATCCATACATGACTACTGGAAAAAACATAGCCTTGACTAGAAGAAACTTTGTTGGCAAACTAATGTCTCTGTTTTTTAATATGCTGTCTAGGTAAGTCATAATTTTCATTCCAAGGAGTAAGTGACTTTTAATTTCATGGCTGCAATCACCATCAGCAGTGATTTTGGAGCCACACCTAAAAAATGTCAGCCACTGTTTCCCCATCTTTTTCCCATGAAGTGATGGAACCAGAGGCCATGATCTTAGTTTTCTGAATGTTGAGCTTTAAGCCAACTCTTTCACTCTCCTCTTTCTCTTTCATCAAGAGGATCTTTAGTTCTTCTTGACTTTCTGCCATAAGGGTGATGCCATCTGCATATCTGAGGTTATTGACATTTCTCCCAGCAATCTTGATTCCATCTTGGGCTTCATCCAGCCCAGCGTTTCTCATGATATACTCTGCATAGAAGTTAAATAAGCAGGGTGACAATAGACAACCTTGAGGTACTCCTCTTCCTATTTGGACCCAGTCTGCTGTTCCATTTCCAGTGCTAACTTTCTTCCTGGCCTGCATACAGATTTCTCAAGAGGCAGGTCAAGTGGTCTTGTAATCCCATCTCTTTGAGAATTTTCCACAGTTTATTGTGATCCACACAGTCAAAGGCTTTGGCATAGTCAATAAAGCAGGAATAGATTGTTTTTCTAGGACTTTCTTGCTTTTTCCATGATCCAGCAGATGTTGGTAATTTGATCTCTGGTTCTTCAGTCTTTTCTAAAACTAGCTTGAACATCTGAAAGTTCACAGTTCACATATTGCTGAAGCCTGGCCTGGAGAATTTTGAGCATTACTTTACTAGCATGTGAGATGAGTACAATTGTGCATTAGTTTGAGCATTCTTTGGCATAGCCTTTCTTTGGGATCCGAATGAAAACTGACCTTTCCAGTCCTGTGGACAAAGCTGAGTTTTCCAAATTTGCTGGCATATTTTGTGCAATACTTTCACAGCATCATCTTTCAGGATTTGAAATAGCTCAACTGGAATTCCATCACCTCCACTATTTTTGTTTGTAGTGATGCTTTCTAGGCCTACTTGACTTCACATTCCAGGATGTCTAGCTCTAGGTCAGTGATCACACCATCCTGATTATCTGGGTCCTGAATAATTTTTTTGTACAGTTCTTCTGTGTATTCCTGCTACCTCTTCTTAATATCTAGTGCTTCTGTTAGTTCCATACCATTTCTGTCTTTATCAAGCCCATTTTTGCACGGTATGTTCCCGTGGTATCTCAAATTTTCTTGAAGTGATCTCTAGGCTTTCCCATTTTGTTGTTTTCCTCTGTTTCCTTGCATTGATCACTGACGAATGCTTACTTATCTCTTCTTGCTATTATTTGGAACTCTGCATTTAGATGGTTATATCTTTCCTTTTTTCTTTTGCTTTTGCTTCTCTTCTTTTCACAGCTAGTTGTAAGGCCTTCTCAGACAGCTGTTTTGCTTTTTTTGCATTTCTCTTCCATAGGGATGGTCTCCAAGAGGATTTACCCCATGTCCGAGGCTAGGGGCAGCAGCTAAGATGAATAACCCCACGCCCAAGGAGCGGTGGCTGTGCGGGCTCAAGAGGGCCTAGAGGAGTTATTCCACGTTCAAGGTCAGGAGGGAGGTGGTGAGGAGATACCCCTCATCCAAGGTAAGGAAGAGCGGCTGTGCTTTGCTGGAGCATCCATGAAGAGATACCCCACAACCAAGGTAAGAGAAACCCAAGTAAGATGGTAGGTGTTGCAAGAGGGCATCAGAGGGCAGACCTACTGAAACCAAAATCACATAAAACTGAAGCCTACATATTCACTTTAAGTAGTATCCTTCATTGTACAAAAGCTATAGAGCTTAATTGGGTTTCTTTTTTTTAATATATATTTTTATTTCTTTTTCTAGTCAATGGGTCATAGAGGATCTTGCTGTGTCTTAGTTTAGGGTGGTTATATCTATGTTTTATTATAAGGATTTTATATTTTCTTGTCTTACATTTACATGTGTAATCCATTTTGAGTTTACTTTTGAACTTGATGTTAGATAGTGTTCTAGTTTCTACACATAGCTGTCCAGTGTTCCCAGCAACACTTTTTGAAGAAAATATATTTTTCTGTTGCATATTTTCCCTCCATTGTTAAAGATAATGGGTGCATGAATTTATATTTGGACTGTATATTTTGTTCCATTGGTCTATATTTCTGTTTGTGCAAGTTTCATACTCTCTTGATATCTTTGTGGTGTAGTCTGAAGTCAGAAAGTTTGACTCTTCTAGTTCCATTCTTCTTTCTCAAAATTGCTTTGGCTCTTCAAGGTTTTATGTGTTTCCATGCAAATGGTAAAATAATTTGTTCTAGTTTTATGAAAAATATTGTTGGTAGTTTGAGAGGTATTGCAGAGAATCTATTGATTGCTTTGGGTTGTATATTCATTTTAACTCTATAAATTCATCCAGTCCAAGAACATGATCTGTTTCTCCATCTATATGTGTTTTGCTTTCTTTCATCAGTGCTTATTTTTCATCTCTTTGGGAAAGTGAAAGTTGCTCAGTCTTGTCTGACTCTTTGCAATCCCATGGACTATACAGTGTATAGAATTTGTAATTCTACAGGCCAGAATACTGGAATGGGTAGCCTTTCCCTTATCCTGAGCATCTTCCCAACCCAGGGATTAAACACAGGTCTCACACATTGCAGGAGGATTCTTCACCAACTGGGACACAAGGGAAGCCCAAGAATACTGTAGTGGTAGCCTATCCCTTCTTCAGGGGGTTTTCTGACCCAGGAATCGAACAGGAGTCTCCTGCATTGCAGGAAGCTTCTTTACCAATTGGGCTATCAGGGAAGCCCTTTGTCTCTTTATGCAAATTTATTTCTAGTTATTTGATTGCTTTCATTGCAATGGTGAACAGGATTGTTCCTTAATTTCTCTTTCTGAATTTTCATTGTTAGTGTATAGGAATATAAGGGTTTCTGTGTATTAATTTTATACCCTGCACATTTACTCTATTCATTGATTAACTCCAGTAATTTTCTGGTGGCATCTCTTGGGTTTTCTGTGTAAAGGATAATATCAAGCATCAATGAAGGTGCCAGCTGGAAAACAAGATGAGAAAAGAGAAAAGAGATTTGTGGTGGCACATGTTGAGAAGACCTTTCCAGACCAGGCTTACACATTTCTGAGAAAGCACCGCCCCTTCCTGGGAATACTAATCAGTCATAGGTCGTCATTCCTTTTTTGGGATAATACAGCACAACCTTAGGCATGAATTTTTCTGCCTCATCCCCATCACCCTGTATAAACCCAAAATTGGGTAGTACACCTAGTGAGGTGAGCATGAGTCCTAGACTTGAAACAAGACACTTCCAAATGGACCAAGAGCAAATGTATTCAGTGCATTCTCACAGCCTGAAGACAGGGATTTCAGACTGGAAACTAGAAAACTGAGGACAGCTATGTGGAAACTGAACAAAGGAAGTGGGATGGAAAAGATTCCTGGTAGGAGGCCCAGAATTAAATGATGCTCAAGATGCTTTAAGACCACCTTATAGGAGGAAAGTGGAATGATTCTCTTTTCCACAGATACGTCAATAGAACCTAATTATCATGGAGCAATTTTAGGCAGGATATTAAAAACTAGATAATCGTGAAATGTGAAAGAGAAACGAATGAAAGCCTGAGTACTGTGGCTATGGGGCAAGGTTTGGAGGAGACACAGTGTCCCTGCCATGTGGCCCTTCATGTAGACTTAGAGAGATGAGGATATCAGGTGAGTTGGGAGGGCTCAATGGCACCCCACTCCAGTACTCTTGTCTGGAAAATCCCATGGATGGAGGGGCCTGGTAGGCTGCAGTCCATGGGGTCGCAAAGAGTCGGACACGACTGAGCGACTTCACTTTCACTCTTCACTTCTATGCTTTGGAGAAGGAAATGTCAACCCACTCCAGTGTTCTTGCCTGGAGAATCCCAGGGACGGGGGAGCCTGGTTGGCTGCCATCTATGGGGTTGCACAGAGTCGGACACGACTGAAGTGACTTAGCAGTAGCAGCAGCAGTAAGGGCCATTAAAAGTCCTACATTTTCCCCACAAAATCATCTGAGTTGCTCCCCATCCTCCCCTAGATGTGACAGGATGGGGCTTTGTGATGTCAAGGCCCACCCAGGGCCACCATTGCCTGGGGAAATAAATTGCTGGCCTCATAAAGCATAAGGCTGTGGCCCCCTGGGAGGGGTATACATAGGGCTGCTCAGGGGCTCTCGAGTAGACCACTACAAGTCTTTAAAATGATTAAGGTGACAAGGCTCAAGAAAAGTTATGGAACAGTGGACTCCAGATACCCAGCAAGAAAAGATGAAGACCTCCTGTCAACAGATGTCCAAAGAATTGCCAAGGTGAGCTGAACCCATGCAAGGTCCTCTTGCCCATTGACACCGCCCCTTGTCCTTGTCAGGCCCTTATCCCTTCTGTGCCCACACCCCTTCTCCTGAAGCCATTGTTCCTATCCATCTTCACCCTCTTTCCCAAACCAATCGCCACTCTGCACTCCCTTTCTTGTTTTATCCAGGGGGCCAGGGTAACCATGAGGGTGAATAAGCCATCTGGTTCTGAGCTTATTTTTTCTTGTGGTTGGAAGATTTTTGATTACAGTTTTGCTTTCCATGTTTGTGAGGGTCTGTTGAGATTATTTCTGCCTGGTTCAGTGTTGGAAGGTTATACTTTCTGAATATTCATCCATTTCTTCCAAGTTGTCCATTTTATTGTCATATAGCTGCTGATAATAGTCTCTTATGATCCTTTCTATTTCTGTGTTGTCTCTTGTGATTTCTCCATGTTCATTTCTAATTTGTTGAACTGATTCTTCTCCCTTTCTTTCTTGATGAATATGACTAATGGCTTGTCTGTTTGTTTGTTTTTTTTTTTTTTTAATCTTCTTAAAGAACTGTCTTTTCCTTTCACTGATTTTTTACAGTCTCCTTTCTTTTTCACTTATTTCTGCCCTAATTTTTATGATTTCTTTCCTTCTTCTAACCCCAGGGTTCTTCATTTCTTCTTCTTCTCATTGCTTTACCTATAAAGTTAGGTCATTTATTTAAGGTTTCTCTTGTTTCTTGAGAAAAACTTGTATTTTTATGAATATTCCCCTTAGCACTGCTTTCTGAGTCCGATAGATTTTGGATTATCATGTTTTCATTTTCGTTTGTTTCTATGCATATTTTCATTTCTTTTCTGATTTCTTCTGTTTTATGTTAGTTATTCAGAAGAATGCTGTTTAGCCTCCATTTGTTTGCATTTTTAATAGTTTTATTTTTCCTGCTGTTGTTGGTTATTTAGTCGCTAAGTTGTGTCTGACTCTTGTGGCCCCATGGACTGTAGCCTGCCAGGCTCCTCTGTCCATGGGACTCTCCGGGCCAGAAAACTGGATTGGGTTGCCATTTCCTTCTCCAGAGAATGTTCCCAACCCAGGAATCGAACTTGAGTCTCCTACATGGCAGGCAGATTCTTTGCTGACTGAGCTACAACATCTAATCTTACTGCCTTGTGATCAGAAATAATGCTTGAAATGATTTCATTTTTGTTTTCTTTTTCTAATTTACCAAGGCTACATTTATGGCCCAGTATGTGATCTATCCTGGAAATGTTTCGTGTGCACTTGAGAAAAAGGTGAGATTCATTGTTTTTGGGTGAAGTGTCCTTTAGATATCAATTAGGTCTATCTGGTCCATTGTATCATTTGAAGTTTATGTTTCCTTGCTATTTTTCTACTTTGTTGATCTATACCTACATATAAGTGAGATGTTAAAGTGGGATATTGCAGTCTATTACTGAATTACTTTTAATTCCCCCTTTCGAATTTGTTAGCATCTGCCTGAAGAACTGAGGTACTCCTATGTTGCTGCTGCTGCTGCTGCTAAGTCGCTTCAGTCATGTCCGACTCTGTGCAACCCCATAGATGGCAGCCCACCAGGCCCTGCCGTCCCTGGGATTCTCCAGGCGAGAACACTGGAGTGTGTTGTCATTTCCTCCTCCAATGCATGAAAGTGAAAAGTGAAGGTGAAGTCTCTTAGTCGTGTCCGACTCTTAGTGACCCCATGGACTGCAGCCTACCAGGCTTGTCCATCCATGGGATTTTCCAGGCAAGAGTACTGGGGTGGGGTGCCATTACATATGTATTTATAATTATTATATCTTCTTCTTGTATTGATCCTATGATCATTATGTAGTGACCTTCACTTTCTCATTTCACAGCCTTTATTTGTCTATTTTATCTGATATGAATATTGCTACCCCTGCGTTCTTTTGGTCTCCATGTGCATGAAATACCTTTTTTCAGCCCTCCACGTTCATGCTGTATGTGTACCTGGCTTGAGGTGGTTCTCTGTAGACAGCATATATAGGGGTCTGGTTTTGTAACCATTTTACAATACTTCCTT
>CADEAB010000019.1:230116-251467 GCA_902825105.1 Syncerus caffer
ATGGCACTGAAACATGTATGATATCATATGTCAAATGAACCACCAGTCCAGGTTATGCATGATACAGGATGCTCGGGACTGGTGCACTGGGATAACCAGGAGGGATGGTATGAGGAGGGAGGAGGTAGGGGGGTTCAGGATGGGGCACACGTGTACACCCGTGGCAGATTCATGTTGATGTATACAAAACCAATACAATATTTAAAGCAATTAGACTCCAATTAAAATAAATATGTTTACATTAAAATTAAATAAAATTGTGTCCAACGTGAGGAGAACAACAGTGTTCTTTGAACAATTTCTAGGTAAATGAGAGTTGTGATTTTATGGGTCAAGGTGTCCTCAAAGTATGAGCTCTACCTCTTATTACAGAAAGAATAGTGGAAGATGAGCTAGATTAAAGGAGAGCTTTTCAGAAACAGGATCTGAATGTTTAGCCAGAAAGTTATTAAGTAATGTAGGGCTTCCCAAACAGTCCATTAAGATCTTGGGAGCAAGCAATGACTTTGGTCACCTAAATAAAGTTGCCTAAAATTATATTTTGACATATAAACACCTGTGTGTATATGAGTGTGTGTATAAAAAAGGCAATGGCTTTTAATTCCTGTTAGGTATATTAGAAATGGAAAAAATAAATAAAAAATAAAACCCAAATGTAGAATGATTCAAAAGTCTACTTGGTTGTTGAATATATGTAAGTGGAAATACTTCAAATATGTTTCTGGCTGCATGTAAAATATGAGGACTTTTTTATATCACTCACCTCTCTGTTTTAATAAAGATCTACCAATTTTGAAATGTTGTTCCAGTTTATGACTATAGATATATATATATATATATTATAAAATATAGATATGTTTTCATAACAGAAATATTGATCCAAGATTAGATTTTAGAATTATTTCCAACTCCATGCTCCATCTCAACAGGAAAGAGCCAAAGTTGTTGCTGACTCAAAAACACTCCAAGAGCTGAAAAAGAAATCGAACTGCAACTGAGATTTTCTGTCATTTATGATCGAATCTAAGTCCAACAACTTTATTATTTTCCTGTTCTAAGCAGTCCCTTCTTAAGATTGAAAAGTATGAAAACCGAGAGAGAGAGAGTAGGAGATTGTAGACCTCCTCGTGTTCAAAAGTAATGTAATCAGCAAAGCTAGAAAAGACCAGAATCCAAGGATAATAATCAAGTGATAGAGAAATAATGATTTAGCCATTCAGCAAATTCAAGGGTCTTTAGTTCCTCCTCAAGGGCCATTGAAACATCCTGAGCAATATCGGTGAACAGATTTAGAGATGCTGAAGCCGCAACCATGCTGAAAGTCAAGTACATAGACCACAGAGTAGTTGAAACCAGAGGTGATACATTTTATTTGCACAGAGCCAGTAGACCAAGTTTGCTAAGGTGACAGTACTGAATATTAAGGATATGTGATAGAAGGGTGATAAATCACTTTTATTTCAAGAATCAGGTGGATTTATTGATGTGATATTTTGTGTAAAAAATCTCGGAATGAGATTTTGCATACATCATGGTTTTGGTTACTATTTCTGTAAGCAGTCTGTATTTTTAAGTTGATGCTGAAGTAAACACAGATTGAACATTACCCTTCAATGGCTAGGAGACTAGTGACTTTGTGATGTTTA
Organism: Syncerus caffer; assembly: GCA_902825105.1. Taxonomy (NCBI): domain Eukaryota; kingdom Metazoa; phylum Chordata; class Mammalia; order Artiodactyla; family Bovidae; genus Syncerus; species Syncerus caffer. The sequence goes on from CADEAB010000019.1 coordinate 231,763, forward strand.
CAGCTATCCTTCAATTGCTAGGAGACCATTGATTTTGTGATGTCACAGCTTTTTGACTTTGAGGACCTCTATGATGGTCTAAAGAGTTTCTCTGTAGCCCAGCCAAGCAATTTTTGAAGATGTGGTGTGTAAATCAGACAAATGAGAAAGTATCTGAGAAAGATTTCTCTGAGATGGCACATATTCCTTCAGAAATTCAAGGTGTGCGTCCTAAGGATGAATCAACTGGTTCAGGTACCTCCATTAGATCTTCTTTGTATGATTATACACTTCCTAGGGACTCGGTTTTGAGATCTATGATTGAAGAATATGATTTTCAGGCTTTGTCTGAGGATCTTGTGATAAAAAGGCCATGCTACAAATATTCTGTCTCTGAAACCGATGAGGTGAATAATTTTCTTTCATTCACATTTCCACAAAAACTTTAAAATATAGCTGAAAGTAATCAGTTTGAATCTAGTGGGATGAGAGAGGCACTGCATAGTGATCAATGAAGAACTCTTTAAGAAGAAGTCTTGGAAAGAAAGGCAAATATTTCAAATATTTCAGAATATTTGAAACCAAGAATATGAAAAGTTTAATTCTACAACTTAACCTTTAAGGATTTAGTGAAAAGCGACAAACTTTTCAAAGATCTCCTTCACTACCCGTCTTTCTGGAAGAAGAAAACACATCTCTCTTTTGAGTAAGGTATTCCAACATTTTCACTTATTGGCCATTGTAAGATAAAGTAATTAAATCATGTGACCTAGAAAGCATGTTCACATATGTAGCTAAAACAGAATTCAAACTTGAGCTAACACATCGTTGAAAGTTTTAATTTTTGAGGTTGAGAACAGCTGGATATTAAAATATTGGATGCTTAAACTTTCTAGCAATGTGAAACCAGATCAGTCCTGAAGCTACTTAAAGCGTATTACTGTATATATAGAACATATTTTATTTGGAGGAGCATATTCTTTACAATATGTTACCTGTTTAAACTACTAATGGGAGCTGTTTTATTGTGCTATTTAATTGGTTTCTTTAAAGGATATATTTTTATAACTTAGCTTTGCTTGTCCTTTTATCTTGGCTTATAAAGAAACTAAAATTTCATCATTTGATTATAGTTACAGACCAACTATAATCCAAATTTCAAAAGAGGTCATCCTCACTTTTATTAGAATGCAAATAGAGTTGGGATTAACAAGTGTCTCCAATATCTTCATTAGTTCAAGATAACAGAAGCACGTTAAAGCAATGTCACAAAGATGATTGTAACTATGAATTTATTCCAGAAACTAGTGGAGAGAGTGCTTTTTCAACCTCCACATGTTTAAGTGTGCCTTTCATACAAAAGCCTCATGCCAGCCAGATAGTCACTAATCCAAATGCCCTATCTCCTGTTACTTACCTAAATGGTTCATTCACCTATATCAGACAACAGACCAAATTGTGGTAGATCAACCTGCTGTTTTAAAAATGTTGAGCATTTTTAATTGGCACTCACATAGGAGCCACACTCAAGTAAATGGGCACTTTGAGGACTTTGCTACAACAGCTACATCTACTTCTCAGAACCACTTTGTATCCCCATTGCAGAGCATCTCTGTCCCTGCTCTGAACGACTCTAGGTCCTGCCCTTGTTAGATCCCCGAACATATACTCCTGAGCCCAAATCTTGGTCCCTGCACTGAGATAGGCTGGGTCCTACACATGTTCAAGACCCTGACAAACACTCCGGGTGACATCTCATTCCCTGCAATGAAGTAGGCTGGGTCAAGCACTTGCTGAAGCCACCGGTAAATGTTGCAGAGCCCACATCTCGGTCTCTGCACTGACATAGGCTGTGTCCTGCCCTTGTTCAAACCCCCTAACAAACATTCCTGGACCCACATGTCGGTCCCTGCACTGAAGCAGGTGGGTCCTGCCCATGTTCATGTCCCGACAAATACTCCTGAGCCCACTTCACGGTTCCTGCACTGAATCAGGATGGCTCCTGCCTTGTTCAAGACCCTGACAAACACTCCTGAGCCCACATTACATCCCTGCACTGAAGCAGGCTGGACCTGCCTTTGTTCAAGCCCCAAGCAAACAATTGTGAGCCTACAACTTGCTCCCTTACCGGGAAATTAGGTATGTACTGCCTTTGTTCAATCGCCAGGAAAATCTTCTGATCCCTCCTCTCACTCTGCATTGAGCACACCTAGGTCTTGCTCTTGTTCAAGACCCCGAGAAATACTCCTGAACCTACATCTCAGTCCGTGCACTGAACCAGTCTAGGTCATGCCCTTGTTAGATCCCCCAACACATACTCCTGAGTCCACATATAGGTCGCTGCACTGAACTAGGCTGGGCCAAGCCTTTGATGAAGCCACTGGCAAATGTTCCTGAGCAGACATCTCGGACACTGCACTGAATGAGTCTAGGTTCTGCACTTGTTAGTGACCCAACACATACTCCTGAGACCACATCTCGGTCCCTGCATGGAAATAGGCTGGGTCCTGCTAAGTCGCTTCAGTCATGTCCGACTCTGTGCGACCCCATAGACAGCAGCCCAACAGGCTCCCCCGTCTCTGGGATTCACCAGACAAGAACACTGGAGTGGGTTGCCATTTCCTTCTCAAATGCATGAAAATGAAAGTGAAAATGAATTTGCTCAGTCGTGTCTGACACTTTGCGACCCCATGGACTGCAGCCCACCAGGATCCTCCACCCATGGGATTTTCCAGGCAAGAGTACTGGAGTGGGGTGCCATTGTCCTGCCCTTCTTTAAATCCCTGACAAACACTCCTGAGCCAACATCTCAGTCCCTGCCCTGAACCACGATGGTTTCTGCCTCTGTTCAAGCCCCCGGCAAACAATCTTGAGCCAAAATCTCACTCCCTGCCCCTGAACTAAGGTGAGTCCTCCCCTTGTTCAAACCCCATAAACACTACTGAACCCTCATCTCACGTGCTGTGCTAAACAATGCTGGGTTCTGCCCTGAACCCTCATCTCACGTGCTGTGCTAAACAATGCTGGGGTCTACCCTTATTGAAATGCCCGAAAAACTCCTGAGCCACATCTTGGTCACTGCAATGAATGAGTCTAGGTCCTGCCCTTGTTAGATACCCTAACACATACTCCTGACCCCACATCTCGGTCCCTGAACTGAAGCAGGCTGGGTACTTTCCATTTTCAAGCCCCCCCAAAATACTCCTGAGCGCACGTCTCAGTCCCTGCACTGAATTAGGCTGGGTCCTGCCCTTGTACAAACCCCCGAAAAACACTCCTGAGCATGCATCAGTCCCTGCACTGAACTAGGCTGTCTCCTGCACTTGTTCACGACCCTAACAAACACTCCTGAGCCAACATCTTGGTCCCTGAAAGGAAATAGGCTGGTTCTGCCCTTGTTCAGTCCCCCGACAAACACTCCAGAGCCTGCATCTCGGTCCCTGCACTGAACTAGGCTGGGTCCTACACATGTTCAAGACACTGTCAAACATTCCCGAGCCAATATCTCATTCCCTGCACTGGACGAGGCTGGGTCAAGCACTTGCTGAAGCCACCGGCAAATGCTGCTGTGCCCACAGCTCGGTCACTGCACTGAACTAGTCTAGATCCTGCTCTTGTTAGACACCCGAACACATCCTCCTGAGTCCACATCTCGGTCTCTGCCCTGAAGCAGTCTGCCTCCTTCCCATGTTCAAACCTCGAGAAACACTCCTGAGGGCACATCTCAGTCCAAGCACTGAGATAGGGTGGGTCTTGCCCTTGTTCAATCACCCGACAAACACTCCTGAACCTGCGTCTCCGTCCCGGCACTGATCCAGGCTGGCTCCTGCCCTTGTTCAAGACCCTGACAAACACTCCTGAGCCCACATTGTGTCCCTGCACTGAAGCAGGCTGTGTCCTGCCTTTGTTCAAGCACCTGGCAAACAATTGTGAGCCTAAAACTCGCTCCTGCCCATGAACTTAGGTGTGTCCTGCCCTTGTTCAATTGCCAGGAAAAACTCCTGATCCCACATCTCACTCCGTGCACTGAACCCGCCTGGGCCTTTCCCTTGTTCAAACCTTGACCCCGAGAAATACTCGTGGACCTACATCTCAGTCACTGCATGGAACCAGTCTAGGTCATGCCCTTTTTAGATTCCCCAACACACACTCCTGAGCCCACATCTTGGTCCCTGTGCTGAACTAGGCTGGATCCTGCCCTTGTTAAAACCCCCACAAACATTCCTGAGCTTGCATCTCTCTCCCTGCATGGAACCACGTTGATTTCTGCCTCTGTTTTAAGCCCCCAACAAACAATCCTGAGCCAAAAACTCGCTCCCTGACCCTGAACTAAGGTGAGTCCTCCCCTTGTACAAAGTCCCAGAAACACTATTTAACCCTCATCTCACGTGCTGCACTGAATCAGGCTGGGTCCTGCCCTTGTTGAAATCCCATACAAATACTCCTGAGCCTGCATCTCAGTCACTGCACTGAACGAGTCTAGGTTCTGCCCTTGTTAGATAACCCAACACATACTCCTGACCCCACAACTGTCCCTGCACTGAAGCAGGCTGTGACCTTCCCATGTTCAAGCCCTGAGAAGCACTTCTGAGCCCATATTTCGGTTTCTGCACTAAACTAGGCTGGGTCCTGCCCTTGTACAAATGCCTGACAAACACTCCTGAGCCTGCACCTGTCCCTGCACTGAATTGGCTGTCTCCTGCGCTTGTTCAAGACCATAACAAACACTCCTGAGCCAGCATCTCTGTCCCTGCACTGAACCAGGATGGTTCCCGCATTTGTTCAAGCCCCCGGCAAACAATCCTAAGCGGACAACTTGCTCCCTGCCCCTGAATTAAGGTGTGTCCTCCCTTATTCAATCTCCCAGGAAACACTGCTGCTGCTGCTGCAGCACCGCTTCAGTCGTGTTCAACTCTGTGCGACTCCATAGACGGTAGTCCACCAGGCTCGCCCGTCCCTGGGATTCTCCAGGCAAGAAGATTGGAGGATTGGAGTGGGTTGCCATTTCCTTCTCCAATGCATAAAAGTTAAAAGTGAAAGTGAAGTCGCTCAGGCATGTCAGACTCTTATAGATCTCATGGATTGCAATCTACCAGGGTTCTCTGTCCATGGGATTTTCCAGGAAAGAGTATTACTGAGCCCATATCTCACTCGATGAACTAAACCAGGCTGTGTCCTGCCTTTGTTCAAACCTCCGACAAATACATCTGGACCTACATCTCTTCCCTACACTGAATCAACTAGGTCACGCCCTTGTTAAATGCCCCAACACGTATTCCTGAGCCCACATCTCGGTCCCTGCAGTGAACTAGGCTGGGTCCTGCCCTTGTTGAAGATCCTGGCAAATATCCCTGGACCCACATGTCGATCCCTGCACTGAACCAGTCTAGGTCTTGCCCTTGTTAGATCCCCTAACACATACTTCTGAGTCCACATCTCGGTCGCTGCACTGAACTAGGCTGGGTCAAGCACTTGATCAAGCCACTGGCAAATGCTACTGAGCCCAATTTGGTTCCTACAGTTCACCAGTCTAGGTCCTACCCTTGGTAGATCCCCCAACATATACTCCTGAGCCCTCATCTTGATCTCTTCCCTGAACTAGGCTGGGTCCTGCTCTTTCTCAACCCCCTGACAAACACTTCTGGGCCTGCACCTAGATTCCTGCACTGAATTAGGGTGGGTTCTGCCCTTGTTCAAACCTCTGACAAATACTCCTGAGCCAGCATCTCTGTCCCTGCCATGAACCAGGCTGAGTCTCTCTCTTGTTCAAGCCTCTGACAAGTGAGTCACTAAAAATGTGTCATTTGACCCTGGCAAATGATGTCACTGGGTGAGAAGCTGAAAGGTGAAGACTACAACAGACTTATTCCCATCAATACTTATAAAATTCGTAATCTACACAGACCTCCTGTATCAAGAGACATGTCCTCAACAGATTCTGAAAACATAGCTGTGACAAGAACTGCAGCTAAATATCTCCAGTTGTCTGTGGAAGGAAAGGAAAAACTGTTTACCTGCAATAACTACAATGGTGTAAATAGTCTTAAATAAGAAATAAAACGTTACTTAAAACAAACAAACTTAAAGGCTAAAGAGACAAAAGATTTTGGTGGCTTCCTTTTTCTTATTTTACTCTCATTTACAGCCAGGCCTGGGATAACCACGAGGCTTCTGTTACCATAGCAGCAAGAGCAGGGCATGAAGAAATGCTGGCGTCTTGTGGACACTTTTTCTAACAGCAACCTTAAAATGCTTGCTGATGGACACGCTATTCACAAGGGTGCTAAGCTCCAACTGATACCCACCCATAACAAATTACCAGAGCTCACATAAGGGGAAAATAACATAAACACAAGAGAAGCTAACAGAAAGAGGATGTGAACAGGTAAACACAATTCCATGTTTATTTAAGAAAGCACATGGCAATTTGCATATTGGGTGAATTCTAAGAGACACAAACATCGAAGTTGTGTGGACATTATCACCTCTGCCTGAGCATGGAACAAGACCTGTCAAAAGCTGGACATGGTATCAAAGGTAGAGCAACATTACTACTCCAAAGTGGACCCTTTGGAGTACTGGTGGGATAGACCTGGTAAGAGCCATATGAGCATGACTAGAAAAGTGCAGTCCCATGAGAGAGAAATAAATAAACAAGGAGGTAGAGACAGTTTGATTAATCAGATCCTCTCCTGGAATATTTCAGAAAGGAAGAGATTTTGCACACAACACATAACAAACCTCCCGTGGCACCATTCAGAACACTGAAGAGATGAAAGCTAAGTTAGCATACCTGGAGAGAGCAATGGATAAACAAACATGATACAGGTCTAGAATGATTTTTGAATCAAGGATTGAAATATGAACATAGGCCATCTTCAGAGACAGAGAGAGATCAATCCAGAATCATCACACTGAGTGAAGGAGGGCCAAATCAAGAAACATTATGGGATGCAACGGACAGATAGGATACTAAAATCCAGAGCAGTGAGCACCCACAAAAACGTGATGTGAACATCCAACCAGGCATGAAATCTATGGGTAACAGAGGACCCTGGTTGGATGGATGGGATACATCTGGAACTTGGAATTAATTTCTTCCCATATATACATATAAAATACAGAATCCATGCAAACCTAGTTCAGCAAGAGTGGTAGATGAAACACGTTCTAATGACATATAGGTGAAAACAAGCACAGCTGAATAGCTAGTATTCTCAGTCCCATTGAACAAGAATCTGTACAAGAAAAACAAATGTATCCTTGTCAATCAATTTAAATACAATAGGAACTTTTACTTAAAATAAAGTCCAAGTGTGAGCAGTCACCAGGTTTGCTGGCATCCCCTGGCTCATTCTACTTTAATGTACAACCAGGCCTGAATAAAACTCTCAGGCAGTGCAGGCCATCCTAAAAGAGGACAGACTAAAGAAACCTTTCAGCATGGAAACTTTTCTCTGCAACTGCAACATGAAAACTATCGCTAATGGACATCTGATATCCACAAGGCTTCTGGACTTGACATGACACCTACCCTTGAATATGTCAGAGGTACAGATAATTGTGGTGATAATCAGAATTAGTGAAGAAGGGCAATTGAGAGCTGTGTTATAGAATTTACCTTTCAAATGGGACAGACAATATTGCTGGTAGTGAGTAACCCAACCAAGGTAAAATGGAACTCCCTGATGCTTCGCAAAGGGAATAGGTGAGAGGACATCTTACATTGGTAGGCTGAAATTCACAGATTCCCACAGATACTTGTCACATACATAATCCACAGGGGCTGACGTAGCAAGAGTGATGTAGTACACACTTTCTGAGAGTAGGTCAGAGAAAATAAATACTGCTGACTGTCTCTGTGTATCAATATAAGGGAGCAAGAATCAGTACAGCCACAACAAATGCAGCTCTGTACAGCTTCATCAAACAAGAAATATGAACTATAATAAAACTGAGAAGGAAGGAGACACAAGCTCCAGGAGTTAGTGATTGACAGGGAAAGCGGGGCATGCTACAGTTCTTGGGGTTCCAAATCATCGGACACAACTGAGCAGTTGAATTGAAGTGACTGACATATCCATACAAAATCCTAATACAGACTCAAAATGGATGTACTATACCAAGAGTGGTGTACTACACACATTTAAAAATATATACAGGAAAATAATTGCAGATGAATACCTCTATGTATAGTTAAAAGGATACACGAATATGTACAACTACAAAAATAAGGCCATTGGAGTCAACATGCATGGCCCGAGAGATGATCATACTAAATGAAGTGAGGCACACAGAAAAAGATGAATACCAAATGATATCATTCAAATGTAGAATCTAAGATATGACACAAATGAACATATGTATGAAACAGATGCATGCTTACGGACATATGGAACAGACTTGAGGCTTCAAGGCAGAGAGAATTGGGGGAGCAAGAGTAAGAGATTGGGGTGAGGAGATATAAACTAGAGTACATGGAATGGATTGACAAGTTCCTACTGTAGAAACAGAGAAATATATTCAGTATCCCATGATAAATTATAATGGAAACAAATATATATGGGGATACCCTGGAAGTCCAGCAGGTAAGATTCCACACTTCCCCTGCAGTGGATGCATGTTCAAATCCTGATTATGTAACTAATCTCACACGCTACAGTGTAGTCAAAAAAAAAAATAAATTATATATATATATATGTGTGTGTGTGTGTGTGTGTGTGTGTGTGTGTGTGTACACAATGTATTTACACATATATATGTGCTTAACTGAATCACTTTGCTGTAAAGAAGACATTCACACAATGTTGTAAATCAAGTATTCTTCAGTTAAAAAGTAACATGACTGTGAAAAGAAAAGATTGCTATATTTCATTGTATCTAAAATTAATATCCAAAGAAAATTGCGGTAAAAAAAATTCGGCTCACTACTTAATGGCAAGCTTGCTGAAATACCTAAGGAGACACATACTGATGTCTGCAATTTAACACAAAAGAAACAAGGAAAAATATCGACTGTTCATTGGAAAGAGGGGTGGACAAATGGATAGATAGGTGGCAAAGGAAGTATTGTAAAATGGTTACAAAACCAGACCCCTATATATGCTGTCTACAAGAGAACCACCTCAAGCCAAGGTACACATACAGCATGAACGTGGAGGGCTGGAAAAAGGTATTTCATGCACATGGAGACCAAAAGAACACAGGAGTAGCAATATTCATATCAGATAAAATAGACTGAAATAAAGGCTGTGAAATGAGAAAGTGAAGGCCACTACATAATGATCATAGGATCAATACAAGAAGAAGATATAATAATTATAAATACATATGTAATGGCACCCCACTCCAGTACTCTTGCCTGGAAAATCCCATGGACGGATGAGCCTGGTAGGCTGCAGTCCATGGGGTCGCTAAGAGTCAGACACGACTGAAAGACTTCACATTCACTTTTCACTTTCATGCATTGGAGGAGGAAATGGCACCCCACTCCAGTGTTCTTGCCTGGAGAATCCCAGGGATGGCAGGCCCTGGTGGGCTGCCATCTATGGGGTTGCACAGAGTCGGACATGACTGAAGCGACTTAGCAGCAGCAGCAGCAGCAGCAACATAGGAGTACCTCAGTTCAAGATGCTAACAAATTCGAAAGGGGGAATTAAAAGTAATTCAGTAATAGACTGCAATATCCCACTTTAATATCCCACTTATATGTAGGTATAGATCAACCAAGTAGAAAAATAGCAAAGAAACACAAACTTCAAATGATACAATGGACCGGTTAGACCTAATTGATATCTATAGGACACTTCACCCCAAAACAATGAATCTCACCTTTTTCTCAAGTGCACACGGAACATTTCCAGGATAGATCACATACTGGGCCATAAATCTAGCCTTGGCAAATTAGAAAAAGAAAACAAAAATGAAATCATTTCAAGCATCATTTCTGATCACAATGCAGTAAGATTAGATGTTGTAGCTCAGTCAGCAAAGAATCTGCCTGCCATGTAGGAGACTCACGTTCGATTCCTGGGTTGGGAACATTCTCTGGAGAAGGAAATGGCAACCCAATCCAGTTTTCTGGCCCGGAGAGCTCCATGGACAGAGGAGCCTGGCAGGCTACAGTCCATGGGGCCACAAGAGTCGGACACGACTTAGCGACTAAATAGCCAACAACAGCAGGAAAAATAAAACTATTAAAAATACAAACAAATGGAGGCTAAACAACATGCTTCTGAATAACTAACATAAAACAGAAGAAATCAGAAAAGAAATGAAAATATGCATAGAAACAAACGAAAATGAAAACATGATAATCCAAAACCTATCAGACTCAGAAAGCAGTGCTAAGGGGAATATTCATAAAAATACAAGCTTTTCTCAAGAAACAAGAGAAACCTTAAATTAATGACCTAACTTTACAGCTAAAACAATGAGAGAAGGAAGAAATGAAGAACTCTGGGGTTAGAAGAAGAAAAGAAATCATAAAAATTAGGGCAGAAATAAGTGAAAAAGAAAGGAGACTGTAAAAAATCAGCGAAAGGAAAAGACAGTTCTTTAAGAAGATTAAAAAACAAAAACAACAAACAACAAAAAAAAAAACAGACAAGCCATTAGTCAGATTCATCAAGAAAGAAAGGGAGAAGAATCAGTTCAACAAATTAGAAATGAAAATGGAGAAATCACAAGAGACAACACAGAAATAGAAAGGATCATAAGAGACTACTATCAGCAGCTATATGACAATAAAACGGAGAACTTGGAAGAAATGGACGAATATTCAGAAAAGTATAACCTTCCAACACTGAACCAGGCAGAAATAATCTCAACAGACCCTCACACACATGGAAAGCGAAACTGTAATCAAAAATCTTCCAGCCATAAGAAAAAATAAGCTCAGAACCAGATGGCTTATTCACCCTCATGGTTACCCTGGCCACCTGGATAAAACAAGAAAGGGAGGGCAGAGTGGCAATTGGTTTGGGAAAGAGGGTGAAGATGGATAGGAACAATGGCTCCAGGAGAAGGGGTGTGGGGACAGAAGGGATAAGGGCCTGACAAGGACAAGGGGCAGTGTCAATGGGCAAGAGGACCTTGCATGTGTTAAGCTCACCTTGGCAATTATTTGGACATCTGTTGACAGGAGGTCTTCATCTTTTCTTCCTGGGTATCTGGAGTTCACTGTTCCATAACTTCTCTAGATCCTTGTCACCTTAGTCATTTGAAGACTTGTAGTTGTCTGCTCAAGAGTCCCTGAGCAGCCCTATGTATACCCCTCACAGGGGGCCACAGCCTTATGCTTTATGAGGCCAGCAATTTATTTCCCCAGGCAATGGTGGTCCTGGCTGGACCTTGACATCACAAAGCCCCATCCTGTCACATTTAGGGGAGGATGGTGAGCAACTCAGATGATTTTGTATGGAAAATGTAAGACTTTAAATTGCCATTACTGCTGCTGCTACTGCTAAGTCGCTTCAGTCGTGTCTGACTCTGTGCAACCCCATAGACGGCAGCCAACCAGGCTCCCCCGTCCTTGGGATTCTCCAGGCAAGAACACTGGAGTGGGTTGCTGTTTCCTTCTCCAATGCATAGAAGTGAAGAATGAAAGTGAAGTCGCTCAGTCGTGTCTGGCATTTTGTGACCCCATGGACTGCAGCCTACCAGGCCCCTCCATCGATGGGATTTTCCAGACAAGAGTACTGGAGTGGGGTGACATTGAGCCCTCCAAACTCACCTGATATCCTCATCTCTCTAAGTCTGCATGAAGGGCCACATGGCAGGGAGACTGTGTCTCCTCCAAACCTTGCCCCACAGCCACAGTGCTCAGGCTTTCATTTGTTTCTCTTTCACATTTCACGATTATCTAGTTTTTAATATCCTGCCTAAAATTGCTCCATGATAATTAGGTTCTATTGACGTATCTGTGGAAAAGAGAATCATTCCACTTTCCTCCTATAAGGTGGTCTTAAAGCATCTTTTGAGCATCATTTAATTCTGGGCCACCTACCAGGAATCTTTTCCATCCCACTTCCTTTGTTCAGTTTCCACATAGCTGTCCTCAGTTTTCTAGTTTCCAGTCTGAAATCCCTGTCTTCGGCTGTGAGAATGCACTGAATACATTTGCTCTTTGTCCATTTGGAAGTGTCTTGTTTCAAGTCTAGGACTCATGTTCACCTCACTAGGTGTACTACCCAATTTTGGGTTTATACAAGGTGATGGGGATGAGGCAGATAAATTCATGCCTAAGGTTGTGCTGTATTATCCCAAAAAAGGAATGACAACCTATGACTGATTAGTATTCCCAGGAAGGGGCGGTGCTTTCTCAGAAATGTGTAAGCCTGGTCTGGAAAGGTCTTCTCAACATGTGCCACCACACATCTCTTTTCTCTTTTCTCATCTCGTTTTCCAGGTGGCACCTTCATAGATGCTTGATATTATCCTTTACACAGAAAACCCAAGAGATGCTACCAGAAAATTACTGGAGTTAATCAATGAATAGAGTAAATGTGCAGGGTATAAAATTAATACACAGAAACACTTATATTCCTATACACTAACAATGAAAACTCAGAAGGAGAAATTAAGGAACAATCCTGTTCACCTTTGAAATGAAAACAATCAAATAACTAGAAATAAATTTGCAGAAAGAGACAAAGGGCTTCCCTGATAGCCCAATTGGTAAAGAAGCTTCCTGCAATGCAGGAGACTCCTGTTCGATTCCTGGGCCAGGAAAGCCCCTGAAGAAGGCATAGGCTACCATGACAGTATTCTTGGGCTTCCCTTGTGTCCCAGTTGGTGAAGAATCCTCCTGCAATGTGTGAGACCTGTGTTTGATCCCTGGCTTGGGAAGATGCTCAGGATAAGGGAAAGGCTACCCATTCCAGTATTCTGGCCTAGAGAATTACAAATTCTATACACTGTATAGTCCATGGGATTGCAAAGAGTCAGACAAGACTGAGCAACTTTCACTTTCCCAAAGAGATGAAAAATAAGCACTGATGAAAGAAAGCAAAACACATATAGATGGAGAAACAGATCATGTTGTTCGAGTGGATGAATTTATATAGTTAAAATGAATATACAACCCAAAGCAAGATTCTCTGCAATACCTCTCAAACTACCAACAATATTTTTCATAAAACTAGAACAAATTATTTTACCATTTGCATGGAAACACATAAAACCTTGAAGAGCCAAAGCAATTTTGAGAAAGAAGGATGGAACTAGAAGAGTCAAACTTCCTGACTTCAGACTACACCACAAAGATATCAAGAGAGTATGAAACTTGCACAAACAGAAATATAGACCAATGGAACAAAATATACAGTCCAAATATAAATTTATGAACCCATTATCTTTAACAATGGAGGGAAAATATGCAACAGAAAAATATATTTTCTTCAAAAAGTGTTACTGGGAATACTGGACAGCTATGTGTAGAAACTAGAACACTATCTAACATCAAGTTCAAAAGTAAACTCAAAATGGATTACACATGTAAATGTAAGACAATAAAATATGAAACCCTTATAATAAAACATAGGTATAACCACCCTAAAATAAGACACAGCAAGATCCTCTATGACCCATTGCCTAGAAAAGGAAATAAAAATAAATTAAAAAAAAGGAACCTAATTAAGCTCTATAGCTTTTGTACAATGAAGGATACTAATTAAGGTGAATATGTAGGCTTCAGTTTTATGTGATTATGGTTTCAGTAGGTCTGCCCTCTGATGCCCTCTTGCAACACCTACCATCTTACTTGGGTTTCTCTTACCTTGGTTGTGGGGTATCTCTTCATGGATGCTCCAGCAAAGCACAGCCGCTGTTCCTTACCTTGGATGAGGGGTATCTCCTCACTGCCTCCCTCCTGACCTTGAACGTGGAATAACTCCTCTAGGCCCTCTTGAGCCCGCACAGCCACCGCTCCTTGGGCGTGGGGTTACTCATCTTAGCTGCTGCCCCTGGCCTCGGACATGGGGTAACTCCTCTTGGAGACCATCCCTATGGAAGAGAAATGCAAAAAAGCAAAATGGCTGTCTGAGAAGGCCTTACAAATAGCTGTGAAAAGAAGAGAAGCAAAAAGCAAAAGAAACAAGGAAAGATATAAGCAACTGAATGCAGAGTTCCAAAGAATAGCAAGAAGAGATAAGTAAGCATTCCTCAGCAATCAATGCAAAGAAACAGAGGAAAACAACAAAATGGGAAAGCCTAGAGATCTCTTCAAGAAAATTTGAGATACCACGGGAAAATACCGTGCAAAAATGGGCTCGATAAAGACAGAAATGGTATGGAACTAGCAGAAGCACTAGATATTAAGAGGTAGCAGGAATACACAGAAGAACTGTACAAAAAAATTCTTCAGGACCCAGAAAATCATGATGGTGTGATCACTGACCTAGAGCTAGATATACTGGAATGTGAAGTCAAGTGGGCATAGAAAGCATCACTACAAACAAAAATAGTGGAGGTGATGGAATTCCAGTTGAGCTATTTCAAATTCTGAAAGATGATGCTGTGAAAGTATTGCACTCAATATGCCAGCAAATTTGGAAAACTCAGCAGTGTCCACAGGACTGGAAAGGTCAGTTTTCATTCGGATCCCAATGAAAGACACTGCCAAAGAATGCTCAAACTACCGCACAATTGTACTCATCTCACACGCTAGTAAAGTAATGCTCAAAATTCTACAAGCCAGGCTTCAGCAATACGTGAACTGTGAAATTTCAGATGTTCAAGCTAGTTTTAGAAAAGACAGAAGAACCAGAGATCAAATTACCAACATCTGCTGGATCATGGAAAAAGCAAGAAAGTCCCAGAAAAACATCTATTCCTGCTTTATTGACTATGCCAAAGCCTTTGACTGTGTGGATCACAATAAACTGTGGAAAATTCTCAAAGAGATGGGATTACCAGACCACTTGACCTGCCTCTTGAGAAATCTGTATGCAGGCCAGGAAGAAAGTTAGCACTGGAAATGGAACAGCAGACTGGGTCCAAATAGGAAAAGGAGTACCTCAAGGCTGTCTATTGTCACCCTGCTTATTTAACTTCTATGCAGAGTATATCATGAGAAACGCTGGGCTGGATGAAGCCCAAGATGGAATCAAGATTGCTGGGAGAAATGTCAATAACCTCAGATATGCAGATGGCATCACCCTTATGGCAGAAAGTGAAGAACTAAAGATCCTCTTGATGAAAGAGAAAGAGGAGAGTGAAAGAGTTGGCTTAAAGCTCAACATTCAGAAAACTAAGATCATGGCCTCTGGTTCCATCACTTCATGGGAAAAAGATGGGGAAACAGTGGCTGACATTTTTTTAGGGGTGGCTCCAAAATCACTGCTGATGGTGATTGCAGCCATGAAATTAAAAGACACTTACTCCTTGGAATGAAAATTATGACTTACCTAGACAGCATATTAAAAAGCAGAGACATTATTTTGCCAACAAAGTTTCTTCTAGTCAAGGCTATGTTTTTTCCAGTAGTCATGTATGGATGTGAGGGTTGCACTGTAAAAAAAAGCTGAGTGCCAAAGAAGTGATGCTTTCTTACTTAGTGTAGAAGAGTCTTGAGAGTCCCTTAAACTTCAAGGCCATCCAATCAGTTCATCCTAAAGGAGATCAGTCCTGGATGTCCATTGGAAAGATTGATGTTGAAGCTGAAACTCCAATACTTGGCCACTTGATGCCAAAAACTGACTCATTTGAAAAGAGCCTGATGTTGGGAAAGATTTAGGGCAGGAGGAGGTGGGGACAATAGAGGATGAGATGGATGAATGGCATCACCGACTCAATGAACAAGAGTTTGGGTAAACTCCAGGAGTCGGTGATGGACAGGGAGGCCTGGCATTCTGCAGTCCATGGGGTTGCAGACTCGGACACAGCTCAGTGACTGAACTGAACTGCTCCTTGGAAGAAAAGCTATGGCAACTCTATACAACATGTTAAAAGGCAGAGCTACCACTTTGCTGACAAAGGTCTGAATAGTCAAATATCTAGTTCTTCCAGTAGTCACGTATGGATGTGACAGTTGGGACCATAAAGAAGGCTGGACACTGAAGAGTTGAAGCTTTTCACTGGAAGTGCTGGAGAAGACTCTTGAGAGTCCATTGGATGGCAAGGAAATCAAAGAAGTCAATCCTAAAGGAGATCAACCCTGAACATTCACTGCAAGATCTGCTGCGGAAGCTCCAATACTTTGGCCACCTGATGCAAAGAGTCGACTGAAAGGAGAAGACCTTGATGCAGGGAAAGCAGGAGGGAAGAGAAGAGGACAACAGAAGATGAGATGGTTGGATGGTATCACAGGATTCAAGGTATATGAGTCTGAGCAAACTCAGGGAGATAGTGAAGGACACGGAATCCTAGTGTACTGCAGTTCATGGGGTCCCACAGAGTCATAGATATGACTTATCAACTGAATAACAACTCGACCAAAGAGCTCTTAGTCTAATCTGTAATTATCCTGAAAAGTAATGGGATTGACACGCTAGAGAGTTCCTTGGATAACAGGCCATGAACCCAGCTTAGTACTCAGGACTGCTACACAAAAGAAAATAACAATGAAAAGAAGATGATAATTTAAAAATTGGCCATGAAAACACACTTCTAATGTAAGGAAAAAATATGAAGGTCAAGGACCAGATTATCTTTAGCCACACATCATGTTCCAAATAATTAATAAATTATTTATGCTTTGTGTGTGTGTGTGTGTGTGTGTGTGTGTGTGTGTGGGTTTAATGGCTTTCACTATGCGGGAATACCTACATAGCTTTGTTAAGAAGTGCTGTAAATTACTAGAACAAAAGGAAAAATGTTAATGGAGGTTATACACCAGCTCAAAAACAGAGAATAGAATTTTCAATTAAGATAAATGTATACATGTGAGTTGAACAATACGTTAACTTCTATTCATTTCACCATCCATATATGGCTAGTGGCTATACCAAAAAAATCAGGTTTCTCTAGTGGCTCAGCCATGAAGAATTCACCTGCAATTCAAGGGACAAAGGAGACACACATTTGACTTCTGGGCCAGAATGATCCCATGGAGAAGGAAAGGACAACACATTCCAGTATTCTTCCTGGATAATTCCATGGACACAGGAGCCAGGTGGGCCACAATCCACGATTTCAAAAAAGAATCAGACATGGCTAAGCTCAAGCAACAGTTCTATAAAAGAGTACTTCAGAGCAACTCTGTTCAGTCACTCAGTCATGTCTGACTCTTTGCAACCCCATGAATCACAGCACACCAGTCCTCCCTACCTATGGCCAACTCCTGGAGTTTACCCAAACTTATGTGCATTGAGTCAGTGATGCTATCCAACCATCTCATCTTTGTCTTCCTCTTTTCCTCCTGCCTCCCAATCCCTCCCAGCATCAGGGTCTTCTCCAATGAGTCAAACCTTCATATGAGATGGCCAAAGTATTGGAGTTTCAGCTTCAGCTTCAGTTCTTTCAATGAATACCCAGGACTGATCTCCTTTAACGTGGACTGGTTAGATATCCTTGCAGCCCAAGTGACTCTCGAGAATCTTCTCCAACACCACAGTTCAAAAGCATCAATTCTTCAGCGCTCAGCTTTCTTCACAGTCCAACTCTCACATCCGTACATGACCACTGGAAAAACTATAGCCTTGACTAGGTGGACCTTTGTTGGCAAAGTAATCTCTCTGCTTTTTAATATGCTATCTATGTTGGTCAAGAGGTCGTAATTCCAGAACACCTGACCTTCCTCTTGAGAAACCTATATGAAGGTCAGGAAGGAACAGTTAGAACTGAACATGGAACATGGACTGGTTCCAAATAGGAAAAGGAGTATGCCAAGGCTGTATATTTTCACCCTGCTTATTTAACTTCTATGCAGAGTACATCATGAGAAACGCTGGGCTGGAAGAAGCACAAGCTGGAATCAAGATTGCCCGAAGAAATATCAATAACCTCAGATATGCATTTGACACTACCCTTATGGCAGAAAGTGAAGAGGAACTAAACAGCCTCTTGATGAAAGTGAAATAGGAGAGTGAAAAATTTGGCTTAAAGCTCAACATTCAGAGAACTGACACCATGGCATTTGGTCCCATCACTTCGTGGGAAATAGATGAGGAAACAGTGGAAACAGTGGCAAACTTTATTTTGGGGGGCTCCAAAATCACTGCAGATTGGTGACTGCATCCATGAAATTAAAAGACGCTTATTCCTAGGAAGGAATGTTATGACCAAACTAGATAGCATATTAAAAAGCAGAGACATTACTTTGCTTTACTAGGTGACAATAGAATTGTAACGTTAAATTTATTGTGACCATTCTCCTGGAGTTATATAGAGAAAGGCTTCACTCTTAGGAGATGAAATATTTAGGGCTAAAGTCCATAACTATGTAACTAGACCTGCCAATAACAAAGTTTAAAATATTAGAAGGAAAATGTTCATGTACAGAAAGAAAGTACAAAAAGAAAACATTAAAGATTAGTGAGTCTAAGTGAAAAACATATGGGATTTATGCTCACATTTCAATGTTTCCATGGGCTTAAGTTTTCATTAAAGGGAAAACAAAAAGTAGGTGCTTCAGACAATAGATTATTCTTAGTTTAGTCTGCACTTACTTAAATAAGAGTCAGTTGTTCAGTTACTTAATAAATATGATCATGCGCTAGTGACATTGCAGTACTGATGGTCTGAGGTCTTGGCATGGATTTCTCATGTCTACTGAAATATATACAATGGTAGGGAATTTTCAATGTGGAAGACATCCTTACTCTGCTCTAAACCCTAAAAATCAAACTCTCGTTATAACATGTTTTTCCATAGAATAAAGCAGATACTTTGTTTACCAGAAATGCCCCATTACGTGTCCATGAGAAAACAGTGTAAATGAATTATTTAATACAGAATTCCTGGAAAAAATGTATGCCACTGAAAATAGGGGAAAGATGGAGTCTTTGTAGGGCTTTTGTGGTGGATCAGTAGTAGGCAATCCACCGGTCAACACAGCAGAGACACCAGTTGATCCTGTCCAGGAGAATCCACATGCCTCAGAAAAACTGAGCCCTGTGCCACAGCTATTGAGCCTGTGTTCTACAGCCTGGAAGCTGCAACTGTTGAGCCCATGTGCTGCAACCACTGAAGCCTGGGTTTCCCTAGAGTCTGTGCTCCACAAGCAGAGAGGGGCACCCCAATGAGAATCCAGTGCAGTGAAACTACAGAGCAGCACCCATCCGACAACCTAGAGAAAAGCCCATCCACAGTAATGAAAGCCCAGCACAGCAGAAAAAAATAATATAAATAAAAGCAAAATAACAGTATTTAGATTTAAAAACAAAAAAAGGAAATATAAGACAACTCCTCAGAACTTTGACTAAGGTATGTTTCAGATTAAACTCTGAAATTCACATTACTATAAAAGGTATAAATAGCTAAATAATTCTTACTTTGTCCATCTTCTTTAAATACAAAGTCTCTTTTTTCACACTCGTTTCCCTTCACCTTGCACATGTTTCTGCCTCTTTTACCTCAGTGATTAAAACGTGAATAACTTGAAGTCTAATTATCTGTATAATAGTTTACAAACTTATCAAACAAGCTAACATAAGCTGTTATACTTTATATAAACAGGAACAAACAGATTATCATTAAATAGCAAAAATATTAAAACAACTCAAAGAGATTTACAATTGAACCTGCTTTGATTACTGACTAGCCACATACAAATTTGTTGATGGCT
>CADEAB010000019.1:252467-292203 GCA_902825105.1 Syncerus caffer
AGCCATCAACAAATTTGTATGTGGCTAGTCAGTAAGCAAAGCAAGTTCAATTGTAAATCTCTTTTGAGGTCTGTTAATATTTTGCTGCTATTTAAATGCTGCTATTTAATCTGTTTGTTTCCCTGTTTATATAAAGTATAACAGCTTATGTTAGCTTGTTTGATAAGTTTGTAAACTATTATACAGATAATTAGACTTCAATGTTTATTCACGTTTTAATCACTGAGGTAAAAGAGGCAGAAACATGTGCAAGGTGAAGGGAAACGAGTGTGAAAAAAGAGACTTTGTATTTAAAGAAGATGGACAAAGTAAGAATTATTTAGCTATTTATACCTTTTATAGTAATGTGAATTTCAGAGTTTAATCTGAAACATACCTTAGTCAAAGTTCTGAGGAGTTGTCTTATATTTCCTTTTTTTTGTTTTTAATCTAAATACTGTTATTTGCTTTTTTTTTTTTTTTTTTCTGTGCTGGGCTTTCATTACTGTGGATCGGCTTTTCTCTAGTTGTCGGGAATGGGTGCTGCTCTGTAGTTTCACTGCACTGGATTCTCATTGGGGTGCCCTCTCTGCTTGTGGAGCACAGACTCTAGGGAAACCAGGCTTCAGTGGTTGCAGCACATGGGCTCAACAGTTGCAGCTTCCAGGCTGTAGAACACAGGCTCAATAGCTGTGGCACAGGGGCTCAGTTTTTCTGAGGCATGTGGATTCTCCTGGACCAGGGATCAAACTGGTGTCTGCTGTGTGGACCGGTGGATTGCCTACTACTGAGCCACCACAAAAGCCCTACAAAGCTCCATCTTTCCCCTATTTTTTCAGTGGCATACATTTTTCAGAATTTCTGTATTAAATAATTCATTTTACACTGTTTCTCATGGACACGTAATGTGGCATTTCTGTAAACAAAGTGTTCTGCTTTTATTCTATGGAAAAACATGTTATAACTGAGAGTTAATTTTAGGGTTTAGAGTAGAGTAAGGATGTCTTCCAACATTGAAAATTCCCTACCATTGTAATATATTTCAGTAGACTATGAGAAATCCATGCCAAGACCTCAGACCATCAGTACTGCAATGTCACTAGCGCATGATCATATTTATTAAAGTAACTGAACAACTGACTCTTATTTAAGTAAGTGCAGACTAAACTAAGAATAAACTAATTGACTGAAGCACCTACTTTTTTTTTCCCTTTAATGAAAACTTAAGCCCATGGAAACATTGAAATGTGAGCATAAATCCCATATGTTTTTCACTTAGACTCACTAATCTTTAATGTTTTCTTTTTGTACTTTCTTTCTGTACATTAACATTTTCCTTCTAACATTTTAAACTTTGTTATAGGCAGGTCTAGTTACATAGTTATGGATTTTAACCCTAAATATTTCATCTCCTAAGAGTGAAGCCTTTCTCTATATAACTCCAGGAGAATGGTCACAAGAAATTTAACGTTAAAATTCTATTGTCACCTAGTAAAGCAAAGTAATGTCTCTGTATTTTAATATGCTATCTAATTTGGTCATAACATTCCTTCCTAGGAATAAGCATCTTTTAATTTCATGGATGCAGTCACCAATCTGCAGTGATTTTGGAGCCCCCCAAAATAAAATATGCCACTGTTCCCACTGTTTCCTCCTCTATTTCTCATGAAGTGATGGGACCAAATGCCATGGTGTCAGTTCTCTGAATGTTGAGCTTTAAGCCAAATTTTTCACTCTCCTATTTCACTTTCATCAAGAGGCTGTTTAGTTCCAGTTCACTTTCTGCCATAAGGGTAGTGTCAAATGCATATCTGAGGTTATTGATATTTCTTCGGGCAATCTTGATTCCAGCTTGTGCTTCTTCCAGCCCAGTGTTTTTCATGATGTACTCTGCATAGAAGTTAAATAAGCAGGGTGAAAATATACAGCCTTGGCATACTCCTTTTCCTATTTGGAACCAGTCCATGTTCCATGTTCAGTTCTAACTGTTCCTTCCTGACCTTCATATAGGTTTCTCAAGAGGAAGGTCAGGTGTTCTGGAATTACGACCTCTTGATCAACATAGATAGCATATTAAAAACAGAGAGATTACTTTGCCAACAAAGGTCCACCTAGTCAAAGGTATAGTTTTTCCAGTGGTCATGTACGGAAGTGAGAGTTGGACTGTGAAGAAAGCTGAGCACTGAAGAATTGATGCTTTTGAACTGTGGTGTTGGAGAAGATTCTCGAGAGTCACTTGGGCTGCAAGGATATCTACCCAGTCCACGTTAAAGGAGATCAGTCCTGGGTATTCATTGAAAGGACTGAAGCTGAAGCTGAAACTCCAATACTTTGGCCATCTCATATGGAGATTTGATCATTGGAGAAGACCCTGATGCTGGGAGGGATTGGGAGGCAGGAGGAAAAGAGGAAGACAGAGGATGAGATGGTTGGATAGCATCACCGACTCGATGGACCTAAGTTTGGGTAAACTCCAGGAGCTGGCATGGGTAGGGAGGACTGGTGTGCTGTGATTCATGGGGTTGCAAAGAGTCAGACATGACTGAGCGAGTGAACAGTATTGCTCTGAAGTACTCTTTTATAGAACTGTTGCTTGAGCTTAGTCATGTCTGATTCTTTTTTTAAATCGTGGATTGTGGCCCACCTGGCTCCTGTGTCCATGGGATTATCCAGGAAGAATACTGGAATGTGTTGTCCTTTCCTTCTCCATGGGATCATTCTGGCCCAGAAGTCAAATGTGTGTCTCCTTTGTCTCTTGAATTGCAGGTGAATTCCTCATGGCTGAGCCACTAGAGAAACCTGATTTTTTTGGTATAGCCACTAGCCATATATGGGTGGTGAAATGAATAGAAGTTAACGTATTGTTCAACTCACATGTATACATTTATCTTAATTGAAAATTCAATTCTCTGTTTTTGAGCTGGTGTATAACCTCCATTAACATTTTTCCATTTGTTTTAGTAATTTATAGGACTTCTTAACAAAGCCATGTAGTTATTCCCGCATAGTGAAAGCCATTAAACCCACACACACACACAACACAACACACACACACACACACACACACACACACACACAGCATAACTAATTTATTAATTATTTGGAACATGATGTGTGGCTAAAGATAATCTGGTCCTTGACCTTCATATTTTTTCATTACATTAGAAGTGTGTTTTCATGGCCAATTTTTACATTATCATCTTCTTTTCATTGTTACTTTCTTTTGTGTAGCAGTCCTGAGTACTAAGCTGGGTTCATGGCCTGTTATCCAAGGAAATCTCTAGCGTGTCAATCCCATTACTATTCATGATAATACAGATTAGACTAAGAGCTCTTTGGTCGAGTTGTTATTCAGCTGATAAGTCATATCTATGACTCTGTGGGACCCCATGAACTGCAGAACACTAGGATTCTGTGTCCTTCACTATCTCCCTGAGTTTGCTCAGACTCATATACCTTGAATCCTGTGATACCATCCAACCATCTCATCTTCTGTTGTCCTCTTCTCTTCCCTCCTGCTTTCCCTGCATCAAGGTCTTCTCCTTTCAGTCGACTCTTTGCATCAGGTGGCCAAAATATTGGAGCTTCCGCAGAAGATCTTGCAGTGAATGTTCAGGGTTGATCTCCTTTAGGATTGACTTCTTTGATTTCCTTGCCATCCAATGGACTCTCAAGAGTCTTCTCCAGCACTTCCAGTGAAAAGCTTCAACTCTTCAGTGTCCAGCCTTCTTTATGGTCCCAACTGTCACATCCATACGTGACTACTGGAAGAACTAGATATTTGACTATTCAGACCTTTGTCAGCAAAGTGGTAGCTCTGCCTTTTAACATGTTGTATAGAGTTGCCATAGCTTTTCTTCCAAAGAGCAGTTCAGTTCAGTCACTGAGCTGTGTCCGAGTCTGCGACCCCATGGACTGCAGAATGCCAGGCCTCCCTGTCCATCACCAACTCCTGGAGTTTACCCAAACACTTGTTCATTGAGTCGGTGATGCCATTCATCCATCTCATCCTCTATCGTCCCCACCTCCTCCTGCCCTAAATCTTTCCCAGCATCAGGCTGTTTTCAAATGAGTCAGTTTTTGGCATCAAGTGGCCAAGTATTGGAGTTTCAGCTTCAACATCAGTCTTTCCAATGGACATCCAGGACTCATCTCCTTTAGGATGAACTGATTGGATGGCCTTGAAGTTTAAGGGACTCTCAAGACTCTTCTACACTAAGTAAGAAAACATCACTTCTTTGGCACTCAGGTTTTTTTTTTTTTTTTTTTTTCTTTACAGTGCAACCCTCACATCCATACATGACTACTGGAAAAAACATAGCCTTGACTAGAAGAAACTTTGTTGGCAAACTAATGTCTCTGTTTTTTAATATGCTGTCTAGGTAAGTCATAATTTTCATTCCAAGAAGTGAATTTTAATTTCATGGCTGCAATCACCATCAGCAGTGATTTTGGAGCCACACCTAAAAAATGTCAGCCACTGTTTCCCCCATCTTTTTCCCATGAAGTGATGGAACCAGAGGCCATGATCTTAGTTTTCTGAATGTTGAGCTTTAAGCCAACTCTTTCACTCTCCTCTTTCTCTTTCATCAAGAGGATCTTTAGTTCTTCTTGACTTTCTGCCATAAGGGTGATGCCATCTGCATATCTGAGGTTATTGACATTTCTCTCAGCAATCTTGATTCCATCTTGGGCTTCATCCAGCCCAGCGTTTCTCATGATATACTCTGCATAGAAGTTAAATAAGCAGGGTGACAATAGACAACCTTGAGGTACTCCTCTTCCTATTTGGACCCAGTCTGCTGTTCCATTTCCAGTGCTAACTTTCTTCCTGGCCTGCATACAGATTTCTCAAGAGGCAGGTCAAGTGGTCTGGTAATCCCATCTCTTTGAGAATTTTCCACAGTTTATTGTGATCCACACAGTCAAAGGCTTTGGCATAGTCAATAAAGCAGGAATAGATTGTTTTTCTAGGACTTTCTTGTTTTTTTCCATGATCCAGCAGATGTTGGTAATTTGATCTCTGGTTCTTCTGTCTTTTCTAAAACTAGCTTGAACAACTGAAATTCCACAGTTCACGTATTGCGGAAGCCTGGCTTGTAGAATTTTGAGCGTTACTTTACTAGCATGTGAGATGAGTACAATTGTGCGGTAGTTTGAGCATTCTTTGGCATTGCCTTTCTTTGGGATCCGAATGAAAACTGACCTTTCCAGTCCTGTGGACAAAGCTGAGTTTTCCTAATTTGCTGGCATATTGTGTGCAATACTTTCACAGCATCGTCTTTCAGGATTTGAAATAGCTCAGCTGGAATTCCATCACCTCCACTATTTTTGTTTGTAGTGATGCTTTCTATGCCCACTTGACTTCACATTCCAGTATATCTAGCTCTAGGTCAGTGATCACACCATCATGATTATCTGGGTCCTGAATAATTTTTTTGTACAGTTCTTCTGTGTATTCCTGCTACCTCTTAATATCTAGTGCTTCTGCTAGTTCCATACCATTTCTGTCTTTATCGAGCCCATTTTTGCACGGTATGTCCCGTGGTATCTCAAATTTTCTTGAAGAGATCTCTAGGATTTCCCATTTTGTTGTTTTCCTCTGTTTCTTTGCATTGATTGCTGAGGAATGCTTACTTATCTCTTCTTGCTATTCTTTGGAACTCTGCATTCAGTTGCTTATATCTTTCCTTGTTTCTTTTGCTTTTTGCTTCTCTTCTTTTCACAGCTATTTGTAAGGCCTTCTCAGACAGCCGTTTTGCTTTTTTGCATTTCTCTTCCATAGGGATGGTCTCCAAGAGGAGTTACCCCATGCCCGAGGCCAGGGGCAGCAGCTAAGATGAGTAACCCCACGCCCAAGGAGCGGTGGCTGTGCGGGCTCAAGAGGGCCTAGAGGAGTTATTCCATGTTCAAGGTCAGGAGGGAGGCAGTGAGGAGATACCCCTCATACAAGGTAAGGAACAGCGGCTGTGCTTTGCTGGAGCATCCATGAAGAGATACCCCACAACCAAGGTAAGAGAAACCCAAGTAAGATGGTAGGTGTTGCAAAAGGGCATCAGAGGGCAGACCTACTGAAACCATAATCACATAAAACTGAAGCCTACATATTCACCTTAATTAGTATCCTTCATTGTACAAAAGCTATAGAGCTTAATTAGGTTCCTTTTTTAAAATTTATTTTTATTTCCTTTTCTAGGCAATGGGTCATAGAGGATCTTGCTGTGTCTTATTTTAGGGTGGTTATACCTATGTTTTATTATAAGGGTTTCATATTTTATTGTCTTACATTTACATGTGTAATCCATTTTGAATTTACTTTTGAACTTGATGTTAGATAGTGTTCTAGTTTCTACACATAGCTGTCCAGTTTTCCCAGTAACACTTTTTGAAGAAAATATATTTTTATGTTGCATATTTTCCCTCCATTGTTAAAGATAATGGGTTCATAAATTTATATTTGGACTGTATATTTTGTTCCATTGGTCTATATTTCTGTTTGTGCAAGTTTCATACTCTCTTGATATCTTTGTGGTGTAGTCTGAAGTCAGAAAGTTTGACTCTTCTAGTTCCATCCTTCTTTCTCAAAATTGCTTTGGCTCTTCAAGGTTTTATGTGTTTCCATGCAAATGGTAAAATAATTTGTTCTAGTTTTATGAAAAATATTGTTGGTAGTTTGAGAGGTATTGCAGAGAATCTATTGATTGCTTTGGGTTGTATATTCATTTTAACTATATAAATTCATCCACTCCAACAACATGATCTGTTTCTCCATCTATATGTGTTTTGCTTTCTTTCATCAGTGCTTATTTTTCATCTCTTTGGGAAAGTGAAAGTTGCTCAGTCTTGTCTGACTCTTTGCAATCCCATGGACTATACAGTGTATAGAATTTGTAATTCTCTAGGCCAGAATACTGGAATGGGTAGCCTTTCCCTTATCCTGAGCATCTTCCCAACCCAGGGATCAAACACAGGTCTCACACATTGCAGGAGGATTCTTCACCAACTGGGACACAAGGGAAGCCCAAGAATACTGTCATGGTAGCCTATGCCTTCTTCAGGGGGTTTCCTGACCCAGGAATCGAACAGGAGTCTCCTGCATTGCAGGAAGCTTCTTTACCAATTGGGCTATCAGGGAAGCCCTTTGTCTCTTTCTGCAAATTTATTTCTAGTTATTTGATTGTTTTCATTTCAAAGGTGAACAGGATTGTCCCTTAATTTCTCCTTCTGAATTTTCATTGTTAGTGTATAGGAATATAAGGGTTTCTGTGTATTAATTTTATACCCTGCACATTTACTCTATTCATTTATTAACTCCAGTAATTTTCTGGTAGCATCTCTTGGGTTTTCTGTGTAAAGGATAATATCAAGCATCAATGAAGGTGCCACCTGGAAAACGAGATGAGAAAATAGAAAATAGATGTGTGGTGGCACATGTTGAGAAGACCTTTCCAGACCAGGCTTACACATTTCTGAGAAAGCACCGCCCCTTCCTGGGAATACTAATCAGTCATAGGTTGTCATTCCTTTTTTGGGATAATACAGCACAACCTTAGGCATGAATGTATCTGCCTCATCCCCATCACCTTGTATAAACCCAAAATTGGGTAGTACACTTAGTGAGGTGAACATGAGTCCTAGACTTGAAACAAGACACTTCCAAATAGACAAAGAGCAAATGTGTTCAGTGCATTCTCACAGCCTGAAGACAGGGATTTCAGACTGGAAACTAGAAAACTGAGGACAGCTATGTGGAAACTGAACAAAGGAAGTGGGATGGAAAAGATTCCTGGTAGGTGGCCCAGAATTAAATGATGCTCAAGATGCTTTAAGACCACCTTATAGGAGGACAGTGGAATGATTCTCTTTTCCACAGATATGTCAATAGAACCTAATTATCATGGAGCAATTTTAGGCAGGATATTAAAAACTAGATAATCGTGAAATGTGAAAGATAAACGAATGAAAGCCTGAGTACTGTGGTTATGAGGCAAGGTTTGCAGGAGACACAGTGTCCCTGCCATGTGGCCCTTCATATGTAGACTTAGAGAGATGAGGATATCAGGTGAGTTGGGAGGGCTCAATGGCACCCCACTCCAGTACTCTTGTCTGGAAAATCCCATGGATGGAGGGGCCTGGTAGGCTGCAGTCCATGGGGTCGCAGAGTCGGACAGGACTGAGCGACTTCACTTTCACTCTTCACTTCTATGCTTTGGAGAAGGAAATGGCAACCCACTCCAGTGTTCTTGCCTGGAGAATCCCAGGGACGTGGGAGCCTGGTTGGCTGCCGCCTATGGGGTTGCACAGAGTCGGACACGACTGAAGCGACTTAGCAGTAGCAGCAGCACTAAGGGCCATTAAAAGTCCTACATTTTCCCCACAAAAATCATCTGAGTTGCTCCCCATCCTCCTCTAGATGTGACAGGATGGGTCTTTGTGATGTCAAGGCTCACCCAGGGCCACCATTGCCTGGGGAAATAAATTGCTGGCCTCATAAATCATAAGGCCGTGGCCCCCTGGGAGGGGTATACATAGGGCTGCTCAGGGGCTCTCGAGTAGACCACTACAAGGCTTTAAAATGATTAAGGTGACAAGGCTCTAGAGAAGTTATGGAACAGTGGACTCCAGATACCCAGGAAGAAAAGATGAAGACCTCCTGTCAACACATGTCCAAAGAATTGCCAAGGTGAGCTGAACCCATGCAAGGTCCTCTTGCCCATTGACACAGCCCCTTGTCCTTGTCAGGCCCTTATCCCTTCTGTGCCCACACCCCTTCTCCTGAAGCCATTGTTCCTATCCATCTTCACCCTCTTTCCCAAACGAATTGCCACTCTGCACTCCCTTTCTTGTTTTATCCAGGTGGCCAGGGTAACCATGAGGGTGACTAAGCCATCTGGTTCTGAGCTTATTTTTTTCTTGTGGTTGGAAGATTTTTGATTACAGTTTTGCTTCCCATGTTTGTAAGGGTCTGTTGAGATTATTTCTGCCTGGTTCAGTGTTGGAAGGTTATACTTTCTGAATATTCGTCCATTTCTTCCAAGTTGTCCATTTTATTGTCATATAGCTGCTGATAATAGTCTCTTATAATCCTTTCTATTTCTGTGTTGTCTCTTGTGATTTCTCCATGTTCATTTCTAATTTGTTGAACTGATTCTTCTCCCTTTCTTTCTTGATGAATATGACTAATGGCTTGTCTGTTTTTTTTGTTTGTTTGTTTTTTTTAATCTTCTTAAAGAAATGTCTTTTCCTTTCGCTGATTTTTTACAGTCTCCT
Organism: Syncerus caffer; assembly: GCA_902825105.1. Lineage (NCBI taxonomy): Eukaryota > Metazoa > Chordata > Mammalia > Artiodactyla > Bovidae > Syncerus > Syncerus caffer. The sequence continues at coordinate 261,717 of CADEAB010000019.1, forward strand.
TTCTTTTTCACTTATTTCTGCCCTAATTTTTTATGATTTCTTTCCTTCTTCTAACCCCAGGGCTCTTCATTTGTTCTTCTCCTCATTGCTTTAGCTGTAAAGTTAGGTCATTTATTTAAGGTTTCTCTTGTTTCTTGAGAAAAGCTTGTATTTTTATGAATATTCCCCTTAGCACTGCTTTCTGAGTCTGATAGTTTTTGGATTATCATGTTTTCATTTTCGTTTGTTTCTATGCATATTTTCATTTCTTTTCTGATTTCTTCTGTTTTATGTTAGTTATTCAGAAGCATGTTGTTTAGCCTCCATTTGTTTGTATTTTTAATAGTTTTATTTTTCCTGCTGTTATTGGTTATTTAGTCGCTAAGTTGTGTCTGACTCTTGTGGCCCCATGGACTGTAGCCTGCCAGGCTCCTCTGTCCATGGAACTCTCCGGGCCAGAAAACTGGACTGGGTTGCCATTTCCTTCTCCAGAGAATGTTCCCAACCCAGGAATCGAACTTGAGTCTCCTACATTGCAGGCAGATTCTTTGCTGACTGAGCTACAACATCTAATCTTACTGCATTGTGATCAGAAATGATGCTTGAAATGATTTCATTTTTGTTTTCTTTTTCTAATTTGCCAAGGCTAGATTTATGGCCCAGTATGTGATCTATCCTGGAAATGTTCCGTGTGCACTTGAGAAAAAGGTGAGATTCATTGTTTTGGGGTGAAGTGTCCTATAAATATCAATTAGGTCTATCCGGTCCATTGTATCATTTGAAGTTAGTGTTTCCTTGCTATTTTTCTACTTGGTTGATCTATACCTACATATAAGTGGGATATTAAAGTGGGATGTTGCAGTCTATTACTGAATTACTTTTAATTCCCCCTTTCGAATTTGTTAGCATCTTGAACTGAGGTACTCCTATGTTGCTGCTGCTGTTGCTAAGTCGCTTCAGTCATGTCCAACTCTGTGCAACCCCATAGATGGCAGCCCACCAGGCCCTGCCGTCCCTGGGATTCTCCAGGCAAGAACACTGGAGTGGGTTGCCATTTCCTCCTCCAATGCATGAAAGTGAAAAGTGAATGTGAAGTCTCTCAGTCGTGTCTGACTCTTAGCAACCCCATGGACTGCAGCCTACCAGGCTCATCCGTCCATGGGATTTTCCAGGCAAGAGTACTGGAATGGGGTGCCATTACATATGTATTTATAATTATTATATCTTCTTCTTGTATTGATCCTATGATCATTATGTAGTGGCCTTCACTTTCTCATTTCACAGCCTTTATTTCAGTCTATTTTATCTGATATGAATATTGCTACTCCTGTGTTCTTTTGGTCTCCATGTGCATGAAATACCTTTTTCCAGCACTCCACGTTCATGCTGTATGTGTACCTTGGCTTGAGGTGGTTCTCTTGTAGACATCATATATAGGGGTCTGGTTTTGTAACCATTTTACAATACTTCCTTTGCCACCTATCTATCCATTTGTCCACCCCTCTTTCCAATGAACAGTCGATATTTTTCCTTGTTTCTTTTGTGTTAAATTGCAGACATCAGTATGTGTCTCCTTAGGTATTTCAGCAAGCTTGCCATTAAGTAGTGAGCCGAATTTTTTTTTACCGCAATTTTCTTTGGATATTAATTTTAGATACAGTGAAATATAGCAATCTTTTCTTTTCACAGTCATGTTACTTTTTAACTGAAGAATACTTGATTTACAACATTGTGTGAATGTCTTCTTTACAGCAAAGTGATTCAGTTAAGCACATATATATATGTGTAAATACATTGTGTGACACACACACACACACACACACACACACACATATATACATATATATACATTATTTAATTTTTTTTTTACTACACTGTAGCATGTGAGATTAGTTCCATAATCAGGATTTGAACATGTATCCACTGCAGGGAAAGTGTGGAATCTTACCTGCTGGACTTCCAGGGTACCCCCATATATATTTGTTTCCATTATAATTTATCATGAGATACTGAATATATTTCTCTGTTTCGACAGTAGGAACTTGTCAATCCATTCCATGTACTCTAGTTTATATCTCCTCACCCCAATCTCTTACTCTTGCTCCCCCAATTCTCTCTGCTTGAAGCCTCAAGTCTGTTCCCTATGTCCGTAAGCATGCATCTGTTTCATACCTATGTTCATTTGTGTCATATCTTAGATTCTACATCTGAATGATATCATTTGGTATTCATCTTTTTCTGTGTGCCTCACTTCATTTAGTATGATCATCTCTCGGGCCATGCATGTTGACTCCAATGGCCTTATTTTTGTAGTTGTACATATCTGTGTATCCTTTTAACTATACATAGAGGTATTCTTCTGCAACTATTTTCCTGTATATATTTTTTAAATGTGTGTAGTACACCACTCTTGGTATAGTACATCCATTTTGAGTCTGTATTAGGATTTTGTATGGATATGTCAGTCACTTCAATTCAACTGCTCAGTTGTGTCCGATAATTTGGAACCCCAAGAACTGTAGCGTGCCCCGCTTTCCCTGTCAATCACTAACTCCTGGAGCTTGTGTCTCCTTCCTTCTCAGTTTTATTATAGTTCATATTTCTTGTTTGATGAAGCTGTACAGAGCTGCATTTGTTGTGGCTGTACTGATTCTTGCTCCCTTATATTGATACACAGAGACAGTCAGCAGTATTTATTTTCTCTGACCTACTCCCTGAAAGTGTGTACTACATCACTCTTGCTACGTCAGCCCCTGTGGATTATGTATGTGACAAGTATCTGTGGGAATCTGTGAATTTCAGCCTACCAATGTAAGCTGTCCTCTCACCTATTCCCTTTGCAAAGCATCAGGGAGTTCCATTTTACCTTGGTTGGGTTACTCACTACCAGCAATATTGTCTGTCCCATTTGAAAGGTAAATTCTATAACACAGCTCTCAATTGCCCTTCTTCAGTAACTCTGATTATCACCACAATTATCTGTACCTCTGACATATTCAAGGGTAGGTGTCATGTCAAGTCCAGAAGCCTTGTGGATATCAGATGTCCATTAGCCATAGTTTTCATGCTGCAGTTGCAGAGAAAATTTTCCATGCTGAAAGGTTTCTTTATTCTGTCCTCTTTTAGGATGGCCTGCACTGCCTGAGAGTTTTATTCAGGCCTGGTTGTACATTAAAGTAGAATGAGCCAGGGGATGCCAGCAAACCTGGTGACTGCTCACACTTGGACTTTATTTTAAGTAAAAGTTCCTATTGTATTTAAATTGATTGACAAGGATACATTTGTTTTTCCTGTACAGATTCTTGTTCAATGGGACTGAGAATACTAGCTATTCAGCTGTGCTTGTTTTCACCTATATGTCATTAGAACGTGTTTCATCTACCACTCTTGCTGAACTAGGTTTGCATGGACTCTGTATTTTATATGTATATATGGGAAGAAATTAATTCCAAGTTCCAGATGTATCCCATCCATCCAACCAGGGTCCTCTGCTACCCATAGATTTCATGCCTGGTTGGATGTTCACATCACGTTTTTGTGGGTGCTCACTGCTCTGGATTTTAGTATCCTATCTGTCCGTTGCATCCCATAATGTTTTTTGATTTGACCCTCCTTCACTCAGTGTGATGATTCTGGATTGATCTCTCTCTGTCTCTGAAGATGGCCTATGTTCATATTTCAATCCTTGATTCAAAAATCATTCTAGACCTGTATCATGTTTGTTTATCCATTGCTCTCTCCAGGTATGCTAACTTAGCTTTCATCTCTTCAGTGTTCTGAATGGTGCCACGGGAGGTTTGTTATGTGTTGTGTGCAAAATCTCTTCCTTTCTGAAATATTCCAAGAGAGGATCTGATTAATCAAACTGTCTCTACCTCCTTGTTTATTTATTTCTCTCTCATGGGACTGCACTTTTCTAGTCATGCTCATATGGCTCTTACCAGGTCTATCCCACCAGTACTCCAAAGGGTCCACTTTGGAGTAGTAATGTTACTCTACCATTGATACCATGTCCAGCTTTTGACAGGTCTTGTTCCATGCTCAGGCAGAGGTGATAATGTCCACACAACTTCGATGTTTGTGTCTCTTAGAATTCACCCAATATGCAAATTGCCATGTGCTTTCTTAAATAAACATGGAATTGTGTTTACCTGTTCACATCCTCTTTCTGTTAGCTTCTCTTGTGTTTATGTTATTTTTCCCCTTATGTGAGCTCTGGTAATTTGTTATGGGTGGGTATCAGTTGGAGCTTAGCACCCTTGTGAATAGTGTGTCCATCAGCAAGCATTTTAAGGTTGCTGTTAGAAAAAGTGTCCACAAGATGCCAGCATTTCTTCATGCCCTGCTGTTGCTGCTATGGTAACAGAAGCCTCTGTGGTTATCCCAGGCCTGGCTGTAAATGAGAGTAAAATAAGAAAAAGGAAGCCACCAAAATCTTTTGTCTCTTTAGCCTTTAAGTTTGTTTGTTTGTTTTAAGTAACGTTTTATTTCTTATTTAAGACTATTTACACCATTGTAGTTATTGCAGGTAAACAGTTTTTCCTTTCCTTCCACAGACAACTGGAGATATTTAGCTGCAGTTCTTGTCACAGCTATGTTTTCAGAATCTGTTGAGGACATGTCTCTTGATACAGGAGGTCTGTGTAGATTACGAATTTTATAAGTATTGATGGGAATAAGTCTTGTAGTCTTCACCTTTCAGCTTCTCACCCAGTGACATCATTTGCCAGGGTCAAATGACACATTTTTAGTGACTCACTTGTCAGAGGCTTGAACAAGAGAGAGACGCAGCCTGGTTCAAGGCAGGGACAGAGATGCTGGGTCAGGAGTATTTGTCAGAGGTTTGAACAAGGGCAGAACCCACCCTAATTCAGTGCAGGAATCTAGGTGCAGGCCCAGAAGTGTTTGTCAGGGGGTTGAGAAAGAGCAGGACCCAGCCTAGTTCAGTGAAGAGATCAAGATGAGGGCTCAGGAGTATGTGTTGGGGGATCTACCAAGGGTAGGACCTAGACTGGTGAACTGTAGGAACCAAATTGGGCTCAGTAGCATTTGCCAGTGGCTTGATCAAGTGCTTGACCCAGCCTAGTTCAGTGCAGCGACCGAGATGTGGACTCAGAAGTATGTGTTAGGGGATCTAACAAGGGCAAGACCTAGACTGGTTCAGTGCAGGGATCGACATGTGGGTCCAGGGGTATTTGCCAGGATCTTCAACAAGGGCAGGACCCAGCCTAGTTCACTGCAGGGACTGAGATGTGGGCTCAGGAATATATGTTGGGGCATTTAACAAGGGCATGACCTAGTTGATTCAGGGTAGGGAAGAGATGTAGGTCCAGATGTATTTGTCGGAGGTTTGAACAAAGGCAGGACACAGCCTGGTTTAGTTCATCGAGTGAGATATGGGCTCAGTAATACTCTTTCCTGGAAAATCCCATGGACAGAGAACCCTGGTAGATTGCAATCCATGAGATCTATAAGAGTCTGACATGCCTGAGCGACTTCACTTTCACTTTTAACTTTTATGCATTGAAGAAGGAAATGGCAACCCACTCCAATCTTCTTGCCTGGAGAATCCCAGGGACGGGCTAGCCTGGTGGACTGACGTCTATGGAGTCGCACGGAGTTGAACACGACTGAGGTGGTGCAGCAGCAGCAGCAGCAGTGTTTCCTGGGAGATTGAATAAGGGAGGACACACCTTAATTCAGGGGCAGGGAGCAAGTTGTCTGCTTAGGATTGTTTGCCGGGGGCTTGAACAAATGTGGGAACCATCCTGGTTCAGTGCAGGGACAGAGATGCTGGCTCAGGAGTGTTTGTTATGGTCTTGAACAAGCGCAGGAGACAGCCAGTTCAGTGCAGGGACAGGTGCAGGCTCAGGAGTGTTTGTCAGGCATTTGTACAAGGGCAGGACCCAGCCTAGTTTAGTGCAGAAACCAAAATATGGGCTTAGAAGTGCTTCTCAGGGCTTGAACATGGGAAGGTCACAGCCTGCTTCAGTGCAGGGACAGTTTTGGGTCAGGAGTATGTGTTGGGGTATCTAACAAGGGCAGAACCTAGACACGTTCAGTGCAGAGACTGAGATGCAGGCTCAAGTATTTGTATGGGATTTCAACAAGGGCAGGACCCAGCCTGATTCAGTGCAGCACGTGAGATGAGGGTTCAATAGTGTTTCTGGGACTTTGCACAAGGGGAGGACTCACCTTAGTTCAGGGGCAGGGAGCGAGGTTTTGGCTCAGGATTGTTTGTCGGGGGCTTAAACAGAGGCAGAAATCAACGTGGTTCCATGGAGGGACAGAGATGCAAGCTCAGGAATGTTTGTGGAGGTTTGAACAAGGGCAGGATCCAGCCTAGTTCAGCACAGGGACCAAGGTGTGGGCTCAGGAGTGTGTGTTGGGGGATCTAAAAAGGGCATGACCTAGACTTGTTCCATGCAGTGACTGAGATGTAGGTCCACGAGTATTTCTCGGGGTCAAGGTTTGAACAAGGGCAAGGCCCAGGCAGGTTCAGTGCACGGAGTGAGATGTGGGATCAGGAGTTTTTCCTGGCAATTGAACAAGGGCAGGACACACCTAAGTTCATGGGCAGGAGCGAGTTTTAGGCTCACAATTGTTTGCCAGGTGCTTGAACAAAGGCAGGACACAGCCTGCTTCAGTGCAGGGACACAATGTGGGCTCAGGAGTGTTTGTCAGGGTCTTGAACAAGGGCAGGAGCCAGCCTGGATCAGTGCGGGGACCGAGATGCACGTTCAGGAGTGTTTGTTGGGTGATTGAACAAGGACAAGACCCACCCTATCTCAGTGCTTGGACTGAGATGTGCCCTCAGGAGTGTTTCTCGAGGTTTGAACATGGGAAGAACGCAGACTGCTTCAGGGCAGAGACCGAGATGTGGACTCAGGAGGATGTGTTCGGGTGTCTAACAAGAGCAGGATCTAAACTAGTTCAGTGCAGTGACCGAGCTGTGGGCACAGCAGCATTTGCCGGTGTCTTCATCAAATGCTTGATCCAGCCTCGTCCAGTGCAGGGAATGAGATGTTGTTTCGGGAGGGTTTGAAAGTGTCTTGAACAAGTGTAGGACCCAGCCTAGTTCAGTGCAGGGACCGAGATGCAGGCTCTGGAGTGTTTGTCGGGGGACTGAACAAGGGCAGAACCAGCCTATTTCCTTTCAGGGACCAAGATGTTGGCTCAGGAGTATTTGTTAGGGTCGTGAACAAGTGCAGGAGACAGCCTAGTTCAGTGCAGGGACTGATGCATGCTCAGGAGTGTTTTTCGGGGGTTTGTACAAGGGCAGGACCCAGCCTAATTCAGTGCAGGGACTGAGACGTGCGCTCAGGAGTATTTTGGGGGGGCTTGAAAATGGAAAGTACCCAGCCTGCTTCAGTTCAGGGACCGAGATGTGGGGTCAGGAGTATGTGTTAGGGTATCTAACAAGGGCAGGACCTAGACTCATTCATTGCAGTGACCGAGATGTGGCTCAGGAGTTTTTCGGGCATTTCAATAAGGGTAGACCCCAGCATTGTTTAGCACAGCACGTGAGATGAGGGTTCAGGGCAGAACCCAGCCTTGTTTAGCACAGCACGTGAGATGAGGGTTCAGTAGTGTTTATGGGGTTTGAACAAGGGGAGGACTCACCTTAGTTCAGGGGCAGGGAGTGAGATTTTGGCTCAAGATTGTTTGCCGGGGGCTTGAACAGAGGTAGAAACCATCGTGGTTCAGTGCAGGGACTGAGATGTTGGCTCAGGAGTGTTTGTCAGGGATTTAAAGAAGGGCAGAACAATGGCACCCCACTCCAGTACTCTTGCCTGGAAAATCCCATGGGTGGAGGACCCTGGTGGGCTGCAGTCCATGGGGTCTCAAAGTGTCGGACACGACTGAGCAAATTCATTTTCACTTTCATTTTCATGCACTGGAGAAGGAAATGGCAACCCACTCCAGTGTTCTTGTCTGGTGAATCCCAGAGACGGGGGAACCTGTTGGGCTGCCGTCTATGGGGTCGCACAGAGTCGGACATGACTGAAGCGACTTAGCAGGACCCAGCCTATTTCCATGCAGGGACCGAGATGTGGTCTCAGGAGTATGTGTTGGGCCACTAACAAGTGCAGAACCTAGACGCATTCAGTGCAGTGTCCGAGATGTCGGCTCAGGAACATTTGCCGGTGGCTTCATCAAAGGCTTGGCCCAGCCTAGTTCAGTGTAGCGACCTATATGTGGACTCAGGAGTATGTGTTGGGGGATCTAACAAGGGCATGACCTAGACTGGTTCAGTGCACGGACTGAGATGTAGGTTCAGGAGTATTTCTCGGGGTCTTGAACAAAAGCAAGACCCAGGTGTGCTCAATGCAGAGAGTGAGAGGAGGGATCAGAAGATTTTCCTGGCGATTGAACAAAGTCAGTACATACCTAATTTCCCGGTAAGGGAGCAAGTTGTAGGCTCACGATTGTTTGCTTGGGGCTTGAACAAAGGCAGGTCCAGCCTGCTTCAGTGCAGGGATGCAATGTGGGCTCAGGAGTGTTTGTCATGGTCTTGAACAAGGCAGGAGCCATCCTGATTCAGTGCAGGAACCGTGAAGTGGGCTCAGGAGTATTTGTCGGGACATGAACATGGGCAGGACCCACCTGCTTCAGTGCAGGGACCGACATGTGGGTCCAGGAATGTTTGTTAGGGGGTTTGAACAAGGGCAGGACACAGCCTATGCCAGTGCAGAGACCGAGATGTGGGCTCTGCAACATTTACCGGTGGCTTCAGCAAGTGCTTGACCCAGCCTACTTCATTGCAGGGAATGAGATGTCACCCGGAGTGTTTGTCAGGGTCTTGAACATGTGTAGGACCCAGCCTATCTCAGTGCAGGGACCGAGATTTGGGCTCAGGAGTATATGTTCGGGGATCTAACAAGGGCAGGACCTAGAGTCATTCAGAGCAGGGACAGAGATGCTCTGCAATGGGGATACAAAGTGGTTCTGAGAAGTACATGTAGCTGTTGTAGCAAAGTCCTCAAAGTGCCCATTTACTTGAGTGTGGCTCCTATGTGAGTGCCAATTAAAAATGCTCAACATTTTTAAAACAGCAGGTTGATCTACCACAATTTGGTCTGTTTGTCTGATATAGGTGATGAACCAGTTAGGTAAGTAACATGGAGATAGGGCATTTGTATTAGTGATTATCTGGCTGGCATGAGGCTTTTGTATGAAAGGCACACTTAAAAATGTGGAGGTTGAAAATGCACTCTCTCCACTAGTTTCTGGAATAAATTCATAGTTACAATCATCTTTGTTGACACTTGCTTTAACATGCTTCTTGTTATCTTGAACTAATGAAGATATTGGAGACACATTGTTAATCCCAACTCTACTTTGCATTCTTAATAAAAGTTGGGGATGACCTCTTTTGAAATTTGGATTATAGTTGGTCTGTAACTATAATCAAATGATTAAATTATTTAGTTTCTTTATAAGCCAAGATAAAACTGACAAGCAAAGCTAAGTTATAAAAATATATTCCTTTAAAGAAACCAATTAAATAGCATCAAATAAAACAGCTCCATTAGTAGTTTTAACAGGTAACATATTGTAAAGAATATGCTCCTCAAATAAAATATGTTCTATATATACAGTACATACTACTTTAAGTAGCTTCAGGACTTGTATCTGGTTTCACATTGCTAGGAAAGTTTTTTAAGCATCCAATATTTTAATATATCCAGCTGTTCTCAACCTCAAAAAATAAAACTTTTCAACGATTTGTTAGCTCAAGTTTGAATTCTGTTTTAGCTACATATGTGAACATGCTTTCTAGGTCACATGATTTAATCTTACATATTGCCAATAAGTGAAAATGTTGGAATACCTTACTCAAAAGAGAGATGTTGTTTTCTTCTTCCAGAAAGACGGGTAGTGAAGGAGATCTTTGAAAAGTTTGTCGCTTTTCACTAAATCCTTAAAGGTTAAGTTGTAGAATTAAACTTTTCATATTCTTGGTTTCAAATATTCTGAAATATTTGAAATATTTGCCTTTCTTTCCAAGACTTCTTTCTTAAAGAGTTCTTCATTGATCACTATGCATGTGCCTCTCTCATCCCACTAGATTCAAACTGATTACTTTCAGCTATATTTTAAAGTTTTTGTGGAAATGTGAATGAAAGAAAATTATTCACCTCATCGGTTTCAGAGACAGAATATTTGTAGCATGGCCTTTTTATCACAAGATCCTCAGACAAAGCCTGAAAATCATATTCTTCAATCATAGATCTCAAAACCGAGTCCCTAGGAAGTGTATAATCATACAAAGAAGATCTAATGGAGGTACCTGAACCAGTTGATTCATCCTTAGGACGCACACCTTGAATTTCTGAAGGAATATGTGCCATCTCAGAGAAATCTTTCTTCAGATACTTTTCTCATTTGTCTGATTTTACACACCACATCTTCAAAAATTGCTTGGCTGGGCTACAGAGAGAAACTCTTTAGACCATCATAGAGGTCCTCAAAGTCAAAAAGCTGTGACATCACAAAATCACTGGTCTCCTAGCAATTGAAGGATAGCTGTAACATCACAAAGTCACTAGTCTCCTAGCCATTGAAGGGTAATGTTCAATCTGTGTTTACTTCAGCATCAACTTAAAAATACAGACTGCTTACAGAAATAGTAACCAAAACCATGATGTATGCAAAATCTCATTCCGAAAGATTTTTTACACAGAAATATCACATCAATAAATCCACCTGATTTCTGAAATAAAAGTGATTTATCACCCTTCTATACACATATCCTTAATATTCAGTACTGTCACCTTAGCAAACTTGGTCTACTGGCTTCTGTGCAATAAAATGTATCAACCGTCTGGTTTCAACTACTCTGTGGTCTATGTACTTGACTTTCAGCATGGTTGCGGCTTCAGCATCTCTAAATCTGTTCACCGGATATTGCTCAGGATGTTATCAATGGCCCTTGAGGAGGAACTAAAGACCCTTGAATTTGCTGAATGGCTAAATCATTATTATTCTCTATCACTTGATTATTATCCTTGGATTCTGTCTTTTCTAGCTTTGCTGATTAACATTACTTTTGAACACGAGGAGGTCTACAATCTCCTACCTCTCTCTCTCTCGGTTTTCATACTTTTCAATCTTAAGAAGGGACTGCTTAGAACAGGAAAATAAATAAAGTGTTGGACTTAGAGTTCGATCATAAAAGTGACAGAAAATCTCAGTTGCAGGTTCGATTTCTTTTTCAGCTCTTGGAGTGTTTGAGTCAGCAACAACTTTGGCTATTTCCTGTTGAGATGGAGCATGGAGTTGGAAATAATTCTAAAATCTAATCTTGGTATCAATATTTCTGTTATGAAAACATATCTATATTTTATATATATATATATATATAGTCATAAACTGGAACAACATTTCAAAATTGGTAGATCTTTATTAAAACAGAGAGGTGAGTGATATAAAAAAGTCCTCATATTTTACATGCAGCCAAGAAAACATATTTTGAAGTATTTCCACTTACATATATTCAACAACCAAGTAGACTTTTGAATCATTCTACATTTGGGTTTTATTTATTTATTTATTTTTCCATTTCTAATATACCTAACAGGAATTAAAAGCCATTGCACTTTTTTTATACACACACTCATATACACACAGGTGTTTATATGTCAAAATATAATTTTAGGCAACTTTATTTAGGTGACCAAAGTCATTGCTTGCTCCCAAGATCTTAAATGGACTGTTTGGGAAGCCCTACATTACTTAATAACTTTCTGGCTAAAACATTCAGATCCTGTTTCTGAAAAGCTCTCCTTTAATCTAGCTCATCTTCCACTATTCTTTCTGTAATAAGAGGTAGAGCTCATACTTATGAGGACACCTTGAACCCATAAAATCACAACTCTCATTTACCTAGAAATTGTTCAAAGAACACTGTTGTTCTCCTCACGTTGGACACAATTTTATTTTAATTTTTAATGTAAACATATTTATTTTAATTGGAGTCTAATTGCTTTAAATATTGTATTGGTTTTGTAATACATCAACATGAATCTGCCACGGGTGTACACGTGTGCCCCATCCTGAACCCCCCTACCTCCTCCCTCCTCATACCATCCCTCCTGGTTATCCCAGTGCACCAGTCCCGAGCATCCTGTATCATGCATAAAACCTGGACTGGTGGTTCATTTGACATATGATATCATACATGTTTCAGTGCCATTCTCCAAAATCATCCCACCATCACCCTCTCCCAGAGTCCAAAAGACTCTTGTATACCTCTGTGTCTCTTTTGTATTCTTGCATAATTGGTTATCGTTACCATCCTTCTAAATTCCACATATATGTGTTAGTTTACTCTATTTTTTTTTTTTTCATTCTGGCTAACTTCATTCTGTGTAATAGGCTTTAGTTTTGTCCACCTCATTAGAACTGATTGAAATGTATTCTTTTCAATGGTTGAGTAATACTCCATTGTTTATATGTACCACAGATTTCTTATCCATTCATTTGCTAATGGACATCTAGGTTGCTTCTATGTCTTGGCTATTAGAAAGAGTGCTGTGATGAACATTGGGGTACACGTGTCTCTTTCAATTCTGATTTCCTCAGTGTGTGTGCCCAGCAGTGGGATTGCTGGGTCATATGGCAGTCCTATATCCAGATTTTTAAGGAATCTCCACAGTGTTCTCCACAGTGGCTGTACTAGTTTGCATTCCCACCAAGAGTGTAAGAAGGTTCCCTTTTCTCCGCACCCTCTCCAGCATTTATTTCTTGTAGATATTTGTAGTGCAACTAAACTGACTGGCATGAAATGGTACCTCATTGTGGTTTTGATTTGCATTTCTCTGATAATGAGTGATGTTGAACATATTTTCATGTGTTTGTTAGCCATCTGTATGTCTTCTTTGGAGAAATGTCTATTTAGTCCTTTGGCCCATTTTTTCATTGGGTCATTTATTTTTCTGGAAGAGAGCTTCAGGGGCTGCTTGTATATTTTTGAGATTAACTCTATATCAGTTGCTTCTGTTCAGTTCAGTTCAGTTCAGTAGCTCAGTCTGTCCCACTCCTTGCAACCCCATGAATCACAACACACCAGGCCTCCCTGTCCATCACCAACTCCTGGAGTTCACTCAGACTCACGTCCATCAAGTCGATGATATCATTCAGCCATCTCATCCTCTCTCGTCCCCTTCTCCTCTTGACCCCAATCCCTCCCAGCATCAGAGTGTTTTCCAGTGAGTCAACTCTTCACACGACGTGGCCAAAGTACTGGAGTTTCAGCTTTAGCATCATTCCTTCCAAAGAACACCCCAGACTAATCTCCTGTAGAATGATCTCCTTGCAGTCCTAGGACTCTCAACAGTCTTTGCAACACTACAGTTTAAAAGCATCAATTCTTCCATGTTAAGCTTTCTTCACAGTCCAACTCTCACATCCATAAATGACTACTGGAAAAACCACAGCCTTGACTAGATGGACTTTGTTGGCAAAGTAATGTGTCTGCCTTTGAATGTGCTGTCAAAGTTGGTCATAACTTTCCTTCCAAGGAGTAGGTGTCTTTTAATTTCATGGCTGCAATCACCATCTACAGTGATTTTGGAGCATAGATAAATAAACTCTGATACTTTTCCCAGTGTTTCCCCATCTATTTCCCATGAAGTGATGGGACCAGATGCCATGATGTTCATTTTATGAATATTGATCTTGAAGCCAACTTTTTCACTCTAAAAAAGGATGTATTGTGCAACACAGAAAAATAGCCATACTCAAAATTACGATTTATAATAATTGTAAATGGAGTGTAACCTTTGAAAGATGCATAAAAAACTAAAAAAAAAAATTCTTAATATAAAAGTCAAAATATTGAAGTTTTCACTGGGAGAATATCTGAAGAGGTAAAATCTTAGTATAAATATTGGTAAATTTAAATTTTACTTTGACATCAAATCCTAATGGGTAACACTATCACTAGCAAATCCGTGTCATTTAACTTTCATTTATAATATAACATTTATGGAAAATCCCATGGATGGAGGAGCCTGGAAGGCAGCAGTCCATGGGATGGCTAAGAGTCAGACATGACTGAGCGACTTCACTTTCACTTTTTACTTTCATGCATTGGAGAAGGAAATGGCAAACCACTCTAGTGTTTTTGCCTGGAGAATCCCATGGATGGGGGAGCCTGGTGGGCTGCCATCTATGGTGTCACACAGAGTCCGACACGACTGAAGTGACTTGATAGTAGCAGTATGTTATAACAAAAGAAAAAATAAATATTGTTCCTTCATTCAAAAAAAAAAAAAAAAAAGAGGCTTTTTAGTTCCTCTTCATGTTCTGCCATAAGGGTGGTGCCATCTGCATATCTGAGGTTATTGATATTTCTCCCAGCAATCTTGATTCTTGATTCCAGCTTCTGCTTCTTCCAGCCCAGCGTTTCTCATTATGTACTCTGCATAGAAGTTAAACAAGCAGGGTGACAATATATAGCCTTGGCATACTTTTTTTTTCCTATTTGGAACCAGTAAGTGTTCCATGTATAGTTCTAAATATTTCTTCCTGACCTGCATATAGGTTTCTCAAGAGTCAGGCCAGGTGGTCTGGTACTCCCATCTCTTTCAGAATTTTAAACAGTTTATTATGCTCCACACAATCAACGGCTTTCACATAGTCAATAAAGCAGACATAGATGTTTTTATGGAACTCTTGTGCTTTTTCAATGATCCAGCAGATGTTGTCAATTTGACCTCTGGTTCCTGTGCCTTTTCTGAAGTTCAAGTTTCACGTATTGCTGAAGCCTGGCTTGGAGAATTTTGAGCATTACTTTACTAGCATGTGAGATGAGTGCAATTGTGTGGTGATTTGAGCTTTCTTTGGCATTGCCTTTCTTTGGGATTGGAATGAAAACTGACATTTTCCAGTCCTTTTGCCACTGCTGAATTTTCCAAATTTGCTAGCATATTGAATGCACCACTTTCACAGCATCTTTCATTATTACAATAATGAAAATTAAAATTGAAATGAGTAGTTATCTCACACTGTTCAGAGTGGCCACCACCAGAAATTCTACAAGCAAGAGTGAAGTAAGCCAGAAAGAAAAACAGCAGTACAGTATACTAACACATATATATGGAATTTAAAAATATGCTAAAAATAACCCTGTTTACAGGACACTGATTTATAGAACAGTCTTTTGGACTCTGTGGGAGAGGGAGAGGATGGGATTATTTGGGAGAATGGCACTCAAACATGTATAATATCATATAAGAAACGAGTTGCCAGTCCAGATTCAATGCACGATACTGAGTGCTTGGGGCTGGTGCACTGGGATGACCCAGAGGGATGGTACAGGGAGGGAGGAGGGAGGAGGGTTCAGGATGGGGATCATGTGTATACCTGTGGCGGAATCATGTTGATATTTCTCAAAACCAATACAATATTGTAAAGTTAAAAAAAAATAATAATCCTGGAAAGGGTGTGGAGAAAAGTGAACCCTAATACAAACTGGTGGAATATGTATGAAGAACAGTTTGGAGATTCCTTGAGAAACTTGGACTAGAACTGTCATATGACCCAGCAACCCCACTTCTTTGCATATAACCAGAGGGAATTAGGATAGAAAGAAACACATGTACCCCAATATTTATTGCAATTCTCTTTACAATAGCTATGACATGGAAGTAATCTAGATGCACATCAGCAGATGAATATATAAGGAAGTTGTGGAATATACACAAATGGAATTTTACTCAGCTACAGAAAGATATATCTTTGTGTCACTTATAATGAGGCAGTTCAACCTGCAGCTTGTTATTCAGTGAAAAAAGTTAGAGGCAAATATTGTTTATTAATTCATATAAAATGCATATAAATGGGATTTAGGAAGACAGTAACAATGATCCTACATGGAGGCTAATAAAGAAGATCCACATATAAAGCACAGACTCTTAGACTCAATGAGAGAGTTCAAGGATGGGATGATGTGAGAACATAGCATTGAAACAGGTACATTACCATATATAAAAGAGATGACCAGTGCAAGTTCAATGCAGGAAAGATGCACCCAACTTGTGTGCTGTGGAAGAACCCAGAAGCATGGGGTAACAAGGGAGGTTTGAGTTGTGTTCAGATATAGGGGACACATGTTTTCATGTGGCTGGTTCATGTTGAGGTATATGTCAAAAACAATCACAGTAGTACATAGTAATTCTGTTCCAGTTTAAATAAATCATTTTTAAAAAGAATATGAAGAAATTAAAAAAAAAAAAAGTGTTCAGAAATAGCAGGGGCTTGCACCAGAATACAAACGCAACAGTTGTTTCAAACCTATTAAAGTGGGCTTAGGAGGGGCAGAACATGTGTGATGGTATACAAGTTGAAAGGCAAAGAAGATAAGCTTGAGGTTGGACCTATATATTTGCAGAATGACCTCAGTATCATAGGCTAAGTAGTGGAAGATGCATGTGGCAGAATGCAAGCTTAGTAGATCGGCATGCCTACCTGGAGCATAGGCTCAGATCCGATGAATCGCTCAGTTGTGTCCGACTCTTCCCGACCCCATGAATCGCAGCACGCCAGGCCTCCCTGTCCAACACCAACACCCGGGGTTCACTCAGACTCACGTCCATCGAGTCAGTGATGCTATCCAGCCATCTCATCCTCTGTCTTCCCCTTCTCATACTGCCCCCAATCCCTCCCAGCATCAGAGTCTTTTCCAATGAGTCAACTCATCGCATGAGGTGGCCAAAGAACTGGAGTTTCAGCTTTAGCATCATCCCTCCCAAAGAAATCCCAGGGCTGATTTCCTTCAGAATGGACTTGTTGAATGGATCTTCTTGCAGTCCAAGGGATTCTCAAGAGTCTTCTCCAACACCACAGTTCAAAAGCATCAATTCTTTGACGCCCAGCCTTCTTCACAATCCAACTCTCACATCCATACATGACCACAGGAAGAACCATAGCCTTGACTAGACGAACCTTTGTTGTCAAAGTAATGTCTCTGCTTTTGAATATGCTATCTAGGTTGGTCATAATTTTCCTTCCAAGGAATAAGCGTCTTTTAATCTCATGGGTGCAGTCACCATCTGCAGTGATTTTGGAACCCAGAAAAATAAATCCTGACGCTGTTTCCACTGTTTGTCCATCTATTACCCATGATGATGGGACCAGATGCCATGATCTTCATTTTCTGAATGTTGAGCTTTAAGCCAACTTTTTCACTCTCCACTTTCACTTTCATCAAGAGCCTTTTTAGCTCCTCTTCACTTTCTGCCATAAGGGTGGTGTCATCTGCATATCTGAGGTTATTGATATGTCTCCCAGCTATCTTGATTCCAGGTTGTGTTTCTTCCAGTCCAGAGTTTCTCGTGATGTACTCTGCTTAGAAGTTAAAGAAGCAGGGTGACAATATACAGCCTTGACATACTCCTTTTCCTATTTGGAACCAGTCTGATGTTCCATTTCCAGTGCTAACTGTTGCTTCCTGACCTGCATACCGATTTCTCAAGAGGCAGATCAGGTGGTCTGGTATTCCTATCTCTTTCAGAATTTTCCACAGTTTATTGTGATCCACACAGTAATAGGCTTTGGCATAGTCAATAAAGCAGAAATAGGTGATTTTCTAGAACTCTCTTCTTCCATGATCCAGCGGATGTTGGCAATTTGATCTCTGGTTCCTCTGCCTTTTGTAAAACCAGCTTGAACATCAGGAAGATCACAGTTCACATATTGCTGAAGCCTGGCTTGGAGAATTCTGAACGTTAGTTTACTAGCCTGTTAGATGAGTGCAGTTGTGCTGTAGTTTGACCAATCTTTGGCATTGCTTTTCTTTAGGATTGGGAAGAAAACTGACCTTTCCAGTCCTGTGGCCACTGCTGAGTTTTCCAAATTTGCTGCTATATTGAGTGCAGCGTTTTCACAGCATCATCTTTCAGAATTTGACATAGCACAACTGGAATCCCATCACCTCCACTAGCTTTATTCATAGTGATGTTTTCTAAGGCCCACTTGACTTCACATTCCAGGATGTTTGGCTCTAGGTCAGTGATCACACCATCGTGATTATCTGTGTCATGAAGATATTTTGTACAGTTCTTCTGTGTATTCTTGCCACCTCTTCTTAATACCTTCTGCTTCTTTAGGTCCATATCATTTCTGTCCTTTATTGAGCCCATCTTTGCATGAAATGTTCCCTTGATATCTCTAATTTTCTTGAAGAGATCTCTATTCTTTCCCATTCTGTTGTTTTCCTCTATTTCTTTGCATCACTGAGGAAGGCTTTCTTATCTATTCTTGCTATTCTTTGGAACACTGAATTCAGATGCTTATATGTTTCCTTTACTTTTTGCTTCTCTTCTTTTCACAGCTATTTGTAAGTCCTCCCCAGACAGCCATTTTGCCTTTTTGCATTTCTTTTACATGGGCTTGGTCTTGATCCCTGTCTCCTGTACAATATCATGAATCTTAATCCATAGTTCATCAGATACTCTATCAGATCTACTTCTCACTTCCACTGTATAATCATAAGGGGTTTGATTTAGGTCATACATGAATGGTCTAATGGTTTTCCCTACTTTCTTCAGTTTCAGTCTGGATTTGGCAATAAGGAGTTCATAATCTGAGCCACAGTCAGGTCCTGGTCTTGTTTTGTTGACTGTATAGAGCTTCTTGATCTTTGGCTGCAAAGAATATAATCAATCTGATTTCGGTGTTGACCATCTGGTGATGTCCATATGTAGAATCTTCTCTTGTGTTGTCGGAAAGGGTGTTTGTTATGAGTACTGCATTTTATTGGCAAAACTCTATTAGTCTTTGCCATGCTTCATTCGGTCTTCCAAGGCCAAATTTGCCTGTTTCTCCAGGTGTTTCTTGACTTCCTCCTTTTGCATTCCAGTCCCCTGTAATGAAAAGGATATCTTTTTTGGGTGTTAGTTCTAAAAGGTCTCGTAAGTCTTCATAGAACCATTCAACTTCAGCTTATTCAGTGTTACTGTTTGGGGCATAACAGTGGATAACTGTGATATTGAATGGTTTGCCTGGAAATGAACAGATATCATTCTGTCGTTTTTTAGGTTGCATCCAAGTACTGCATTTCGGACTCTTTTGTTGACCATGATGGCTACTACATTTCTTCTAAGGGATTCCTGCCCGTAGTAGCAGAGATAATGGTCAGCTGAGTTAAATTCACCTATTCCAGTCCATTTTAGTTTGCTGAATCCTAGACTGCCAACATTCATACTTGCCATCAATTGTTCGACCACTTCCAATTTGCCTTGATTCATGGACATGACATTCCAGGTTCCTATGCAATACTGCTCTTTACAGCATCAGATCTTGCTTCTATCACAAGTCACATCCGCAGCTGGGTATTGTTTTTGTTTTGGCTCCATCCCATCATTCTTTCTGGAGTTATATCTCCACTGATCTCCATTAACATATTGGGCACCTAGTGACCTGGGGAATCCCTCTTTCTGTATCTTATCATTTTGCCTTTTCATAATATTCATGGGGTTCTCAAGGCAAGAATACTGAAGTGGTTTGCAATTCCCTTCTCCAGTGCACCACATTCAGTGAGATCTCTCCACCATGACCCACCCATCATGGGTTGCCCCACGGTCAATCTTAGTTTCACTGAGTTAGACAAGGCTGTGTCCTAATGTGATTAGATTGACTAGATTTCTGTGAGTATGTTTTTATTGTGTCTGCCCTAACCTTCAGTTCAGTCGCTGAGTCGTGTCCGACTCTTTGGGACCCCATGAATCGCAGCACACCAGGCCTCTCTGTCTGTCACCAACTCCCAGAGTTCCAACAGACTACCATCCATTGAGTCAATGATGCCATCCAGCCATCTCATCCTGTCATCCCCTTCTCCTCCTGCCCCCAATCCCTCCCAGCATCAGAGTCTTTTCCAATGAGTCTGCATGAGGTGGCCAAAAGACTAGAGTTTCAGCTTTAGCATCATTCTTCCAAAGAAATCCCAGGGCTGATCTCCTTCAGAA
This sequence comes from Syncerus caffer, assembly GCA_902825105.1. Lineage (NCBI taxonomy): Eukaryota > Metazoa > Chordata > Mammalia > Artiodactyla > Bovidae > Syncerus > Syncerus caffer. The sequence goes on from CADEAB010000019.1 coordinate 281,669, forward strand.
TGAACTTGTTGGATCTCCTTGCAGTCCAAGAGACTCTTAAGAGTCTTCTCCAACACCACAGTTCAAAAACATCAATTCTTCGGCACTCAGCATTCTTCACAGTCCAACTCTCACATCCATGCATAACCATAGTAAAAACCATAGCCTTGATTAGACTAAACTTTTTGGTAAAGTAATGTCTCTGCTTTTGAATATGCTATCTAGGTTGGTCATAACTTTCCTTCCAATGAGTAAGGGTCTTTTAATTTCATGGCTGCAATCACCATCTGCAGTGATTTGGGCGCCTAAAAAGATAAAGTCTGACACTGTTTCCACTTTTTCCCCATCTATTCCCCATGAAGTGATGGGACCAGATGCTGTGATCTTCATTTTCTGAATGTTGAGCTTTAATCCAACTTTTTCACTCTCCACTTTCACTTTCGTCAAGAAGCTTTTTAGTTCCTCTTCACTTTCTACCATAAGGGTGGTGTCATCTGCATATCTGAGGTCATTGATATTTCCCCCTGCAATCTTGATTCCAACTTGTGTTTCGTCCAGTCCAGCGTTTCTCATGACATACTCTGCATAGAAGTTAAATAAGCAGGGTGACAATATACAGCCTTGACGTTCTCCGTTTCCTATCTTTAACCAGTCTGTTGTTCCATGTCCAATTCTAACTGTTGCTTCCTGACCTGCATGCAAATTTCTCAAGAGGCAGATCAGGTGGTCTGGTATTCCCATCTCTTTCAGAATTTTCCACAGTTTATTGTGATTCACATAGTCAAAGGCTTTGACATAGTCAATAAAGCAGAAATATATATATATATATATATTTTTTTTTCTGGAACTATCTTGCTTTTTCCATGATCCAGCGGATATTGGCAATTTGATCTCTGGTTCCTCTGTCTTTCCTAAAACCAGCTTGAACATCAGGAAGATCACGGTTCACATATTGCTGAAGCCTGGCTTTGAAAATTTTGAGCATTACTTTACTAGCATGTGAGATGTGTTCAATTGTGCAGTAGTTTGAGCATTCTTTGGCAATGCCTTTCTTTGGGATCCTAATTAAAACTGACCTTTCCAGTGCTGTGGCCACTGCTGAGTTTTCCAAATTTGCTGGCATATTGAGTGCAGCACGTTCACATCCTCACCTTTCACTATTTGAAATAGCTCAACTGGAATCCCATCACCTCCACTAGCTTTCTTCGTAGTGATGCTTTCTACGTCCACTTGACTTCACATTCCAGGATGTCTGGCTCTAGGTCAGTCATCACATCATCATGATCATCTGGGTCATGAAGATCTTTTTTGTGCAATTCTTCTGTGTATTCTTGCCATCTCTTCTTAGTATCTTCATCTTCTGTTAAGTCCATACCATTTCTCTCCTTTATTGTGCCCATCTTTGAATGAAATATTCCCTTGGTATCTCTAATTTTCTTGAATAAATATTTAGTGTTTCCCATCTTGTTGTTTTACTCTATTTCTTTGCATTGATTGCTGAAGAACGCTTTCTTATCTCTTCTTGCTATTCTTTGGAACTCTTCATTCAGATGTTTATATCTTTCATTTGCTCTTTTGCTTTTTGCTTTTCTTCTTTTCACAGCTATTTGTAAGGCCTGGGGTGGCCGCGAGGAGCCACCCCACGTCTGTGGTCAGGGGCGGTGGCTGGGAGGAGCTACCCCACGCCTCCACGCCCGTAGCCAGGGATGGTGGCCAGGAGAAGCAACCCCACGTCCAAGGAGTAGTGGATGCACAGACACAGGAGGGCCTAGAGGAGCTCTCCCACATTGAAGTTCAGGAAGGGTGGCAGTGAGGAGATACCACTCATTCAAGTTAAGGAGCAGCGGCTGCACTTTGCTGGAGTAGCTGTGAAGAGATACCCCATGCCCAAGGTAAAAGAAACCCAAGTAAGACGGTAGGTATTGCAAGAGAGCATCAGAAGGCAGGCAAGCTGAAACCATAATCACAGAAAACTAGTCAATCTAATCACACTAGGACCATAGCATTGTCTAACTCAATGAAACTAAGCCATGCCCATTGGACAACCCAAGATGGGCGGGTCATGGTGGAGAGATCACAGAATGTGGTCCACTGGAGAAGGCAATGGCAAACCACTTTAGTATTCTTGCCTTGAGAACCCCATGAACAGTATGAAAAGGCAAAATGATAGGATACTAAAAGAGGAATTCCCCAGGTCACTAGGTGCCCAGTATGGTACCAGAGATCAGTGGAGAAATAACTCCAGAAAGAATGAAGAGATGGCGCCAAAGCAAAAACAATACCCAGCTGTGGACGTGACTTGTGATAGAAGCAAGGTATGATGCTGTAAAGAGCAGTATTGCATAGGAACCTGGAATGGCAGGTCAATGAATCAAGGCATCATGTAGCTGAGAAAGTCTTGATCTTGGTCACCGATCATGATTAAAACTTGAGGTTGACTCATAATCTGCTTTAAGTCAAAAAGCCATTCAGGGAGCTAGATCCCAGGCCAAGAAGAGCCAGGAGCATCAGTCCTACTCTGGGGTGGGACAAGGATAGTGGAACAGGCATCTGCAAGGAGCTGTGCACTTCCTGTTACCCGGCCACCGCTGATGTCATCAGGCTTTGCCATTCCATCAGACACGGCCATGGTTCTGGGCCCCTTGTGGTGGTATGCATCTGAGGTGGTCTGCATTCTCCAAGCAGGGGCTACTTCTGACTGCTACTGTTCTCCTCCAGGCCTGTGTATGCTGGGTAATGGCATGTCACTGCTTACATGGTCAGATTTGCAGTCCTGTAACAAACCGTGTTTGAAAGCAAAGGGGTTGGGTGTGTGTGTGTGTGTGTGTGTGTGTGTGTGTGTACGTGTATGTGTGTTGTGTGTGTATGTGAATGACTCACATGTCTCAGCTATATGCCGGGACCACCCACATTTACAGCAATAACTGTGTGCCGATGCTGCTCTGGTGTACCATCTCAGGTCATTCCTGACTTAAAGGCCTCAGGTGCTGCTCCTCCTCAGATGCAGGCCTGAAGGAGACACTCAAAGTCATGGATGCAACACATACATATGTAGCCCTGCCCAGACCTTACTCGGCTGGGCCTTTGGAGCTTGCCAATTGCCCAGGACCACATTTCCTTCAGGGGCCTCCAGGGCCTTTTCTGTGCCCTCGCCCCCTTCCCCTCATCCTCTCCTGCCCCTTCTCCTCCTCCTCATGAGCAGCGGACCCAAAGAAGCAGCGGAAAGGATACAGTTTTGGCCCAGAAGCCAGGGATACCCTGGATGGTGGCACTCCTCCAAGCCAAGTGATGCTTCCTCCTCTGATGGTAGGCCCTGCGGTTTTGCTCACACTCAGAGCTCATTTCCGCCTGCAGGGCGGCCAGTGCCTGCAGGGCATCTAGTGCCTGGTGCTCACTCGGGCCTCCGGGCCTCTCCTGGCCCTGCTCCTCCACCGTCTTCTCTTCCAGCTCCTGGGAGGACCACTATTCCTGCTCCTCATCTGCCACAGCTTCCACCTCTTCCATGATGTCTTCCGCAAGCAGCTGGAACTCCCGCCCAATCCCTGCCACACCTCCATCCACCACGGTCTCTCTGTCTTGCACCACCTCCACCCTAAAAAGGGTGGCCTCTTGACCTGGAGTGACAACTGGTGGTTGCAAGGTTCCAGCTGCACACAGCATCAGGATGGCAGGCCTCAGGGTGAGGGGTGGGGGCTTCTCCCTCAGTACTGGTACTCACAACTAAGAAGGTCCAGGGTCCTGGGACACTCCTGCCTTCCTTTGACCACCTCTCACACTCCTCTTGGCCCAAGCTGGGGCAGATGTGAAGGGACACGATATAACAGCAGAGACAATGGTGTGTAATTGCGGCCCAGGCTGCAGTAAACCTGTGGGACCCACTAGTTCTTTGGGGGCGGGGAGTGAGGGGGATGGTTGGGAGGTGGGGAGTGGTGTGTTGGGGGTGGTGTGAGGCTGAGGAAAGGGGTGCTGGACAGCCCAGGCCAGGGTGAACAGGCCCTGGGACATCGGCCGAAGAGGCGGGAGCTTAGGCTGTGAGCCACGCACAGGCTCCTTGCCCAAATCTAGACCAACAGCGAGAGGGTAGTGGGCGGCACCCTTATGGACGTGCCCCTAGACCAGAGGGCATCTTACGTGGTTACTGTGCTCCAGCGCCCCCACGTGGCCAGATTCTGCTCCAGGTATATAGAGGGTTCTGCATGTGGCTGGGGTGGCCCCAGGCGCTGTCATTTACCTGGCTCTGGAAATTCCAGCCAGGGTTCCTGCTCCACAATCTGAACAACACACTCCTGTGTCCCCTGGGGCCAGCAATAACTGGGAGCTCTCCCTGATTATCCAAAGGATATGCAGGGGTGCCAAGTGGCTGGATACTTTTCTTCATGGGACAGATAGCCTGTTGCTGTCCTGATGCTAGGGGAGTAGGGAAAACCCCCAACATCTCCTACAGTTGATCTCCACTGTTCAGGGAGACCAGAGCCTTAGGGTGCAGAGCTCACTCTTTGTCTTTCTATCTTTGCTTATGGCATAGCACTGTTTGGGGCAATCCTTCTGTGTATGTATCAGGCGCTGATGTCTGTGTGTCTCCGTCTCTCTAAGTAGTGCTGTTGTTGTCTGCCACTCTATGAACACCTGCACTCAGAAAAGATGTTTATCCTTGGAAAGCCCTTCTCGTCCTGAGTGAGTTGCAGCAATGACAGATCAGACAGTTTTACTCCATACGTTCAGAGTGCTTTCTCAACCTTGAGAGCCAACAGTGGGTGGTCACTGCTGAATTTCAGAATTGGACCTGCAACCCTCCCTCCCTAGCTGGACAGATGTGAACACTGCACAGGCCTGAGGCGGTTTGGCCACACTTTGCACAGAGGGAAAAATGGGGCCCGCTCTGCTGGAATGAGGGAACTCCCTGAACTTTGTTCAAATGCCTGCCAGGGAGACTCTAAAGACAGTTCCCCTGAAGTTCCATGACTCACCGGTGTCGGAGACATTCACGTCTGCCATTTACCCCATTGAGGCCCTTTCAAAGTGGTTCTGCTCTCCATGTGAGAACATATCCCAGCCTGCCCTGTCACCCAAGCCTGTGGGGCCTGGGACAGCAAGAGGTTCAAGCTAAGCTAGCCATCCTATAGTCCTGATATACAATATATGCATTCTACAAAGGGCTTGAACATGGTAAGGACCCACCTGATTCAGTGCAAGGACTGAGATGTGGGCTCAAGAGTGCTTGTTTGGGGCTTGAACAAAGGCAGGACCCAGCCTGGTTCATTGGAGCAACTGAGATGTGGCCTCAGGAGTGTCTGTAGGGATGAACAAGGGGTGGATCCAGCCGCGATAAGTGCAGGGACCGAGATGTGGGCTCAGGAGTGTTTTTCGGGTGCTTGAACAAGGGCAGGACCCAGCCTGGTTCAGTGAAGGGACGCGGATATGGGCTCAGGAGTCTTTGCCAGAAGTTTTAGCAAGTGTTGGACACAGCCTAGTTCATTGTAGGGAAGAAGATCAGCCTGAGAGTCAGATTCAGGCCAAGAAGTGTTTGTTAGGGTCTTGAACATGTGTAGGACCCAGCCTAGTTCAATTCAGGGGCGAGAAATGGGGTCAGGAGTGTGTGTCTGGGCTTGAACATGGGCAGGACCCAGCCTCTATCAGTGCAGGAACCAAGTTGTGGTCTTAGTAGTGTTTGTCGTGGTTTATATGGGCAGCCGCTATCAGTGCAGGAACCAAGTTGTGGTCTTAGTAGTGTTTGTCGTGGTTTATATGGGCAGGAACCAGACTGGTTCAGTGCACGGACCGGGATGTTGTCTCAGCAGTATTTGTGATGGCTTGAACTTAAGAGGGACCCACCCTGGTTCAGGGCAGAGAGTGAGATGCAGACTCAGAAGTGTTTCCTGGGGGATTGAACAAGGGGAGAACACACCTTAGTTCAGGATCAGGGAGTGATTTGTGGGCTCAGGATTGCTTGCTGGGGGCTTAAATAAGACCAGAAACCAGCCTTTGAGTCAGATGCAGGCCAAGAACAGTTGGTCGGGGGCTTGAACATGTGAAGTTCCTGGCCTGGTTCACTGCAGTTTCTGATGTGTGGATTCAGGAGTGTTTGTCGGGGGTTTCAACAAGGGCAGGACCCAGCCTGCTTCAGTGCAGGGACCAGGAGTATTTTCAGGGGACATCAGCAAGTGCTGAACCCAGCCTAGATCAGTGCAGGGAACAAGATATTGGCGCAGGAGTGCTTGTAAGGGTCTTGAACAAGTGTGTGGATCACAATAAACTGTGGAAAATTCTGAAAGAGATGGGAATACCAGACCACCTGATCTGCCTCTTGAGAAATTTGTATGCAGGTCAGGAAGCAACAATTAGAACTGGACATGGAACAACAGACTGATTCCAAATAGGAAAAGGAAAACACAAAGGCTATATATTGTCACACTGTTTATTTAACTTATATGCAGAGTACATCATGAGAAATGCTGAACTGGAAGAAAGAAAAGCTGGAATCAGGATTGTGGGAAATATCAATAACCTCAGATATGCAGATGACACCACCCTTATGGCAGAAAGTGAAGAGGAACTGAAAAGCTTCTTGATGAAAGTGAAAGTGGAGAGTGAAAAGTTGGCTTAAAGCTCAACATTCAGAAAACGAAGATGATGGCCTCCAGTACCATCACTTTATGGGAAATAGTTGGAGAAATAGTGTAAGACTTTATTTTTCTGGGCTCCAAAATTACTGCAGATGGTGATTGAAGCCATGAAATTAAAAGACGCTTACTCCTTGGAAGGAAAGTTATGACCAACCTAGATAGCATATTCAAAAGCAGAGACATTACTTTTCCAACAAAGGTTCGTCCAGTCAAGGCTATGGTTCTTCCTGTAGTCATGTATGGATGTGAGAGTTGGACTGTGAAGAAGGCTGAGCGCCAGAGAATTGATGCTTTTGAACTGTGGTGTTGGAGAAGACTCTTGAGAGTTCCTTGGACTGCAAGAAGATCCAACCAGTCCATTCTGAAGGAAATCAGCCCTGGGATTTCTTTGGAAGGAATGATGCTAAAGCTGAAACTCTGGTAGTTTGGCCACCTCGTGCTAAGTGTTGACTCATTGGAAAATTCTCTGATGCTGGGAGGGATTGGGGGCAGGAGGAGAAGGGGACGACAGAGGATGAGATGGCTGGATGGCATCACTGTCTTGATGGACGTGAGTCTCAGTGAACTCCGGTAGTTGGTGTTGGACAGGGAGGCCTGGTGTGCTGAGATTCATGGGGTCACAAAGAGCTGGACACGACTGAGCGACTGATGTAATCTGAACAAGTGTAGGACCCAGCCCAGTTCAGTGTAGGGAGCGAGATGTGGGCTCAGAAGTGTTTGTCGGGGCTTCAACATGGGGAGGACACACATGCTTAAGTGCAGGGACCGAAATGTGGTTTCAGGAGTATTTATCAAAGTCTTGAACAAGGGCAGGAACCAGGCGGCTTCAAGGCAGGGAGTGAGATGCAGGCACAGGAGTGTTACCATGGGGATTCAAAAAGGGAAGGACACACCTTAGTTCAGAGGCAGGGAGCGAGTTGTCAGCTCAGGATGGTTTTCTGGGGGCTTGAACAAAGTAGAAACCATTCTAGTTCAGTGCAGGGACGCAGATGTTGGCTCAGGAGTGTTTGTTAGGGATTTGAACGAGGGCAGGGCCAAGCGTACTTCAGTGCAGTGAGTGAGATATGGGCTCGTAGTGTTTCCTGGGGTATTGGTCAAGGGGAGGACACACCTTAGTTCAGTGGCAGGGAGAGAGTTGTTGGCTCACGTTTGTTTGCCCGGGGCTTGAACAAATGCAGAAACTATCCTGGTTCAGTGCAGGAACCAAAATGTTGGCTCAGGAGTGTTTGTCAGGGTCTTGAACAAGTGCAGGACACAGCCTAGTTCAGTGCAAGGACATTGATGCAGGCTCAAGAGTGTTTGTTGGGGGTTTGAACAAGGGCTGGACCCAGCCTATTTTAGTGCAGGGACTGAGATGTGGGCTCAGGAGTATTTGTCGGGGATTTTGACAAGGTCAGGACCCAGCCTGGTTCAGTGCAGTGCACGAGATGAGGGCTCAGTAGTGTTTCTGGGGGTTTGAACAAGGGGAGGGATCACCTTAGTTCAGGGGCAGGGAGTGAGTTGTTGGCTCAGGATTGTTTGTCAGGGCTTGAACAGAGGCAGAAATCGTCCAGGTTCAGTGCAGGGAACAAGATGTAGTCTCAGGAGTTTTTGTCAGGGGTTTGAAAAAGGGCAGGACACAGCCTACCTCAGGGCATGGACCAAGATGTAGGCTCATGAGAGTTTCTCGAGGCTTGAACAAGGGCAGGACCCAGCCTAGTTTAGTGCAGGGACCAAGATGTAGGCTCAGTAGCATTTGTCGTGTGTTTGAACAGGGCAGGACCCAGCCTAGTTCAGTGCCGGGACCGAGATGTGGGCTCAGGAGTATGTGTTGTGTGACTGAACAATGGCAGTACCTAGACTAGTTCAGTTGGAGAAGTCAATGGCACCCCACTCCAGTACTCTTGCCTGGAAAATCCCATGGATGGAGGAGCCTGGTGGGCTACAGTCCACAGGGTCACTAAGAGTTGGACACAACTGAGCGACTTCACTTTCATTTTTCACTCTCATGCATAGGAAAAGGAAATGTCAACCCACTCCAGTGTTCTTGCCTTGAGAATCCCAGGGATGGGGGAGCCTGGTGGGCTGTCATGTATAGGGTCACACAGAGTCGGACACAACTGAAGAGACTTAGCAGCGGTAGCAGCAGACTCGTTCAGTGCAGTGACCGAGATGTTGGCTCAGGAGTGTTTGTCAGGGTCTTGTAATCTTGAACAAGTGTAGGACCCAGCCTAGTTCATTGTAGGGAGTGATATTTGGGCTCAGGAGTATTTGTCGTGGCTTGAACATGGGCAAGGTCCCATTTGCTTCAGTTCAGGGACCAACATGTGGGTTCCAGAGTATTTACCAGGGTCTTGAAAAAGGGAAGGACCCAGGTGGCTTCAGTGCAGGGAGTGAGATATGCGATCAGGAGTGTTTCCTGGGGGTCAGGGAGTTGAACAAGGGGAGGTCACACCTTAGTTCAGGGGCAGGGGGCGAGTTGTCGGCTCAGGATTGTTTGCAGGGGGCTTGAACAAAGGCAGGAACCATACTGGTACAGTGCATGGACAGAGATGTAGGCTCAGGAATGCTTGTCGGGGGTTTGAACAATGGCAGGACCCAGCCTAGTTCGGTGCAGGGACTGAGATGCAGGCTCAGGAGTATTTGTCAGGGTCTTCAACAAGGGCAGGGCCCAGACTGCTTTTGTGCAGGGACCGAGATGTGGGCTCAGGAGTATGTGTTGGGGGAATCTAACAAGGGCATGACCTACACTGGTTCAATGCCGGGAATGTGATATGGACATAGGAGTGTTTGCTGGGGTCTTGAACAAGGGCAGGACCCAGCCTAGTTTAGTGCAGGGACTGAGATGTGGGCTCAGCAGTATGTGTTGGTGGATCTAACAAGGGCATGACCTAGCCTGGTTCAGTGCAGGGACCAAAATGTAGGTTCAGGAGTATTTGTCGGGGTCTTGAACAAGGGCAAGACACTGGCGGGTTCAGGGAAGGGAGTGAGATGTGGAATTAGGAGTGTTTTCTGGGGGATTGAACAAGGGCAGGACGCACATAATTTCAGGGGCAGGGAGCGAGTTGTGGGCTCATGGTTGTTTGCCAGAGGCTTGAACAAAGGCAGGACCCAGCCTGCTTCAGTGCAGGGACCGAGATGTGGGCTCATGTGTATGTGTCGGGGGATCTAACAAGGGCAAGGCATAGACTGGATCATGTGCAGGGCACGAGATTTGGGCAAAGCAGTGTTTGTTGGGGTCTTGAACAAGTGTAGGACTGAGCCTAGTTCAGTGCAGTGACCGAGAAGTTGGCTGAGGAGCGTTTGTCGGGGCTTGAACATGGGAAGGACCAACCTGCTTCAGGGAAGGAACTGATATGTTGGTTCAGAGGTATGTGTTGGGGGACTAACTAGGGCAAAACCTAGACTGGTTCAGTGCAGTGACTGAGATATAGGCTCATGAGTATTTTCCTGGGGTTTGAGCAAGTGCTGGACCCAGCCTAGTTCAGTGCAGTGACCGAGATGTGGGCTCAGGAGTGTTTCTCAGGGCTTCAACATGGGAAGGACACAGCCTGCTTTTGTGCAGGGACCTAGATGTGGGCTCAGGACTGCACTGGAAAAAAAAAAGTGATTATAATGGGGGACTTTAACACCCCACTCACACCTATGGATACATCAACTGAAAAGAAAATCAGTAAAACACTGGTGAAAGAAATCAAAGAGGACACTAATAGATGGAGAAATATACTATGTTCATGGAATGGAAGAATCAATATAGTGAAAATGAGTATACTACCCAAAGCAATTTATAGATTGAATGCAATACCCATGAAGCTACCAACGGTATTCTTCACAGAGCTAGAACAAATTATTTCACAATTTGTATGGAAATACAAAAAACCTCGAATAGTCAAAGATATCTTGAGAAAGAAGATGGGAACTGGAGGAATCAACCTACCGGACTTCAGGCTCTAT
>CADEAB010000019.1:293203-307829 GCA_902825105.1 Syncerus caffer
GAGTAATACTCCATTGTTTATATGTACCACAGATTTCTTATCCATTCATTTGCTAATGGACATCTAGGTTGCTTCTATGTCCTGGCTATTAGAAACAGTGCTGTGATGAACATTGGGTACACATGTCTCTTTCAATTCTGATTTCCTCAGTGTGTATGCCCAGCAGTGGGATTGCTGGGTCATATGGCAGTCGTTCCAGTTTTTTAAGGAATCTCCACAGTGTTCTCCATAGTGGCTGTACTAGTTTGCATTCCCACCAACAGTGTAAGAGGGTTCCCTTTTCTCCACACCCTCTCAGCATTTATTCTTGTAGACATTTGGAGCACAACTAATCTGACTGGCATGAAATGGTAAGTCATTGTGGTTTTGATTTGCATTTCTCTGATAATGAGTGATGTTGAGAATCTTTTCATGTGTTTGTTTAGCCATCTGTATGTCTTCTTTGGAGAAAGGTCTATTTAGTCCTTGGCCCATTTTTTTCATTGGGTCATTTATTTTTCTGGAAGAGAGCTTCAGGAGCTGCTTGTATATTTTGAGGCTAACTCTGTCAGTTGCTTCTGTTCAGTTCAGGTTCAGTTCAGTTCAGCTCAGTCTGTCCCACTCCTTTGCAACCCCATAAATTACAACACACCAGGCCTCGCTGGCCATCACCCACTCCTGGAGTTCACTCAGACTCACGGCCATTCAAGTCGATGATATCATTCAGCCATCTCATCCTCTCTCGTCCCCTTCTCCTCTTGACCCCAATCCCTCCCAGCATCAGAGTGTTTTCCAGTGAGTCAACTCTTCACACGACGTGGCCAAGTACTGGAGTTTCAGCTTTAGCATCATTCCTCCAAAGAACACCCCAGACAATCTTCCTGTAGAATGATCTCCTTGCAGTCCTAGGACTCGTCAACAGTCGTTTGCAACACTACAGTTTAAAAGCATCAATCTTCCATGTTAAGCTTTCTTCACAGTCCAACTCTCACATCCATACGTGACTACTGGAAAAACCACAGCCTTGACTAGATGGACTTTTTTGGCAAAGTAATGTGTCTGCCTTTGAATATGCTGTCAAATTTGGTCATAACTTTCCTTCCAAGGAGTAGGCGTCTTTTAATTTCATGGCTGCAATCACCATCTACAGTGATTTTGGAGCGCAGATAAATAAACTCTGATACTTTTCCCAGTGTTTCCCCATCTATTTCCCATGAAGTGATGGGACCAGATGCTATGATGTTCATTTTATGAATATTGATCTTGAAGCCAACTTTTTCACTCTAATAAAGTATGTATTGTGCAACACAGAAAAATAGCCATACTCAAAATTACAATTTATAATAATTGTAAATGGAGTGTAACCCTTGAAAGATCACATAAAAAACTAAAAAAAATATCTTAATATAAAGTCAAATATATTGAAGTTTTCACTGGGAGAATATCTGAAGAGGTAAAATCTTAGTATAAATATTGGTAAATTTCAATTTTACTTTGACATCACATCCTAATGGGTAACACTATCACTAGCAAGTCCGTGTCATTTAACTTTCATTTATAATATAACATTTATGGAAAATCCCATGGATGGAGGAGCCTGGAAGGCGGCAGTCCATGGGATGGCTAAGAGTCAGACATGACTGAGCGACTTCACTTTCACTTTTTACTTTCATGCATTGGAGAAGGAAATGGCAACCCACTCTAGTGTTTTTGCCTGCAGAATCCCATGGATGGGGGAGCCTGGTGGGCTGCTGTCTATGGTGTCACACAGAGTCGGACACGACTGAAGTGACTTGGTAGTAGCAGTATGTTATAACAAAAGAAAAAAATATTGTTCCTTCATTCACAAAAAAAAAAAAAAAAAAAAAAAAAAAAGAGGCTTTTTAGTTCCTCTTCATGTTCTTCCATAAAGGTGGTGCCATCTGCATATCTGAGGTTATTGATATTTCTACCAGCAATCTTGATTCTTGATTCCAGCTTCTGCTTCTTCCAGCCCAGCGTTTCTCATTATGTACTCTGCATAGAAGTTAAACAAGCAGGGTGACAATATGTAGCCTTAGCATACTTTTTTTCCTATTTGGAACCAGTAAGTGTTCCATGTATAGTTCTAAATATTGCTTCCTGACCTGCATATAAGTTTCTCAAGAGTCAGGCCAGGTGGTCTGTTACTCCCATCTCTTTCAGAATTTTAAACAGTTTATTATGCTCCACACACTCAACGGCTTTCACATAGTCAATAGAGCAGACATAGATGTTTTTATGGAACTCTCGTGCTTTTTCAATGATCCAGCAGATTTTGTCAATTTGACCTCTGGTTCCTGTGCCTTTTCTGAAGTTCAAGTTTCACGTATTGCTGAAGCCTGGCTTGGAGAATTTTGAGCATTACTTTACTAGCATGTGAGATGAGTGCAATTGTGTGGTGATTTGAGCTTTCTTTGGCACTGCCTTCTTTGGGATTGGAATGAAAACTGACCTTTTCCAGTCCTTTTGGCCACTGCTGAATTTTCCAAATTTGCTAGCATATTGAAGTGCACCACTTCACAGCATCTTTCATTATTACAATAATGAAAATTAAAATTGAAAATGATGTAGTTATCTCACACTGTTCAGAGTGGCCACCACAGAAATTCTACAGCAAGAGTGAAGTAAGCCAGAAAGAAAAACAGCCAGTACAGTATACTAACACATATATGGAATTTAAAAATATGCTAAAAATAACCCTGTTTACAGGACACTGATGTATAGAACAGTCTTTTGGACTCTGTGGGAGAGGGAGAGGATGGGATGATTTGGGAGAATGGCACTCAAACATGTATAATATCATATAAGAAACGAGTTGCCAGTCCAGATTCAATGCACGATACTGGGTGCTTGGGGCTGGTGCACTGGGACGACCCAGAGGGATGGTACAGGGAGGGAGGAGGGAGGAGGGTTCAGGATGGGGATCACGTGTATACCTGTGGCGGAATCATGTTGATATTTCTCAAAACCAATACAATATTGTAAAGTTAAAAAAAAAAATAATCCTGGAAAGGGTGTGGAGAAAAGTGAACCCTAATACAAACTGGTGGAATATGTATGAAGAACAGTTTGGAGATTCCTTGAGAAACTTGGACTAGAACTGACATATGACCCAGCAACCCCACTTCTTTGCATATAACCAGAGGGAATTAGGATAGAAAGAAACACATGTACCCCAAAGTTTATTGCAATTCTCTTTACAATAGCTATGACATGGAAGTAATCTAGATGCACATCAGCAGATGAATATATAAGGAAGTTGTGGAATATACACAAATGGAATTTTACTCAGCTACAGAAAGATATATCTTTGTGTCACTTATAATGAGGCAGTTCAACCTGCAGCTTGTTATTCAGTGAAAAAAGTTAGAGAGAGGCAAATATTGTTTATTAATTCATATAAAATGCATATAAATGGGATTTAGGAAGACAGTAACAATGATCCTACATGGAGGCTAATAAAGAAGATCCACATATAAAGCACAGACTCTTAGACTCAATGGGAGAGTTCAAGGATGGGATGATGTGAGAACATAGCATTGAAACAGGTACATTACCATATATAAAAGAGATGACCAGTGCAAGTTCAATGCATGAAAGATGCACCCAACTTGTGTGCTGTGGAAGAACCCAGAAGCATGGGGTAACAAGGGAGGTTTGAGTTGTGTTCAGGTATAGGGGACACATGTTTTCATGTGGCTGGTTTATGTTGATGTATATGTCAAAAACAATCACAGTAGTACCTAGAAATTCTATTCCAGTTTAAATAAATCATTTTTAAAAAGAATATGAAGAAATACAAATTAAAAAAAAAAGTGTTCAGAAATAGCAGGGGCTTGCACCAGAATACAACCTCAACAGTTGTTTCAAACCTATTAAAGTGGGCTTAGGAGGGGCAGAACATGTGTGATGGTATACAAGATGAAAGACAAAGAAGATAAGCTTGAGGTTGGAACTATATATTTGCAGAATGACCTCAGTATCATAGGCTAAGTAGTGGAAGATGCATGTGGCAGAATGCAAGCTTAGTAGATCGGCATGCCTACCTGGAGCATAGGCTCAGATCCAGATGAATCGCTCAGTTGTGTCCGACTCTTCCCGACCCCATGAATCGCAGCACGCCAGGCCTCCCTGTCAACACCAACACCGGGGTTCACTCAGACTCACGTCCATCGAGTCAGTGATGCTATCCTGCCATCTCATCCTCTGTCTTCCCCTTCTCGTACTGCCCCCAATCCCTCCCAGCATAAGAGTCTTTTCCAATGAGTCAACTCATCGCATGAGGTGGCCAAATAACTGGAGTTTCAGCTTTAGCATCATCCCTTCCAAAGAAATCCCAGGGCTGATTTCCTTCAGAATGGACTGGTAGGGATTGCAGTCCAAGGGATTCTCAAGAGTCTTCTCTAATACCACAGTTCAAAAGCATCAATTCTTTGACGCTCAGCCTTTCTTCACAATCCAACTCTCACATCCATACATGACCACAGGAAGAACCATAGCCTTGACTAGACGAACTTTTGTTGGCAAAATAATGTGTCTGCTTTTGAATAAGCTATCTAGGTTGGTCATAATTTTCCTTCCAAGGAATAAGCATCTTTTAATCTCATGGGTGCAGTCACCATCTGCAGTGATTTTCAAACCCAGAAAAATAAAGCCAGATGCTGTTTCCACTGTTTGTCCATCTATTTCCCATGATGATGGGACCAGATGCCATGATCTTCATTTTCTGAATGTTGAGCTTTAAGCCAACTTTTTCACTCTCCACTTTCACTTTCATCAAGAGCCTTTTTAGCTCCTCTTCACTTTCTGCCATAAGGGTTGTGTCATCTGCATATCTGAAGTTATTAATATGTCTCCCCGCAATCTTGATTCCAGGTTGTATTTCTTCCAGTCCAGAGTTTCTCATGATGTACTCTGCTTAGAAGTTAAAGAAGCAGGGTGACACTATGCAGCCTTGACATACTCCTTTTCCTATTTGGAACCAGTCTGATGTTCCATTTCCAGTGCTAACTGTTGCTTCCTGACCTGCATACCGATTTCTCAAGAGGCAGATCAGGTGGTCTGGTATTCCCATCACTTTCAGAATTTTCCACAGTTTATTGTGATCCACACAGTAATAGGCTTTGGCATAGTCAATAAAGCAGAAAGAGGTGATTTTCTAGAACTCTCTTCTTCCATGATCCAGAGGATTTTGGCAATTTGATCTCTGGTTCCTCTGCCTTTTGTAAAACCAGCTTGAACATCAGCAAGATCACAGTTCACATATTGTTGAAGCCTGGCTTGAATAATTTTGAACGTTTGTTTACTAGCCTGTGAGATGAGTGCAGTTGTACGGTAGTTTGACCATTCTTTGGCATTGCTTTTCTTTAGGATTGGGGTGAAAACTGACCTTTCCAGTCCTGTGGCCACTGCTGAGTTTTCCAAATTTGCTGCCATATTGAGTGCAGGGTTTTCACAGCATCATCTTTCAGAATTTGACATAGCACAACTGGAATCCCATCACCTCCACTAGCCTTATTCATAGTGATGTTTTCTAAGGCCTACTTGACTTCACATTCCAGGATGTTTGGCTCTAGGTCAGTGATCACACCATCGTGATTATCTGTGTCATGAAGATATTTTGTACAGTTCTTCTGTGTATTCTTGCCACCTCTTCTTAATATCTTCTGCTTCTTTAGGTCCATACCATTTCTGTCCTTTATTGAGCCCATCTTTGCATGAAATGTTCCCTTGATATCTCTAATTTTCTTGAAGAGATTTCTAGTCTTTCCCATTCTGTAGTTTTCCTCTATTTCTTTGCATTGATCTCTGAGGAAGGCTTTCTTATCTATTCTTGCTATTCTTTGGAACCCTGCATTCAGATGCTTATATGTTTCCTTTACTCCTTTAATTTTTGCTTCTCTTCTTTTCACAGCTATTTGTAAGGCCTCCCAAGACAGCCATTTTGCTGTTTTGCATTTCTTTTACATGGGCATGGTCTTCTTAATCCATAGTTCATCAAATACTCTATCAGATCTACTCCTTTAAATCTATTTCTCACTTCCACTGTATAATCATAAGGGATTTGATTTAGGTCATACCTGAATGATCTAATGGTTTCCCCTACTTTCTTCAGTTTCAGTCTGAATTTGGAAATAAGGAGTTCATATTCTGAGCCACAGTCAGGTCCTGATCTTGTTTTGTTGACTGTATAGAGCTTCTCCATCTTTGGCTGCAAAGAATATAATCGATCTGATTTCGGTGTTGACCATCTGGTGATGTCCATACGTAGAGTCTTCTCTTGTGTTGTTGAAAGGGTGTTTGTTATGACTACTGCATTGTCTTGGCAAAACTCTATTAGTCTTTGCCATGCTTCATTCCATCTTCCAAGGCCAAATTTGCCTGTTACTCCAGGTGTTTCTTGACTTCCTCCTTTTGCATTCCAGTCCCCTATAATGAAAAGGATATCTTTTTTTGGGTGTTAGTTCTAAAAGGCCTCGTAAATCTTCATAGAACCATTCAACTTCAGCTTCTTCAGTGTTACTGTTTGGGGCCTAGAGGTGGATAACTGTGATATTGAATGGTTTGCCTTGGAAATGAACAGAGATCATTCTGTCATTTTTTAGATTGCATCCAAGTACTGCATTCCGGACTCTTGTTGATCATGATGGCTACTCCGTTTCTTCTAAGGGATTCCTGACCGCAGTAGTAGATATAATGGTCAGCTGAGTTAAATTCACCTATTCCAGTCCATTTTAGTTTGCTGAATTCTAGACTGTCAACATTCATACTTGCCATCAATTGTTTGACCACTTCCAATTTGCCTTGATTCATGGACATGACATTACAGGTTCCTATGCAATACTGCTCTTTACAGCATCAGACCTTGTTTCTATCAAAAGTCACATCCACAGCTGGGTATTGTTTCTGTTTTGGATCCATCCCATCATTCTTTATGGAGTTATGTCTCCACTGATCTCCATTAACATATTGGGCACCTAGTGACCTGGGGAATCCTTCTTTCTGTATCCTATCATTTTGCCTTTTCATAATGTTCATGGGGTTCTCAAGGCAAGAATACTGAAGTGGTTTGCCATTCCCTTCTCCAGTGGACCACATTCTGTGAGATCTCTCCACCATGACCCACTCATCTTGGGTTGCCCCACGGTCAATCTTAGTTACACTGAGTTAGACAAGGCTGTGTCCTAGTGTGATTAGATTGACTAGATTTCTGTGAGTATGTTTTTAGTGTGTCTGCCCTAACCTTCAGTTCAGTTCAGTTCAGTCGCTGAGTCGTGTCCGACTCTTTGCGACCCCATGAATCGCAGCACACCAGGCCTCTCTGTCCGTCACCAACTCCCAGAGTTCCAACAGACTCCCATCCATCGAGTCAATGATGCCATCCAGCCATCTCATCCTCTGTCATCCCCTTCTCCTCCTGCCCCCAATCCCTCCCAGCATCAGAGTCTTTTCCAATGAGTCAACTCTTCACATGAGGTGGCCAAAGGACTGGAGTTTCAGCTTTAGCATCATTCTTCCAAAGAAATCCCAGGGCTGATCTCCTTCAGAATGGACTTGTTGGATCTCCTTGCAGTCCAAGAGACTCTTAAGAGTCTTCTCCAACACCACAGTTCAAAAACATCAATTCTTCAGCACTCAGCATTCTTCACAGCCCAACTCTCACATCCATACATGACCACAGGAAAAAACCAAAGACTTGAGTAGACGAACCTTTTTGGTAAAGTAATGTCTCTGCTTTTGAATATGCTATCTAGGTTGGTCATAACTTTCCTTCCAATGAGTAAGGGTCTTTTAATTTCATGGCTGCAGTCACTATCTGCAGTGATTTTGGCGCCTAAAAAGATAAAGTCTGACATTGTTTCCCCATCTATTCCCCATGAAGTGATGGCACCAGATGCCATGATCTTCCTTTTCTGAATGTTGAGCTTTAATCCAACTTTTTCACTCTCCACTTTCACTTTTGTCAAGAAGCTTTTTAGTTCCTCTTCACTTTCTTCCATAAGGGTGCTGTCATCTGCATATCTGAGGTTATTGATATTTTCCCCCGCAATCTTGATACCAACTTGTGTATCTTCCAGTCCAGCGTTTCTCATGACATACTCTGCATAGAAGTTAAATAAACAGGGTGACAATATACAGACTTGACGTTCTCCTTTTCCTATCTGTAACGAGTCTGTTGTTCCATGTCCACTTCTAACTGTTGCTTCCTGACCTGCATACAAATTTCTCAAGAGGCAGATCAGGTGGTCTGGTATTCCCATCTCTTTCAGAATTTTCCACAGTTTATTGTGATTCAAATAGTCAAAGGCTTTGACATAGTCAATAAAGCAGAAATAGATGGGTTTTTTTTGTTTGTTTGTTTGTTTGTTTTTCTGGCACTCTCTTGCTTTTTCCATGATCCAGCGGATATTGGCAATTTGATCTCTGGTTCCTCTGCCTTTCCTAAAACCAGCTTGAACATCAGGAAGATCATGGTTTACATATTGCTGAAGTCTGGCTTTGAAAATTTTGAGCATTACTTTACTAGCGTGTGAGATGTGTTCAACTGTGCAGTAGTTTAAGCATTCTTTGGCAGTGCCTTTCTTTGGGATCCGAATGAAAACTGACTTTTCCAGTCCTGTGGCCACTGCTGAATTTTCCAAATTTGCTGGCATATTGAGTGCAGCACTTCCACATCCTCATCTTTCAGGATTTGAAATAGTTCAACTGGAATCCCATCACCTCTACTAGCTTTCTTCGTAGTGATGCTTTCTAGGCCCACTTGACTTCACATTCCAGGATGTCTGGCTCTAGGCCAGTGATCACATTACCATGATTATCTGGGTCGTGGAGATCTTTTTTGTGCAATTCTTCTGTGTTTTCTTGCCATCTCTTCTTAGTATCTTCGTCTTCTGTTAGGTCCATACCATTTCTGTTCTTTATTGTGTCCATCTTTGCATGAAATATTCCCTTGGTATCTCTAATTTTCTTGAATAAATATTTAGTGTTTCCCATTCTGTTGTTTTCTTCTATTTCTTTGCATTGATTGCTGAAGAAGGCTTTCTTATCTCTTCTTGCTATTCTTTGGAACTCTTCATTCAGATGCTTATATCTTTCCTTTGCTCCTTTGCTTTTTGCTTCTCTTATTGTCACAGCTATTTGTAAGGCCTGGGGTGGCCAAGAGGAGCCACCGCACGTCTGTGGTCAGGGGGGGTGGCCAGGAGGAGCTACCCCACGCCTCCACACCTGTGGCCAGGGGTGGTGGCCAGGAAAAGCAGCCCCACATCCAAGGAGTCATGGCTGCACAGACACAGGAGGGCCTAGAGGAGCTATCCCACATGAAGTTCAGGAAGGGTGGCAGTGAGGAGATACCCCTCATTCAAGTTAAGGAGCAGTGGCTGCACTTTGCTGGAGTAGCTGTGAAGAGATACCCCATGCCCAAGGTAAGAGAAACCCAAGTAAGATGGTAGGTATTGCAAGAGGGCATCAGAAGCCAGACACGCTGAAACCATAATCACAGAAAAGTAGTCAATCTAATCACACTAGGACCATAGCCTTGTCTAACTCAATGAAACTAAGCCATGCCCATGGGGCAACCCAAGATGGGCGGGTCATGGTGGAGAGATCACATAATGTGGTCCACTGGAGAAGGGAATTACAAACCACTTCAGTATTCTTGCTTGAGAACCCCATGAAGAGTACGAAAAGGCAAAATGATAGGATACTGAAAGAGGAATTCCCCAGGTCACTAGGTGCCCAATATGCTACCAGAGTTTAGTGGAGAAATAACTCCAGAAAGAATGAAGAGATGGCGCCAAAGCAAAAACAATACCCAGCTATGGACGTGACTTGTGATAGAAGCAAGGTATGATGCTGTAAAGAGCAGTATTGCATAGGAACCTGGAATGTCAGGTCCATGAATCAAGGCATCATGTAGCCGAGAAAGTCTTGATCTTGGTCTCCAAACATGATGGAAACTTGAGGGTGGCTCATAATCTGCTTTAGGTCAAGGAGCCATTCAGGGAGTTACATCCCAGGCCAAGAAGAGCCAGGAGCATCAGTCCTAGTCTGGGGTGGAACAAGGATACTGGAACAGGCATCTGCAAGGAGCTGGGCACTGCCTGTTACCTGGCCAGTGCTGATGTCATCAGGCTTTGCCATACCATCAGACACGGTCATGGCTCTGGGCCCCTTGTGGTGGTGTGCATCTGAGGTGGTCTGCATTCTCCAAGCAGGGGCTACTTCTGACTGCTACTGTTCTCCTCCAGGCCTGTGTATGCTGGGTAATGGCATGTCACTGCTTACATGGTCAGATTTGCAGTCCTGTGACAAACCGTGTTTGAAAGCAAAGGGGTTGTTGTTGTTCGTGTGTGTGTGTGTGTGTGTGTGTGTACGTGTATGTGTGTTGTGTGTGTATGTGAATGACTCACATGTCTCTTCTATATGCCGTGATCACCCACATTTACAGCAATAACTGTGTGCCGATGCTGCTGTGGTGTACCATCTCTGGTCATTCCTGACTTGGAGGCCTCAGGTGCTGCTCCTCCTCAGATGCAGGCCTGAAGGAGACACTCAAAGGCATGGATGCAACACATACATATGTAACCCTGCCCAGGCTGGGCCTTTGGAGCTTGCCAATTGCCCAGGACCACATTTCCTTCAGGGGCCTCCAGGGCCTTTTCTGTGCCCTCGACACCTCCCCCTCCTCCTGCTCCTGCCCCTTCTCCTCCTCCTCATGAGCAGCGGACCCAAAGGAGCAGCGGAAAGGATACAGTTTTGGCCCAGAAGCCAGGGATGCCCTGGATGGTGGCACTCCTCCAAGCCAAGTGGTGCTTCCTCCTCTGATGGTAGGCCCTGTGGTTTTGCTCACACTCAGAGCTCAGTTCCACCTTCAGGGCATCCAGTGCCTGCAGGGCACCTAGTGCCTGGTGCTCACTCGGGCCTCCGGGCCTGTCCTGGCCCTGCTCCTCCACCGTCTTCTCTTCCAGCTCCTGGGAGGACCACTGTTCCTGCTCCTCATCTGCCACAACTTTCACCTCTTCCATGTTCCGCAAGCAGCTGGAACTCCCGCCTGATCCCTGCCACATCTCCATCCACCACGGTCTTGCTGTCTTGCACTGCCTCCACCCTAAAAAGTGTGGCTTCTTGACCTAGCGTGACAACTGGTGGTTGCAAGATTCCAGCTGCACACAGCATCAGGATGGCAGGCCGTGGGGTGAGGGTTGGGGGCTTCTCCCTGAGTACTGGGACTCACAACTAGGAAGGTCCAGGGTCCCGGGATGCTCCCGCCTTCCTTTGACCGCCTCTCATGCTCCTCTTGGCCCAAGCTGGGGCAGATGTGAAGGGACACGGTATAACAGCACAGACAATGGTGCATAATGGCTGCCCAGGCTGCAGTAAACCTGTGGGACCCACTAGCTCTTTGGGGGCGGGGAGCGAGGGGGATGGTTGGGAGGTGGGGAGTCGTGTGTTGAGGGTGGTGTGAGGCTGAGGAAAGGGGTGCTGGACAGCCCAGGCCAGGGTGAACAGGCCCTGGGACATCAGCTGAACAGGCGGGAGCTTAGGCTGTGAGCCACGCACAGGCTCCTTGCCCAAATCTAGACCAACGGCCAGAGGGTAGTGGGCAGCACCCTTATGGACACGCCCCTAGACCGGAGGGCATCTTCCGTGGTTACTGTGCTCCAGCGCCCCCACGTGGCCAGATTCTGCTACAGGAATGTAGAGGGTTTTGCATGTGGCTGGGGTGGCCCCAGGTGCTGTCATTTACCTGGCTCTGGAAATTCCAACCAGGGTTCCTGCTCCGCAATCTGAACAACACACTCCTGTGTCCCCTGGGACCGGCAATAACTGGGAGCTCTCCCTGAGTATCCAAAGGATATGCAGAGGTGCCAGGTGGCTGGATACTTTTCTTCATGGAACAGAGAGCCTGTTGCTGTCCTGATGCTAGGGGAGTAGGGAAAACCCCCAACATTTCCTACAGTTGATCTCCACTGTTCAGGGAGACCAGAGCCTTAGGGTGCAGAGCTCACTCTTTGTCTCTCTATCTTTGCTTCTGGCATAGCACTGTTTGGGGCAATCCTTCTGTGTATGTACCAGGCGCTGATGTCTGTGTGTCTCCATGTCTCTAAGTAGTGCCGTTGTTGTCTGCCACTCTCTGGACACCTGCGCTCAGCAAAGATGCTTATCCTTGGCAAGCCCTTCTCATCCTGAGTGAGTTGCAGCAATGGGAGATCAGACGGTTTTAGTCCACACGTCCAGAGAGTGCTTTATCAGCCTTGAGAGCCAACAGTGGGCGGTCACTGCTGAAGTGCAGAATTGGACGTGCAACCCTCCCTCCCTTGCTGGACAGATGTGAACACTGCACAGGCCTGAGGCGGCTTGGCCACACTTTGCACAGAGGGAAAAATGGGGCCCGCTCTGCTGGCATGAGGGAACTCCCTGAACTTTGTTCAAATGCCTGCCAGGGAGACTCTAAAGACAGTTCCCCTGAAGCTCCACAACTCACCGGTGTTGGAGACATTCACGTCTGCCATTTACCCCATTGAGGCCCTTTCAAAGTGGTTCTGCTCTCCATGTGAGAACACATCCCAGCCTGCCCTGTCACCCAAGCCTGTGGGGCCTGGAGCAGCAAGAGGATCAAGCTAAGCCAGGCATCCTATAGTCCGGATATACAATATATGCATTCTACAAAGAGCTTGAACATGGGCGTGACCTACCTGATTCAGTGCAAGGACTGAGATGTGGGCTCAAGAGTGTTTGTTGGGGGCTTGAACAATGACCCAGCCTGGTTCATTGGAGCAACTGAGATGTGGCCTCAGGAGTGTCTGTCGGGATGAACAAGGGGTGGATCCAGCCGTGATCAGTGCAGGGACCGAGATGTGGGCTCAGGAGTGTTTTTCAGGTGCTTGAACAAGGGCAGGTCCCAGCCTGGTTCAGTGAAGGGATGCGGATATGGGCTCAGGAGTATTTGCCATGAGTTTCAGCAAGTGCTGGACACAGCCTAGCTAATTGTGGGGAAGAAGATCAGCCTGAGAGTCGGATTCAGGCCAAGAAGTGTTTGTCAGGGTCTTGAACATGTGTAGGACCCAGCCTAGTTCAATTAAGGGGCGAGAAATGGGGTCAGGAGTGTTTGTCTGGGCTTGAACATGGGCAGGACCCAGCCGCTATCAGTGCAGGAACCAAGTTGTGGTCTTAGGAGTGTTTGTCACGGTTTATATGGGCAGGAACAAGCCTGGTTCGGTGCAGGGACCGGGATGTTGGCTCAGCAGTATTTGTGATGGCTTGAACTTTAGAGGGACCCACTCTGGTTCAGGGCAGTGAGTGAGATGCAGGCTCAGAAGTGTTTCCTGGGGGACTGAACAAGGGGAGAACACGCCTTAGTTCAGGAGCAGGGAGTGATTTGTGGGCTCAGGATTGCTTGCTGGGGGCTTAAATAAGACCAGAAATCAGCCTTTGAGTCAGATGCAGGCCAAGAACAGTTGGTAGGGGGCTTGAACATGTGAAGTTCCTGGCCTGGTTCACTGCAGTTTCTGATGTGTGGACTCAGGAGTGTTTGTCGGGGGTTTCAACAAGGGCAGGACCCAGCCTGCTTCAGTGCAGGGCCAGGAGTATTTGCAGGGGACTTCAGCAAGTGCTGAACCCAGCCTAGATCAGTGCAGGGAACAAGATATTGGCGCAGGAGTGCTTGTCAGGGTCTTGAACAACTGTGTGGATCAGAATAAACTGGAAAATTCTGAAAGAGATGGGAATAACAGACCAAAAAGGAAAAGGAATACCCCAAGGCTGTATATTGTCACACTTTTATTTAACTTATATGCAGAGTACATCATGAGAAACGCTGGACTGGAAGAAACACAAGCTGGAATCAGGATTGTGGGAAATATTAATAACCTCAGATATGCAGATGACACCACCCTTATGGCAGAAAGTGAAGAGAAACTGAAAAGCCTCTTGATGAAAGTGAAAGTGGAGAGTGAAAAAACTGAAAAGCCTCTTGATGAAAGTGAAAGTGGAGAGTGAAAAAGTTGGCTTAAAGCTCAACATTCTGAAAACGAAGATGATGGCTTCCAGTCCCAACACTTTATGGGAAATAGATGGGGAAACAGTGTAAGCAGTGTAAGACTTTATTTTTCTGGGCTGCAAAATCACTGCAGATGGTGACCGAAGCCATGAAATTAAAAGACGCTTACTTCTTGGAAGGAAAGTTATGACCAACCTAGATAGCATATTCAAAAACAGACACATTACTTTTCCAACAAAGGTTCGTCTAGTCAAGGCTATGGTTTTTCCTGTAGTCATGTATGGATGTGAGAGTTGGACTGTGAAGAAGGCTGAGCACCAGAGAATTGATGCTTTTGAACTGTGGTGTTGGAGAAGACTCTTGAGAGTCCCTTGGACTGCAAGAAGATCCAACCAGTCCATTCTGAAGGAAATCAGCCCTGGGATTTCTTTTGAAGGAATGATGCTAAAGCTGAAACTCTGGTAGTTTGGCCACCTCGTGCCAAGTGTTGACTCATTGGAAAAGTCTCTGATGCTGGGAGGGATTGGGTGCAGGAGGAGAAGGGGACGACAGAGGATGAGATGGCTGGATGTCATCACTGTCTTGATGGACGTGAGTCTCAGTGAACTCCGGGAGTTGGTGTTGGAC
>CADEAB010000019.1:308146-325003 GCA_902825105.1 Syncerus caffer
AACCATTGAAAAGAATACATTTCAATAAGTCTAATGAGGTGGACGAAACTAAAGCCTATTATACAGAATGAAATTAGCCAGAATGAAAAAAAAAAAAAAAAAAGAGTAAACTAACACTTATGTGTAATTTAGAAGGATGGTAATGATAACCAATTATGCAAGAATGCAAAAGAGACACAGAGGTATACAGAGTCTTTTGGACTCTGGGAGAGGGTGATGGTGTGATGATTTTGGAGAATGGCACTGAAACATGTATGATATCATATGTCAAGGGAACCACCAGTCCAGGTTTTATGCATGATACAGGATGCTCGGGACTGGTGCACTGGGATAACCAGGAGGGATGGTATGAGGAGGGAGGAGGCAGGGGGGTTCAGGATGGGGCACACGTGTACACCCGTGGCAGATTCATGTTGATGTATTACAAAACCAATACAATATTTAAAGCAATTAGACTCCAATTACAATAAATATACTTACATTAAAAATTAAAATAAAATTGTGTCCAATGTGAGGAGAGCAACAGTGTTCTTTGAACAATTTCTAAGTAAATGAGAGTTGTGATTTTATGGGTTCAAGGTGTCCTCATAAGTATGAGCCCTACTTCTTATTACAGAAAGAATAGTGGAAGATGAGCTAGATTAAAGGAGAGCTTTTCAGAAACAGGATCTGAATGGTTTAGCCAGAAACTTATTAAGTAATGTAGGGCTTCCCAAACAGTTCATTTAAGATCTTGGGAGCAAGCAATGACTTTGGTCACCTAAATATAGTTGCCTAAAATTATATTTTGACATATAAACACCTGTGTGTGTATGACTGTGTGTATAAAAAAAGTGCAATGGCTTTTAATTCCTGTTAGGTATATTAGAAATGAAAAAAAATAAAACCCAAATGCAGAATGATTCAAAAGTCTACTTGGTTGTTGAATATATGTAAGTGGAAATACTTCAAAATATGTTTTCTTGGCTGCATGTAAAATATGAGGACTCTTTTATATCACTCACCTCTCTGCTTTTAATGAAGATCTACCAATTTTCAAATGTTGTTCCAGTTTATGACTATTATATCTATATATATATACAATATATAGATATGTTTTCATAACATAAATATTGATACCAAGATTATATTTTAGAATTATTTCCAACTCCATGCTCCATCTCAACTGGAAATAGCCAAAGTTGTTGCTGACTCAAACACTCCAAGAGCTGAAAAAGAAATCGAACCTGCAACTGAGATTTTCTGCCACATTTATGATAGAGCTCTAAGTCCAACACTTTATTTCCTTTTCTGTTCTAAGTAGTCCCTTCTAAAGATTGAAAAGTGTGAAAACCGAGAGAGAGAGAGGTAGGAGATTGTAGACCTCCTCGTGTTCAAAAGTAATTTTAATCAGCAAAGCTAGAAAAGACAGAATATAAGGATAATAATCAAGTGATAGAGAATAATAATGATTTAGCCATTAAACAAATTCAAGGGTCTTTAGTTCCTCCTCAAGGGCCATCGATAACATCCTGAGCAATATCCTGTGAACAGATTTAGAGATGCTGAAAGCTGCAACCTGGCTGAAAGTTAAGTACATAGACCACAGAGTAGTTGAAACCAGACGGTTGATAGATTTTATTGCACAGAAGCCAGTAGACCAAGTTTGCTAAGGTGACAGTACTGAATATTAAGGATATGTGTATAGAAGGGTGATAAATCACTTGTATTTCAGAAATCAGGTGGATTTATTGATGTGATTTTTCTGTGTAAAAAATCTTTAGGAATGAGATTTTGCATGCTTCATGGTTTTGGTTACTATTTCTGTAAGCAGTCTATATTTTTAAGTTGATGCTGAAGTAAACACAGATTGAACATTACCCTTCAATGGCTAGGAGACCAGTGATTTTGTGATGTCACAGCTTTTTGACTTTGAGGACCTCTGTGATGGTCTAGATAGTTTCTCTCTGTAGGCCAGCCAAGCAGTTTTTGAAGTTGTGGTGTGTAAAATCAGACAAATAAGAAAAGTATCTGAAGAAAGATTTCTCTGAGATGGCACATATTCCTTCAGAAATTCAAGGTGTGCCTCCTAAGGATGAATCAACTGGTTCAGAAACCTCCATTAGATCTCCTTTGTATGATTATACACTTACTAGGGATTCAATTTTGAGATCTATGATTGAAGAAGATGATTTTCAGGCTTTGTCTGAGGATCTTGTGATAAAAAGGCCATGCTACAAATATTCTGTCTCTGAAACCGATGAGGTGAATAATTTTCTTTCATTCACATTTGCACAAAAACTTTGAAATATAGTTGAAAGTAATCAGTTTGAATCTAGTGGGATAAGAGAGGCACATGCATAGTGATCAATGAAGAACTCTTTAAGAAAGAAGTCTTGGAAAGAAAGGCAAATATTTCAAATATTTCAGAATATTTGAAACCAAGAATATGAAAAGTTTAATTCTACAACTTAACCTTTAAGGATTTAGTGAAAAGCGACAAACTTTTCAAAGATCTGCTTCACTACCCATCTTTCTGGAAGAAGAAAACAACATCTCTCTTTTGAGTAAGGTATTCCAACATTTTCACTTATTGGCAATATGTAAGATTAAATCATGTGACCTAGAAAGCATGTTTACATATGTAGCTAAAACATAATTTAAACTTGAGCTAACAAATCATTTTTTGAAGTTGAGAACAGCTGGATATATTAAAATATTGGATGCTTAAAAAACTTTCCTAGCAATGTGAAACCAGATACAAGTCCTGAAGCTACTTAAAGTAGTATGTACTGTGTATATACAACATATTTTATTTGAGGAGCATATTCTTTACAATATGTTACGTGTTAAAACTACTAATGGAGCTGTTTTATTTGATGCTATTTAATTGGTTTCATTAAAGGAATACATTTTTATAACTTAGCTTTGCTTGTCAGTTTTACCTTGGCTTATAAAGAAACTAAATAATTTAATCCTTTGATTATAGTTACAGACCAACTATAATCCAAATTTCAAAAGAGGTCATCCCCAACTTTTATTAAGAATGCAAAGTAGAGTTGGGATTAACAATGTGTCTCCAATATCTTCATTAGTTCAAGATAACAAGAAGCATGTTAAAGCAAGTGTCAACAAAGATGATTGTAACTATGAATTTCTTCCAGAAACTAGTGGAGAGAGTGCATTTTCAACCTCCACATGTTTAAGTGTGCCTTTCATACAAAAGCCTCATGCCAGCCAGATAGTCACTAATACAAATGCCCTATCTCCATGTTACTTACCTAACCGGTTCATCACCTATATCAGACAAACAGACCAAATTGTGGTAGATCAACCTGCTGTTATAAAAATGTTGAGCATTTTTAATTGGCACTCACATAGGAGCCACACTCAAGTAAATGGGCACGTTGAGGACTTTGCTACTACAGCTACATCTACTTCTCAGAACCACTTTGTATCCCCATTGCAGAGCATTTATTCCGGACTGATGGTCGAATCTTCTAAATTTCCAGTCAGGCATAGCGATATGTCAGGCCACAACAGTCCTTTTCCTAACCTCCAAGAGAGAGCCAACTCATGGTTCTCAGTGCCAACAATCGCTTAACCATCTGCCTCCTCTCTTTCAAGTAAACTCATCAATATTCATCATTATATGAAAACCATGCTAATTAAAACTGAGCTATCAAATATGTGTCAGATTATGGAGACTAAAGAAGATTGAACTTTACATTGGGAGATGTCAACGAATACCTACAATTCCTGTATTTGAACGATACATTTACATGCTCATCTTCATAGTTTCATTTTCAATTTTCAAACAAAGAAGAGAAAAATGAGGCTTTAGTTCAATGGTTGTCTATTTTACTGCACGGTTTTCCAAACTCTTCAGTTCAAGAAAGCATTCGTTGTGCAACCTAGGTAAATGACACTTGATATAATATTTGGAAGCAAGAAAATGAGAACCAAGGGAAAAGAGGTAATGGATATAAAGTGATTTCTGAAATCATCCCTGCAGAAATGAAGGGGTGTCTAAATTAGGATGGTATGGGTGAAGAAAGAGATGCAAATAAAATTAGAAAAATGAAAATACACAGTATGAACTTCAGTGCATTCACATATTATATGCTATCAGTTTCTGGTAGAGTCTTAAAAGATTAGACAGCAGATTGTTTTCATTATAGAAATTCATTTCATCCTTGAAAATCTAGATATTGTAGCCTATCCAAAATCATAATCACAATTATACCATCACTGTGATACCAAAGATAGCATGACATAATCAGTGACTGGCCCATGGTCAGCACAAGATATGTACTTTACAAGTGGTATTCTATAGGGTCATTTTTGCTCTGCTGTCCTTAAGGCACATCTTTATTTCCTGACACCAAGTTTCCACCCTATAATTTCAAATGCTTGTTTAGATGTTGCTTATCTGTCCCCACAGAGACAGAATAAATTCCTGGTGGTTACTACAGCACATCAGCATGGTTAAAAAGTTCTTGGAAAACATGATATCTTTTTTCCTTAGTAATTTCATTATCTTTCTATTGTGAAGCTACAATCACACAAATTATTTTCAGTCATGCTAAGCCCCTTCTCACAACTTTGTCTCAACTCTTTCTTGGGGTTGGAAGCAACTTCTGTTTGCCCTCCTATGAAGGAGAGCACAGGTATCTTCAATGTGTTTTGGGTCTACCCTCTTTACTTTATGTATCTTTCACATCAGCTGACACACAGAGCCTGCATATGACACATTTTAAATGCTTACTGAATTATCAATAAAGAAATGTAATAACCAATAAATGCTCTACACATTACTCAATGACATTCTATAACCTGCACTATCATAATTCACCTTTCCTATTTACTGAGAAATGTTTCCAAGTTGATAAATATTTATTATATTTACATTGATGTAAGAATTCTCAGGAGGCATGTATTCCCATGTTTTGAAGAAAATTCCACGTTTTGATGTGATTGTTTTCTTGTTCCATTTTCTTGTGTCAATCAAAGTCTTTGGCATAGTCAAATAGCAGTAGTTGCTTTCCTGGAGTTCTCTTGCTTTTTGGAGGACCCAACGGGTGTTGACAATTTAATCTCGGGTTCCTCTGCCCTTTATAAATCCAGCTTGAACATCTGGAAGTTCATGGTTCACATTCTGTTGAAGCCTGGCTTGGGGAATTCTGAGCAGTTCTTTGCGAGTGTGTTAGACGTGTGCAATTGAGCAATAGTTTGGACATTCTTTGGATGGCCTTTCTTTGCGGTTGGAATGAAAACTGACCATTTTCAGTCCTCTGGCCACAGCTGAGTCTCCCAAATTTGCTGGCATATGGAGGGCAGCACATTCACAGCATCATCTTTTAGAATTGGAAATATCTCAACTGAATTCCATCACCTCCACGAGCTTTGTTTGTAGTTATGCTTCCTAAGTCCTACTAGACTTCGCATTCCTGGACATCAGGGCCTCAGGTGAAGGATCACACCATCGTGCTTAACTGGGTCATGAAGATCTTTTGTGCATAGTTCATCCATGTATTCTTCCCACCTCTTCTTAATAGTTTCTGCTTCTGTTACATCCATACCATTTCTGTCCTTTATTGTGCCCCATCTTTGCATGAAATTTTCCCTTGGTATCTGTGATTTTCTTGAAGAGATCAGTAGGCTTTCCAATTCTATTGAATTGCTTTAGTTATTGGCATTGATAACTGAGGATGGTTTTAACTCTCCTTGCAATTCTTTGGGGCTCTTCATCCAAATGTGTATAGTTTTCTTTTTCCCCTTTTCATTTAGCTTCACTCCTCTCTCAGCTCTTTGTGAGGCCTCATAACTTTACCATTTTGCATTTCTTTTTCATCCGGATGGTCTTGATCACTGCTTCCTGTAAAATATCACTCACCTGCATTCATAGGTCTTCAGGAACTCATCTATCAGATAGAATGCCCTGCATCTATTTATCACTTCTACTGTATAATCATAAGGGTTTTGATTTTACATGTGTAGAATATATTAATTACCTATTTCATGTAGGGAAATCTTCACCCAGATTTTCATCAAAGAAATACAGAAAACTCTACAAGGTATTCAGGAAATACATGAAATATAGCTGTTTGATGCTTGAGGTTTAGCTTAGATCTTAATTTCTGAATCATGGAAAATTCTCTTTCATGTGTACAAATCTGGAAAGTGTTTCACATGTGAAAAATTGAGAATTCATATTTCATATGAGAACATTTCTCCCCAGATTGTCAGTCCTCAGCCAAAAACTTGCTCCTTGCCTCTGAACTAAGGTGTGTCCTCCCCTTGTTCAATCCGCCAGGAAACACTACTAAGGCCATATCTCACTCGCTGCACTGAACCAGGCTGGGTCCTGCCTTTGTTCAAGCCCCCGACAAATACTTCTGAACCTACATCTCGGTCCCTGAACTGAACCAGTCTAGGTCATGCCCTTGTTTGATCCCCCAACATATACTCCTGAGCCCACATCTTGGTCCTGGCACTCAACTAGGCTGGGTCCTTCCCTAGTTCAATCCCCTGACAAACATTCCTAAGCCTGTGTCTCTGTCCCTGCACTGAACTAGGCTGGGACCTGCCCTTGATCAACCCCCAGCAAACAATCCAGAGCCGACTACATGCTCCCTGTCTCTGAACTAATGTGTGTCCTCCCCTTTTTCAATCTCCAAGGAAACACTACTGAGCCCATATGTCACTGGCTGCACTGAAGCAGTCCAGGTCATACCCTTGTTCGATACCCCAACACATACTCCTGAGCCCTCATCTCTGTCCCTGCTCTTATCGAGTCTAGGTCCTGCCCTTGTTAGATCCCCGAACATATACTCCTGAGCCCAAATCTCTGTCCCTGCACTGAGATAGGCTGGGTCCTACACATGTTCAAGACCCTGACAAGCACTCCGGGCTGACATCTCATTCCCTGCAATGAACTAGGCTGGGTCAAGCACTTGCTGAAGCCACCAGTAAATGTTGCAGAGACCACATCTCGGATCTCTGCACTGAAATAGGCTGTGTC
Source organism: Syncerus caffer (assembly GCA_902825105.1). Classification (NCBI taxonomy): domain Eukaryota; kingdom Metazoa; phylum Chordata; class Mammalia; order Artiodactyla; family Bovidae; genus Syncerus; species Syncerus caffer. Next base: position 315,150 of record CADEAB010000019.1, read on the forward strand.
CTGCCCTGTTCAACCCCCCTGACAAACATCCTGGACCCACATGTCGGTCCCTGCACTGAAGCAGGTGGGTCCTGACCCATGTTCATGTCCCGACAAATACTCCTGAGCCCACTTCACGGTTCCTGTACTGAACCAGGATGGCTCCTGCCTTGTTCAAGACCCTGACAAACACTCCTGAGCCCACATTACGTCCCTGCACTGAAGCAGGCTGGACCTGCCTTTGTTCAAGCCCCAAGCAAACAATCGTGAGCCTACAACTTGCTCCCTTACTGGGAAATTAGATATGTACTGCCTTTGTTCAATCGCCAGGAAAATCTCCTGATCCCGCCTCTCACTCCCTGCATTGAACAAGCCTGGGTCTTGCTCTTGTTCAAGTACCCTAAGAAATACTCTTGAACCTGCATCTCAGTCCCTGCACTGAACCAGTCTAGGTCATGCCCTTGTTAGATCCCCCAACACATACTCCTGAGCCCACATCTCGGTCCCTGCATGGAAATAGGCTGGGTCTTGCTAAGTCGCTTCAGTCATGTCCGACTCTATGCGACCCCATAGACGGCAGCCCAACAGGCTCCCCCATCTCTGGGATTCACCAGGCAAGAACACTGGCGTGGGTTGCCATTTCTTTCTCCAATGCATGAAAGTGAAAGTGAATTCGCTCAGTCTTGTCCGACTCTTTGTGACCCCATGGACTGCAGCCCACCAGGGCCCTCTACCCATGGGATTTTCCAAGCAAGAGTACTGGAGTGGGGTGCCATTGTCCTGCCCTTATTTAAATCCCTGACAAACACTCCTGAGCCAACATCTCCGTCCCTGCACTGAACCACGATGGTTTCTGCCTCTGTTCAAGCCCCCAACAAACAATCTTGAGCCAAAATCTCACTCCCTGCCCCTGAACTAAGGTGAGTCCTCCCCTTGTTCAAACCCCCAGAAACACCCTCATGTCACGTGTTGCACTAAACAAGGCTGGGTTCTGCCCTTATTGAAATGCCCGACAAAACTCCTGAGCCACATCTTGGTCACTGCAATGAATGAGTCTAGGTCCTGCCCTTGTTAAATACCCTAACACATACTCCTGACCCCACATCTCGGTAACTGAACTGATGGAGGCTGGGTACTTTCCATTTTCAAGCCCCCCAAAAATACTCCTGAGTGCACATCTCAGTCCCTGCACTAAATTAGTCTGGGTCCTGCCCTTGTACAACCCCCCAAAAATACACTCCTGAGCCTGCATCAGTCCCTGCACTGAACTAGGCTGTCTCCTACACTTGTTCACGACCCTAACAAACACTCCTGAGCCAACATCTTGGTCCCTGAACGGAAATAGGCTGGTTCTTCCCTTGTTCAGTCCCCCGACAAACACTCCAGAGCCTGCATCTCAGTCCCTGCACTGGACGAAGCTGGATCAAGCACTTGATGAAGACACCGACAATTGCTGCTGTGCCCACAGCTCGGTCACTGCACTGAACTAGTCTAGATCCTGCTCTTGTTAGACACCCGAACACATCCTCCTGAGTACACATCTCAGTCTCTGCCCTGAAGCAGTCTGCGTCCTTCCCATGTTCAAACCTCGAGAAACACTCCTGAGGGCACATCGCAGTCCAAGCACTGAGATAGGGTGGGTCTTGCCCTTGTTCAATCACCCGACAAACACTCCTGAACCTGCATCTTGGTCCCCGCACTGATCCAGGCTGACTCCTGCCCTTGTTCAAGACCCTGACAAACACTCCTGAGCCCACATTGTGTCCCTGCATTGAAGCAGGCTGTGTTCTGCCTTTGTTCAAGCACCTGGCAAACAATTGTGAGCCTAAAACTTGCTCCCTGCCCGTGAACTTAGGTGTGTCCTGCCCTTGTTCAATCGCCAGGAAAAACTCCTGATCCCACATCTCACTCCATGCACTGAACCCATCTGGGTCTTGCCCTTGTTCAAACCTTGACCCCGAGAAATACTCGTGGACCTACGTCTCAGTCACTGCATGGAACCAGTCTAGGTCATGCCCTTTTTAGATCCCCCAACACACACTCCTGAGCCCACATCTTGGTCCCTGTGCTGTACTAGGCTGGACCCTGCCCTTGTTCAAACCCCCACAAACACTCCTGAGATTGCATCTCTGTCCCTGCATGGAACCACGTTGATTTCTGCCTCTAAGCCCCCGACAAACAATCCTGAGCCAAAAACTCGCTCCCTGCCCCTGAACTAAGGTGAGTCCTCCCCTTGTACAAACTCCCAGAAACACTATTGAACACTCATCTCACGCACTGCACTGAATCAGGCTGGGTCCTGCCCTTGTTGAAATCCCCTACAAATACTCCTGAGCCTGCATCTCAGTCACTGCACTGAACGAGTCTAGGTTCTGCCCTTGTTAGATCCTCCCAACACATACTCCTGACCCCACAATTGTCTCTGCACTGAAGCAGGCTGTGTACTTCCCATGTTCCAAGCCCTGAGAAGCACTCCTGAGCCCACATTTCGGTTTCTGCACTAAACTAGGCTGGGTTCTGCCCTTGTACAAATGCCTGACAAACACTCCTGAGCCTGCATCTGTCCCTGCACTGAATTGGCTGTCTCCTGCGCTTGTTCAAGACCATAACAAACACTCCTGAGCCAGCATCTCTGTCCCTGCACTGAACCAGGATGGTTCCCGCATTTGTTCAAGCCCCCGGCAAACAATCCTAAGCGGACAACTCGCTCCCTGCCCCTGAATTAAGGTGTGTCCTCCCTTATTCAATCTCCCAGGAAACACTGCTGCTGCTGCTGCAGCACTGCTTCAGTCGTGTCCAACTCTGTGCGACTCCATAGACGGCAGTCCACCAGGCTCGCCAGTCCCTGGGACTCTCCAGGCAAGAAGACTGGAGTGGGTTGCCATTTCCTTCTCCAATGCATAAAAGTTAAAAGTGAAAGTGAAGTCACTCAGGCGTGTCAGACTCTTATCGATCTCATGGATTGCAATCTACCAGGGTCCTCTGTCCATGGGATTTTCCAGGAAAGAGTACTACCTAGCCCATATCTCACTCGCTGCACTAAACCAGGCTGTGTCCTGACTTTATTCAAACCTCCGACAAATACATCTGGACCTACATCTCTTCCCTACACTGAATCAACTAGGTCACGCCCTTGTTAAATCCCCCAACACATATTTCTGAGCCCACATTTCAGTCCCTGCAGTGAACTAGGCTGGGTCCTGCCCTTGTTGAAGACCCTGACAAATACTCCTGGACCCACATGTCAATCCCTGCACTGAACCAGTCTAGGTCTTGCCCTTGTTAGATCCCCTAACACATACTCCTGTGTCCACATCTCGGTCGCTGCACTGAACTAGGCTGGGTCAAGCACTTGATCAAGCCACTGGCAAATGCTACTGAGCCCAATTTGGTCCCTGCAGTTCACCAGTCTAGGTACTGCCCTTGGTAGATGCCCCAACACATACTCCTGAGCCCTCATCTTGATCTCTTCACTGAACTAGGCTGGGTCCTGCTATTTCTCAACCCCCTGACAAACACTTCTGGGCCTGCATCTAGATTCCTAAACTGAATCAGGGTGGGGTCTGCCCTTGTTCAAACCTCCGACAAATACTCCTGAGCCCGCATCTCTGTCCCTGCCGTGAACAAGGCTGAGTCTTTCTCTCGTTCAAGCCTCTGACAAATGAATCACTAAAAATGTGTCATTTGACCCTAGCAAAGATGTCACTGGGTGAGAAACTGAAAGGTGAAGACTGAAATAGACTTATTCCAATCAATACTTATGCAATTCATAATCTACACAGATCTCCTGTATCAAGAGGCATGTCCTCAACAGATTCTGAAAACATAGCTGTGACAAGAACTGCAGCTAAATACCTCCAGTTGTCTGTGGAAGGGACGGAAAAACTGTTTACCTGCAATAACTACAATGGTGTAAATAGTCTTAAATAAGAAATAAAACGTTACTAAAAAAAAAAAAAAGCTTAAAGGCTAAAGAGACAAAAGATTTTGGTGGCTTCCTTTTTCTTATTTTACTCTCATTTACAGCCAGCCCTGGGATAACCTCAGAGGCTGCTGTTACCATAGCAACAAGAGCAGGGCATGAAGAAATGCTGGCGTCTTGTGCACACTTTTTCTAACAGCAACCTTAAAATACTTGCTGATGGACACACTATTCACAAGGGTGCTGAGCTCCAACTGATACCCACCCATAACAAATTACCAGAGCTCACATAAGGGGAAAAATAACATAAACACAAGAGAAGCTAACAGAAAGAGGATGTGAACAGGTAAACACAATTCCATGTTTATTTAAGAAAGCACATGGCAATTTGCACATTGGGTGAATTCTAAGAGACACAAACATCGAAGTTGTGTGGACATTATCACCTCTGCCTGAGCATGGAACAAGACCTGTCAAAAGCTGGACATGGTATCAATAGTAGAGTAACATTACTACAGTGGACCCTTTGGAGTACTGGTGGGATAGACCTGGTAAGAGCCATATGAGCATGACTAGAAAAGTGCAGTCCCATGAGAGAGAAATAAATAAATAAACAAGGAGGTAGAGACAGTTTGATTAATCAGATCCTCTCCTGGAATATTTCAGAAAGGAAGAGATTTTGCACACAACACATACCAAACCTCCTGTGGCACCATTCAGAACATTGAAGAGATGAAAGCAAAGTTAGCATACCTGGAGAGAGCAATGGATAAACAGACATGATACAGGTCTAGAATGATTTTTGAATCAAGGATTGAAATATGAACATAGGCCATCTTCAGAGACAGAGAGAGATCAATCCAGAGATCATCACACTGAGTGAAGGAGGGTCGATTCAAGAAACATTATGGGATGCAACGGACAGATAGGATACTAAAATCCAGAGCAGTGAGCACCCACAAAAAGGTGATGTGAACATCCAACCAGGCATGAAATCTATGGGTAGCAGAGGACCCTGGTTGGATGGATGGGATACATCTGGAACTTGGAATTAATTTCTTCCCACATATACATATAAAATACAGAATCCATGCAAACCTAGTTCAGCAAGAGTGGTAGATGAAACACGTTCTAATGACATGTAGGTGAAAACAAGCACAGCTGAATATCTAGTATTCCTCAGTCCCATTGAACAAGAATCTGTACAAGTAAAACAAATGTATCCTTGTCAATCAATTTAAATACAATAGGAACTTTTACTTAAAATAAAATCCAAGTGTGAGCAGTCACCAGGTTTGCTGGCATCCTCTGGCTCATTCTACTTTAATGTACAACCAGGCCTGAATAAAATTCTCAGGCAGTGCAGGCCATCCTTAAAGAGGACAGAATAAAGAAACATTTCAGCATGGAATATTTTCTCTGCAACTGCAGCATGAAAACTATCACTAATGGACATCTGATATCCACAAGGACTCTGGACTTGACATGACACCCACCCTTGAATATGTTAGAGGCACAGATAATTGTGGTGATAATCAGAGTTAGTGAAGAAGGGCAATTGAGAACTGTGTTATAGAATTTACCTTTCAAATGGGACAGACAATATTGCTGGTAGTGAGTAACCCAACCGAGGTAAAATTGAACTCCCTGATGCTTGCAAAGGCAATAGGTGAGAGGAGAGCTTACATTAGTAGGCTGAAATTCACAGATTCCCACAAATACCTGTCACATACATAATCCACAGGGGCCGACGTAGCAAGAGTGATGTAGTACACACTTTCTGAGAGCAGGTCAGAGAAAATAAATACTGCTGACTGTCTCTGTGTATCAATGTAAGGGAGCAAGAATCAGTACAGCCACAACAAATGCAGCTCTGTTCAGCTTCATCAAACAAGAAATATGAACTATAATAAAACTGAGAAGGAAGGAGACACAAGCTCCAGGAGTTAGTGATCGACAGGGAAAGCGGGGCATGCTACAGTCCTTGGGGTTCCAAATCATCGGACACAACTGAGCAATTGAATTGAAGTGGCAGACATATCCATACAAAATCCTAATACAGACTCAAAATGGATGTACTATACCAAGAGTGGTGTACTACACACATTTAAAAAATATATACAGGAAAATAATTGCAGATGAATACCTCTATGTATAGTTAAAAGGATACACAAATAAGTACAACTACACAAATAAGGCCATTGGAGTCAACATGCATGGCCCGAGAGATGATCATACTAAATGAAGTGAGGCACACAGAAAAAGATGAATACCAAATGATATCATTCAAATGTAAAACCTAAGATACGACACAAATGAACATAGGTATGAAACAGATGCATGCTTACGGACATATGGAACAGACTTGAGGCTTCAAGGCAGAGAGAATTGGGGGAGCAAGAGTAAGAGATTGGGGTGAGGAGATATAAACTAGAGTACATGGAATGGATTGACAAGTTCCTGGTGTAGAAACAGAGAAATATATTCAGTATCCCATGATAAATTATAATGGAAACAAATATATATGGGTATACCCTGGAAGTCCAGCAGGTAAGATTCCACACTTTCCCTGCAGGGGATACATGTTCAAATCCTGATTATGGAACTAATCTCACACGCTATAGTGTAGTCAAAAAAATAAATAAATAATGTATATATATATATATATATGTGTGTGTGTGTGTGTGTGTGTGTGTGACACAATGTTTTTACACATATATATGTGCTTAACTGAATCACTTTGCTGTAAAGAAGACATTCACACAATGTTGTAAATCAAGTATTCTTCAGTTAAAAAGTAACATGAATGTGAAAAGAAGATATTGCTATATTTCATTGTATCTAAAATTAATATCCAAAGAAAATTGCGGTAAAAAAAATTCGGCTCACTACTTAATGGCAAGCTTGCTGAAATACCTAAGGAGACACATACTGATGTCTGCAATTTAACACAAAAGAAACAAGGAAAAAGATCGACTGTTCATTGGAAAGAGGGATGGACAAATGGATAGACAGGTGGCAAAGGAAGTACTATAAAATGGTTACAAAACCAGACCCCTATATATGCTGTCTACAAGAGAACCACCTCAAGCCAAGGTACACATACAGCATGAACGTGGAGGGCTGAAAAAAGGTATTTCATGCACATGGAGACCAAAAGAACGCAGGAGTAGCAATATTCATATCAGATAAAATAGACTGAAATAAAGGCTGTGAAATGAGAAAGTGAAGGCCACTACATAATGATCATAGGATCAATACAAGAAGAAGATATAATAATTATAAATACATATGTAATGACACCCAACTCCAGTAATCTTGCCTGGAAAATCCCATGGACGGACGAGCCTGGTAGGCTGCAATGCATGGGGTCGCTAAGAGTCGTACATGACTGAGAGACTTCACCTTCACTTTTCACTTTCATGCATTGGAGGAGGAAATGACAACCCACTCCAGTGTTCTCGCCTGGAGAATCCTAGGGATGGCAGGGCCTGGTTGGCTGCCATCTATGGGGTTGCACAGAGTCGGACATGACTGAAGCGACTTAGCAGCAGCAGCAGCAGCAACATAGGAGTACCTCAGTTCATCAGAAAGATGCTAACAAATTCGAAAGGGGGAATTAAAAGTAATTCAGTAATAGACTGCAATATCCCACTTTAATATCCCACTTATATGTAGGTATAGATCAACCAAGTAGAAAAATAGCAAGGAAACACAAACTTCAAATTATACAATGGACCAGATAGACCTAATTGATATCTAAAGGACACTTCACCACAAAACAATGAATCTCACCTTTTTCTCAAGTGCACACGAAATATTTCCAGGATAGATCACATACTGGGCCATAAATCTAGCCTTGGTAAATTAGAAAAAGAAAACCAAAATGAAATCATTTCAAGCATAATTTCTGATCACAAGGCAGTAAGATTAGATATTGTAGCTCAGTCAGCAAAGAATCTGCCTGCCACGTAGGAGACTCAAGTTCGATTCCTGGGTTGGGAACATTCTCTGGAGAAGGAAATGGCAACCCAATCCAGTTTTCTGGCCCAGAGAGTTCCATGGACAGAGGAGCCTGGCAGGCTACAGTCCATGGGGCCACAAGAGTCGGACACAACTTAGCGACTAAATAACCAACAACAGCAGGAAAAATAAAACTATTAAAAATGCAAACAAATGGAGGCTAAACAGCATTCTTCTGAATAACTAACATAAAACAGAAGAAATCAGAAAAGAAATGAAAATATGCATAGAAACAAACGAAAATGAAAACATGATAATCCAAAACCTATCAGACTCAGAAAGCAGTGCTAAGGGGAATATTCATAAAAATACAAGTTTTTCTCAAGAAACAAGAGAAACCTTAAATAAATGACCTAACTTTATAGGTAAAGCAATGAGAAGAAGAAGAAATGAAGAACCCTGGGGTTAGAAGAAGGAAAGAAATCATAAAAATTAGGGCAGAAATAAGTGAAAAAGAAAGGAGACTGTAAAAAATCAGTGAAAGGAAAAGACAGTTCTTTAAGAAGATAAAAAAAAAAAAAAAAAAAAAAACACAGACAAGCCATTAGTCAGATTCATCAAGAAAGAAAGGGAGAAGAATCAGTTCAACAAATTAGAAATGAAAATGGAGAAATCACAAGAGACAACACAGAAATAGAAAGGATCATAAGAGGTTATTATCAGCAGCTATATGACAATAAAATGGACAACTTGTAAGAAATGGATGAATATTCAGAAAAGTATAACCATCCAACACTGAACCAGGCAGAAATAATCTCAACAGACCCTCACAAACATGGAAAGCAAAACTGTAATCAAAAATCTTCCAACCACAAGAAAAAATAAGCTCAGAACCAGATGGCTTATTCACCCTCATGGTTACCCTGGCCACCCTGGATAAAACAAGAAAGGGAGTGCAGAGTGGCGATTGGTTTGGGAAAGAGGGTGAAGATGGATAGGAACAATGGCTTCAGGAGAAGGGGTGTGGGCACAGAACGTATAAGGGCCTGACAAGGACAAGGGGCAATGTCAATGGGCAAGAGGACCTTCCATGGGTTCAGCTCACCTTGGCAATTATTTGGACATCTGTTGACATGAGGTCTTCATCTTTTCTTCCTGGGTATCAGGAGTCCATTGTTCCATAACTTTTCTTGAGCCTTGTCACCTTAATCATTTTAAAGACTTGTAGTGGTCTACTACAGAGCCCCTGAGCAGCCCTATGTATACCCCTCCCAGGGGGCCACAGCCTTATGCTTTATGAGGCCAACAATTTATTTCCCCAGGCAATGGTGGCCCTGGGTGGGCCTTGACATCACAAAGCCCCATCCTGTCACATCTAGGGGAGGATGGGGAGCAACTCAGATGATTTTGTGGGGAAAATGTAGGACTTTTAATGGCCCTTACTGCTGCTGCTACTGCTAAGTCACTTCAGTCGTGTCCAACTCTGTGCAACCCCATAGATGGCAGCCAACCAGGCTCCCCCGTCCCTGGGATTCTCCAGGCAAGAACACTGGAGTGGGTTGACATTTCCTTCTCCAAAGCATAGAAGTGAAGAGTGAAAGTGAAGTCGCTCAGTCGTGTCCGACTCTTTGCGACCCCATGGACTGCAGCCTACCAGGCCCCTCCATCCATGGGATTTTCCAGACAAGAGTACTGGAGTGGGGTGCCATTGAGCCCTCCCAACTCACCTGATATCCTCATCTCTCTAAGTCTACATGAAGGGCCACATGGCAGGGACACTGTGTCTCCTGCAAACCTTGCCCCATCCACAGTACTCAGGCTTTCATTCGTTTATCTTTCACATTTCACGATTATCTAGTTTTTAATATCCTGCCTAAAATTGCTCCATGATAATTAGGTTCTATTGACGTATCTGTGGAAAAGAGAATCATTCCACTTTCCTCCTATAAGGTGGTCTTAAAGCATCTTGAGCATCATTTAATTCTGGGCC
>CADEAB010000019.1:326003-354623 GCA_902825105.1 Syncerus caffer
GGCAGTACATATCTAATTTCCCAGTAAGGGAGCAAGTTGTAGGCTCACGATTGTTTGCTTGGGGCTTGAACAAAGGGTCCAGCCTGCTTCAGTGCAGGGATGTAGATTGTGGGCTCAGGAGTGGTGTCCAGGTCTGGAACAAGGGCAGGAGCCCTCCGGGTTCAGTTACAGGAACGTGAACGTGGGCTCAAGGAGTATTGGCGTGACATGACATTGGTAAGGGTGGGGACCCACCTGCTTCCAGCTGCAGGGACCGACATGGTGGGTCCTCAGGGTTTTTTCATGGGGGTTGAACAAGGGCAGGAAACAAGCCCTATTTCAGTGCAGAGTCCTGAATGTGGTGCTCTGCAACATTAATGGTGGCTTCAGCAAGTGCTTGGTGCCCAGGCCTAGTTCATTGCAGGGAATGAATCGTCAGCCCTGAGTAGCTTGTCAGGGTCCTTTGAAATGTGTAGACCCCAGCCTACGCTCAGTGCAGGGACAGAGATTGGGGCTCAGGAGTATACGTTCGGGGATCTACAAGGGCAGGAACCTAGACTCGATAAGAGCAGGGACAGAGATGAGGGCTCGGAGTATGTGTTGGTGGTATTGAACAAGGGTATGACCTGGACTGCTTCAGTGCAGCCAGTGACATATGGGCCTCAGTAGTGTTTCCTTGGAGATTGAAAGGGGAGGACACAACATTAGTTCAGAGACAGGAAGCATGTAGTCGGCTTGGATTGTTTGCTGGGGGTTGATCAAGAGGCAGGGTCCCAGCCTAGTTCAGTGCAGGACAGAGACACAGGCTTAGGAATGTTTGTCAGGGATTGAACTAGGGAAGGACCCCAGCCTAGTTAGTGCCAGGACCAAGATGTGGGCTCATGAGTATATGTTGGGGGATTCAAACAAGGGCAGGATGACCTAGACTGGTTCAGTTCAGGACCGAGATTGTAGGTTCAGAAGTATTTGTCGGGGGCTTGAACAAAAGCAGGACCCAGCCTGGTTCAAGGTGCAGCGAGTGAGATATGGCCTTAGTAGTGTTTCCTGGCGGATTGAACAAGGGGAGGACACACAGTTCAGAGGCAAGGAGCAAGTTGTTGGCTGAGGACTGACAATCTGGGGAGAAATGTTCTCATATGAAATATGAATTCTCAATTTTTCACATGTGAAACACTTTCCAGATTTGTACACATGAAAGAGAATTTTCCATGATTCAGAAATTAAGATCTAAGCTAAACCTCAAGCACCAAACAGCTATATTTCATGTATTTCCCGAATACCGTATAGAGTTTTCTGTATTTCTTTGATGAAAATCTGGGTGAAGATTTCCCTACATGAAATAGGTAATTAATATATTCTACACATGTAAAATCAAAACCCTTATGATTATACGGTAGAAGTGATAAATAGATGCAGGGTATTCTATCTGATAGATGAATTCCTGAAGATCTATGAATGCAGGTGAGTGATATTGTACAGGAAGCAGTGATCAAGACCATCCGGATGAAAAAGAAATGCAAAATGGTAAAGTTATGAGGCCTCACAAAGAGCTGAGAGAGGAGTGAAGCTAAACAAAAAGGGGAAAAAGAAAACTATACACATTTGGATGAAGAGCCCCAAAGAATTGCAAGGAGAGTTAAAACCATCCTCAGTTATCAATGCCAATAACTAAAGCAATTCAATAGAATTGGAAAGCCTACTGATCTCTTCAAGAAAATCACAGATACCAAGGGAAAATTTCATGCAAAGATGGGCACAATAAAGGACAGAAATCTTATGGATGTAACAGAAGCAGAAACTATTAAGAAGAGGTGGGAAGAATACATGGATGGACTATGCACAAAAGATCTTCATGACCCCGTTAAGCACGATGGTGTGATCCTTCATCTGAGGCCCCGATGTGCAGGAATGCGAAGTCTAGTAGGACTTAGGAAGCATAACTACAAACAAAGCTCGTGGAGGTGATGGAATTCAGTTGAGATATTTCCAAATCTAAAAGATGATGCTGTGAATGTTCTGCCCTCCATATGCCAGCAAACTTGGGAGACTCAGCTGTGGCCAGAAGACTGAAAATGGTCAGTTTCCATTCCAAACGTAAAGAAAGGCCATCCAAAGAATGTCCAAACTAGTGCTTAATTGCACACATCTAACACACTCGCAAAGAACTGCTCAGAATTCCCCAAGCCAGGCTTCAACAGAATGTGAACCATGAGCTTCCAGATGTTCAAGCTGGATTTATAAAGGGCAGAGGAACCCGAGATTAAATTGTCAACACCCGTTGGGTCCTCCAAAAAGCAAGAGAACTCCAGGAAAGCAGCTACTGCTATTTGACTATGCCAAAGACTTTGATTGACACAACAAAATGGCACAAGAAAACAATCACATCAAAACGTGGAATATTCTTCAAAACATGGGAATACATGCCTCCTGAGAATTCTTACATCAATGTAAATATAATAATTATTTATCAACTTGGAAACATTTCTCAGTAAATAGGAAAGGTGAATTATGATAGTGCAGGTTATAGAATGTCATTGAGTAATGTGTAGAGCATTTGATTGGTTATTACATTTCTATATTGATAATTCAGTAAGCACTTAAAATGTGTCATATGCAGGCTCTGTGTGTCAGCTGATGTGAAAGATACATAAAGTAAAGAGGGTAGACCCAAAACACATTGAAGATACCTGTGCTCTCCTTCATAGAAGGGCAAACAGAAGTTGCTTCCAACCCCAAGAAAGAGTTGAGACAAAGTTGTGAGAAGGGGCTTAGCATGACTGAAGATAATTTGTGTGATTGTAGCTTCACAAGAGAAAGATAATGAAATTACTAAGGAAAACAGATATCATGTCTTCCAAGAACTTTTTAACCATGCTGATGTGCTGTAGTAACCACCAGGAATTTATTCTGTCTCTGTGGGGACAGATAAGCAACATCTAAACAAGCATTTGAAATTATAGGGTGGAAACTTGGTGTCAGGAAAAAAAAAAAAGATGTGCCTTAAGGACAGCAGAGCAAAAATGACCCTATAGAATACCACTTGTAAAGTACATATCTTGTGCTGACCATGGGCCAGTCACTGATTATGTCATGCTATCTTTGGTATCACAGTGATGGTATAATTGTGATAATGATTTTGGATAGGCTACAATATCTAGATTTTCAAGGATGAAATGAATTTCTATAATGAAAATAATCTGCTGTCTAATCTTTTAAGACTCTACCAGAAACTGATAGCATATAATATGTGAATGCACTGAAGTTCATACTGTGTATTTTCATTTTTCTAATTTTATTTGCATCTCTTTCTTCACCCATACCATCCTAATTTAGACAGCCCTTCATTTCTGCAGGGATGATTTCAGAAATCACTTTATATCCATTACCTCTTTTCCCTTGGTTCTCATTTTCTTGCTTCCAAATATTATATCAAGTGTCATTTACCTAGGTTGCACAACGAATGTTTTCTTGAACTGAAGAGTTTGTAAAACCGTGCAGTAAAATAGACAACCGTTGAACTAAAGCCACATTTTTCTCTTCTTTGTTTGAAAATTGAAAATGAAACTATGAAGATGAGCATGTAAATGTATCGTTCAAATACAGGAATTGTAGGTATTCATTGACATCTCCCAATGTAAAGTTCAATCTTCTTTAGTCTCCATAATCTGACACATATTTGATATCTCAGTTTTAATTAGCATCGTTTTCATATAATGAAGAATATTGATGAGTTTACTTGAAAGAGAGGAGGCAGATGGTTAAGCGATTGTTGGCACTGAGAACCATGAGTTGCCTCTCTCTTGGAGGTTAGGGAAAGGACTGTTGTGGCCTGACATATCGCTATGCCTGACTGGAAATTTAGAAGATTCGACCATCAGTCCGGAATAAATGCTCTGCAATGGGGATACAAAGTGGTTCTGAGAAGTAGATGTAGCTGTAGTAGCAAAATCCTCAATGTGCCCATTTACTTGAGTGTGGCTCCTATGTGAGTGCCAATTAAAAATGCTCAACATTTTTATAACAGCAGGTTGATCTACCACAATTTGGTCTGTTTGTCTGATATAGGTGATGAACCGGTTAGGTAAGTAACATGGAGATAGGGCATTTGTATTAGTGACTATCTGGTTGGCATGAGGCTTTTGTATGAAAGGCACACTTAAACATGTGGAGGTTGAAAATGCACTCTCTCCACTAGTTTCTGGAAGAAATTCATAGTTACAATCATCTTTGTTGACACTTGCTTTAACATGCTTCTTGTTATCTTGAACTAATGAAGATATTGGAGACACATTGTTAATCCCAACTCTACTTTGCATTCTTAATAAAAGTTGGGGATGACCTCTTTTGAAATTTGGATTATAGTTGGTCTGTAACTATAATCAAAGGATTAAATTATTTAGTTTCTTTTTAAGCCAAGGTAAAACTGACAAGCAAAGCTAAGTTATAAAAATATATTCCTTTAATGAAACCAATTAAATAGCATCAAATAAAACAGCTCCATTAGTAGTTTTAACATGTAACATATCGTAAAGAATATGCTCCTCAAATAAAATATGTTGTATATACACAGTACATACTACATTAAGTAGCTTCAGGACTTGTATCTGGTTTCACATTGCTAGGAAAGTTTTTTAAGCATCCAATATTTTAATATATCCAGCTGTTCTCAACTTCAAAAAATAAAAGTTTTCAATGATTTGTTAGCTCAAGTTTAAATTATGTTTTAGCTACATATGTAAACATGCTTTCTAGGTCACATGATTTAATCTTACATATTGCCAATAAGTGAAAATGTTGGAATACCTTACTCAAAAGAGAGATGTTGTTTTCTTCTTCCAGAAAGATGGGTAGTGAAGCAGATCTTTGAAGTTTGTCGCTTTTCACTAAATCCTTAAAGGTTAAGTTGTAAAATTAAACTTTTCATATTCTTGGTTTCAAATATTCTGAAATATTTGAAATATTTGGCCTTTCCTTCCAAGACTTCTTTCTTAAAGAGTTCTTCATTGATCACTATGCCTGTGCCTCTCTTATCCCACTAGATTCAAACTGATTACTTTCAACTATATTTCAAAGTTTTTGTGCAAATGTGAATGAAAGAAAATTATTCACCTCATCGGTTTCAGAGACAGAATATTTGTAGCATGGCCTTTTTATCACAAGATCCTCAGACAAAGCCTGAAAATCATATTCTTCAATCATAGATCTCAAAATTGAATCCCTAGTAAGTGTATAATCATACAAAGAAGATCTAATGGAGGTTTCTGAACCAGTTGATTCATCCTTAGGAGGCACACCTTGAATTTCTGAAGGAATATGTGCCATCGCAGAGAAATCTTTCTTCAGATATTTTTCTCATTTGTCTGATTTTACACACCACAACTTCAAAAATTGCTTGGCTGGCCTACAGAGAGAAACTATCTAGACCATCACAGAGGTCCTCAAAGTCAAAAAGCTGTGACATCACAAAATCACTGGTCTCCTAGCCATTGAAGGGTAATATTCAATCTGTGTTTACTTCAGCATCAACTTAAAAATATAGACTGCTTACAGAAATAGTAACCAAAACCATGAAGCATGCAAAATCTCATTCCTAAAGATGTTTTACACAGAAAAATCACATCAATAAATCCACCTGATTTCTGAAATACAAGTGATTTATCACCCTTCTATACACATATCCTTAATATTCAGTACTGTCAGCTTAGCAAACTTGGTCTACTGGCTTCTGTGCAATAAAATCTATCAACCGTCTGGTTTCAACTACTCTGTGGTCTATGTACTTAACTTTCAGCCTGGTTGCGGCTTCAGCATCTCTAAATCTGTTCACAGGATATTGCTCAGGATGTTATCGATGGCCCTTGAGGAGGAACTAAAGACCCTTGAATTTGCTTAATGGCTAAATCATTATTATTCTCTATCACTTGATTATTATCCTTAGATTCTGTCTTTTCTAGCTTTGCTGATTAACATTACTTTTGAACACGAGGAGGTCTACAATCTCCTACCTCTCTCTCTCTCGGTTTTCACACTTTTCAATCTTTAGAAGGGACTGCTTAGAACAGGAAAGGAAATAAAGTGTTGGACTTAGAGCTCTATCATAAATGTGGCAGAAAATCTCAGTTGCATGTTCGATTTCTTTTTCAGCTCTTGGAGTGTTTGAGTCAGCAACAACTTTGGCTATTTCCAGTTGAGATGGAGCATGGAGTTGGAAATAATTCTAAAATCTAATCTTGGTATCAATATTTATGTTATGAAAACATATCTATATTTTTTATATTATATATATATAAACTGGAACAACATTTGAAAATTGGTAGATCTTTATTAAAAGCAGAGAGGTGAGTGATATAAAAGAGTCCTCATATTTTACATGCAGCCAAGAAAACATATTTTGAAGTATTTCCACTTACATATATTCAACAACCAAGTAGACTTTTGAATCATTCTGCATTTGGGTTTTATATTTTTTCATTTCTAATATACCTAACAGGAATTAAAAGCCATTGCACTTTTTTTATACACACAGTCATACACACACAGGTGTTTATATGTCAAAATATAATTTTAGGCAACTATATTTAGGTGACCAAAGTCATTGCTTGCTCCCAAGATCTTAAATGAACTGTTTGGGAAGCCCTACATTACTTAATAAGTTTCTGGCTAAACCATTCAGATCCTGTTTCTGAAAAGCTCTCCTTTAATCTAGCTCATCTTCCACTATTCTTTCTGTAATAAGAAGTAGGGCTCATACTTATGAGGACACCTTGAACCCATAAAATCACAACTCTCATTTACTTAGAAATTGTTCAAAGAACACTGTTGCTCTCCTCACGTTGGACACAATTTTATTTTAATTTTTAATGTAAGTATATTTATTGTAATTGGAGTCTAATTGCTTTAAATATTGTATTGGTTTTGTAATACATCAACATGAATCTGCCACGGGTGTACACGTGTGCCCCATCCTGAACCCCCCTGCCTCCTCCCTCCTCATACCATCCCTCCTGGTTATCCCAGTGCACCAGTCCCGAGCATCCTGTATCATGCATAAAACCTGGACTGGTGGTTCCCTTGACATATGATATCATACATGTTTCAGTGCCATTCTCCAAAATCATCCCACCATCACCCTCTCCCAGAGTCCAAAAGACTCTTGTATACCTCTGTGTCTCTTTTGCATTCTTGCATAATTGGTTATCATTACCATCCTTCTAAATTACACAGATAAGTGTTAGTTTACTCTTTTTTTTTTTTTTTTTCATTCTGGCTAATTTCATTCTGTATAATAGGCTTTAGTTTCGTCCACCTCATTAGAACTTATTGAAATGTATTATTTTCAATGGTAGAGTAATACTCCATTGTTTATATGTACCACATATTTCTTATCCATTCATTTGCTAATGGACATCTAGGTTGCTTCTATGTCCTGGCTATTAGAAACAGTGCTGTGATGAACATTGTGGTACACATGTCTCTTTCAATTCTGATTTCCTCAGTGTGTATGCCCAGCAGTGGGATTGCTGGGTCATATGGCAGTCCAGTTTTTTAAGGAATCTCCACAGTGTTCTCCATAGTGGCTGTACTAGTTTGCATTCCCACCAACAGTGTAAGAGGGTTCCCTTTTCTCCACACCCTCTTCAGCATTTATTTCTTGTAGACATTTGGAGCACAACTAATCTGACTGGCATGAAATGGTAAGTCATTGTGGTTTTGATTTGCATTTCTCTGATAATGAGTGATGTTGAGCATATTTTCCTGTGTTTGTTAGCCATCTGTATGCTTTCTTTGGAGAAATATATATTTAGTCCTTTGGCCCATTTTTTCATTGGGTCATTTATTTTTCTGGAAGAGAGCTTCAGGAGTTGCTTGTATATTTTTGAAATTAACTCTGTGTCAGTTGCTTCAGTTCAGTTCAGTTCAGTTGCTCAGTCTGTCCCACTTTTTGCAACCCCATGAATCACAGCACACCAGGCCTCCCTGTCCATCACCAACTCCCGGAGTTCACTCAAACTCACGTCCATCGAGTTAACGATATCATCCAACCATCTCATCCTCTCTCGTCCCCTTCTCCTCTTGATCCCAATCCCTCCCAGCATCAGAGTGTTTTCCAGTGAGTCAACTCTTCACACGACGTGGCCAAAGTACTGGAGTTTCAGCTTATCATCATTCCTTCCAAAGAACACCCCGGACTAATCTCCTGTAGAATTATCTCCTTGCAGTCCAAGGACTCTCAACAGTCTTTGCAACACTACAGTTTAAAAGCATCAATTCTTCCATGTTAAGCTTTCTTCACAGTCCAACTCTTACATCTGTACATGACTACTGGAAAAACCACAGCCTTGACTGGATGGACCTTTGTTGGCAAAGTAATGTGTGTGCCTTTGAATATGCTGTCAAGGTTGGTCATAACTTTCCTTCCAAGGAGTAGGCATCTTTTAATTTCATGGCTGCAATCACCATCTACAGTGATTTTGGAGCCCAAATAAGTAAACTCTGATACTTTTCCCAGTGTTTCCCCATCTATTTCTCATGAAGTGATGGGACCAGATGTCATGATGTTCATTTTATGAATATTGAGCTTGAAGCCAAATTTTTCACTCAAAAAAGGATGTATTGTGCAACACAGAAAAATAGACATACTCAAAATTACAATTTATAATAAGTGTAAATACAGTGTAACCTGTGAAAGTTGCATAAAAAACTAAATATATATATATATATTCCTAATATAAAAGTCAAAAGATTGAAGTTTTCACTGGGAGAATATCTGAAAAGGTAAAATCTTAGTATAAATATTGGTAAACTTAAATTTTACTTTGACATTAAAGCCTAATGGGTAACACTATCACTAGCAAATCCGTGTCATTTAAATTTCATTTATAATGTAAGATTTATGGAAAATCCCATGGATGGAGGAGCCTGGAAGGCGGCAGTCCATGGGGTCGCTAAGAGTCAGACACCACTGAGCGACTTCACTTTCACTTTTTACTTTCATGCATTGGAGAAGGAAATGGCAACCCACTCTAGTGTTTTTGCCTGGAGAATCCCATGGATGGGGGAGCCTGGTGGGCTGATGTCTATGGTGTCACACAGAGTCGGACACGACTGAAGTGACTTGGTAGTAGCAGTATATTATAACAAAAGAAAAAATAAATATTGTTCCTTCATTCACCAAAAAAAAAAAAAAAGGCTTTTTAGTTCCTCTTCACGTTCTGCCATAAAGGTGGTGCCATCTGCATATCTGAGGTTATTGGTATTTCTCCCAGCAATCTTGATTCTTGATTCCAGCTTCTGCTTCTTCCAGCCCAGCGTTTCTCATGATGTACTCTGCATAGAAATTAAACAAGCAGGGTGACAATATACAGCCTTGGCATAGTCTTTTTCCTATTTGGAACCAGTAAGTGTTCCATGTATAGTTCTAAATATTGCTTCCTGACCTGCATATAGGTTTCTCAAGAGTCAGGCCAGGTGGTCTGGTATTCCTATCTCTTTCAGAATTTTCCACAGTTTATTGTGCTCCACACACTCAAAGGCTTTCACATAGTCAATAAAGCAGACATAGATGTTTTTATGAAACTCTCGTGCTTTTTCAATGATCCAGCAGATGTTGTCAATTTGACCTCTGGTTCTTATGCCTTTTCTGAAGTTCAAGGTTCACATATTGCTGAAGCCTGACTTAGATAATTTTGAGCATTACTAGCGTGTGAGATGAGTGCAATTGTGTGGTGATTTGAGCTTTCTTTGGCATTGCCTTTCTTTGGGATTGGAATGAAAACTGACCTTTTCCAGTCCTTTGGCCACTGCTGAATTTTCCAAATTTGCTAGCATATTGAGTGCATCACTTTCAAAGCATCTTTCATTATTATAGAAATGAAAATTAAAATTGAAATGGGTAGTCATCTCACACTGTTCAGAGTGGCCACCACCAGAAATTCTACAAGCAAGAGTGAAGTAATCCAGAAAGAAAAACACCAATACAGTATACTAAGTCATATATATGGAATTTAAAAAGATGCTAACAATAACCCTGTTTACAAGACAGCAAAAGAGACAATGATGTATAGAACAGTTTTTTGGACTCTGTGGGAGAGGGAGAGGATGGGATGATTTGGGAGAATGACACTCAAACATGTATAATATCATATATAAAATGAATCACCAGTCCAGATTCAATGCACGATACTGGGTGCTTGGGGCTGGTGCACTGAGACGACCCAGAGGGATGGTACAGGGAGGGAGGAGGGAGGAGGGTTCAGGATGGGGAACACGTGTATACCTGTTGCGGATTCATGTTGATGTTTGTCAAAACCTATACAATATTGTAAATTTAAAAAATAAAATAATAATAAAAAAATAATCCTGGAAAGGGTGTGGAGAAAGTGAACCCTAATACACTGTTGCTGGTAACACAAACTGGTACAACCTGTATGGAGATTCCTTGAGAAACTTGGACTAGAACTGTCATATGACCCAGCAACCCCACTTCTTTGCATATACCCAGAGGGAATTAGGATAGAAAGAAACACATGTACCCTAATGTTTATTGCAATTCTCTTTACAATAGCTATGACATGGAAGTAATCTAGATGCACATGAGCAGATGAATATATAAGGAAGTTGTGGAATATACACAAATGGAATATTACTCAGCTACAGAAAGATATATATGTGTGTCACTTATAATGAGGCAGTTCAACCTGCATCTTCTTATTCAGTGAAAAAAGTTAGAGAGGCAAATATTGTTTATTAAATCATATAAAATGCATATAAATGGGATTTAGGAAGACAGTAACAATGATCCAACATGGAGGCTAATAAAGAAGATCCACATATAAAGCACAGACTCTTAAACTCAGTGGGAGAGTTCAAGGATGGGATGATGTGAGAATATAGCATTGAAACAGGTATATTACCATATATAAAATAGATGACCAGTGCAAGTTCAATGCATGAAAGATGCACCCAACTCGTGTGCTGTGCTAGAACCCAGAAGCATGGGGTAACAAGGGAGGTTTGAGTTGTGTTCAGGTATAGGGGACACATGTTTTCATGTGGCTGGTTCATGTTGATGTAAATGTCAAAAACATTCACAGTAGTACACAGTAATTCTGTTCCAGTTTAAATAAATCATTTTTAAAAATAATATGAAGAAATTAAAACAAAGCAAAAAACAAACAAACAAACAAAAAAAAACGTGTTCAGAAATAGCAGGGGCTTGCACCAGAATACAACCTTAACAGTTGTTTCAAACCTATTAAAGAAAGTGGGCTTAGGAGGGGCAGAACATGTGTGATGGTATACAAGTTGAAAGACAAAGAAGATAAGCTTGAGGTTGGAACTATATATTTGCAGAATGACCTCAGTATCATAGGCTAAGTAGTGGAAGATGCATGTGGCAGAATGCAAGCTTAGTAGATTGGCATACATACCTGGAGCATAGGCTCAGATCAGAAGAATCGCTCAGTTGTGTCCGACTCTTCCCGACCCCATGAATCGCAGCACCCCAGGCCTCCCTGTCCAACACCAACTTCCGGAGTTCACTCAGACTCACGTCCATCAAGTCAGTGATGCTATCCAGCCATCTCATCCTCTGTCTTCCCCTTCTCCTCCTGTCCCCAATCCCTCCCAGCATCAGAGTCTTTTCCAATGAGTCAACTCTTCGCATGAGGTGGCCAAAGGACTGGAGTTTCAGCTTTAGCATCATTCCTTCCAAAGAAATCCCAGGGCTGATCTTCAGAATGGACTGGTTGGATCTTCTTGCAGTCCAAGGGACTCTCGATAGTCTTCTCCAACACCACAGTTCAAAAGCATCAATTCTTTGGCACTCAGCAATCTTCACAGCCCAACTCTCACATCCATACATGACCACAGGAAGAAACATAGCCTTTTTGGTAAAGTAATGTCTCTTCTTTTGAATATGCTATCTAGGTTGGTCATAACTTTCCTTCCAAGGAATAAACGTCTTTTAATTTCATGGCTGCAGTCACCATCTGCAGTGATTTTGGCGCCTAAAAAGATAAAGTCTGACATTGTTTCCACTGTTTCCTCATCTACTCCCCATGAAGTGATGGGGCCAGATGCCGTGATCTTCGTTTTCTGAATGTTGAGCTTTAAGCCAGCTTTTTCACACTCCACTTTCACTTTCATCAAGAAGCTTTTTAGCTCCTCTTCACTTTCTACCATAAGGGTGGTGTCATCTGCATATCTGAGGTTATTGATATTTCCCCCCGCAATCTTGATACCAACTTGTGTTTTGTCCAGTCCAGCATTTTTCATGACATACTCTGCATAGAAGTTAAATAAGCAGGGTGACAATATTCAGCCTTGACGTTCTCCTTTTCCTATCTGTAACCAGTCTGTTTTTCCATGTCCAATTCTAACTGTTGCTTGTGACGTGCATACAAATTTCTCAAGAGGCAGATCAGGTTGTCTGCTTTTCCCATCTCTTTCCGATTTTTCCACAGTTTATTGTGATTCACATAGTCAAAGGCTTTGACATAGTCAATAAAGCAGAAATATATTTTTTTTCTGGAACTCTCTTGCTTTTTCCATGATCCAGTGGGTATTAGCAATTTGATCTCTGGTACCTCTGCCTTTCCTAAAACCAGCTTGAACATCAGGAAGATCATGCTTCACATATTGCTGAAGCCTGGCTTTGAAAATTTTGAGCAATACTTTACTAGTGTGTGAGATGTGTTCAATTGTGCAGTAGTTTAAGCATTCTTTGGAAATGCCTTTCTTTGGGATCCTAATGAAAACTGGCCTTTCCAGTCCTGTGGACAAAGCTGAGTTTTCCAAATTTGCTGCCATATTGAATGCAGCACTTCCACATCTTCATCTTTCAGGATTTGAAATAGCTCAACTGGAATCGCATCACCTCCACTAGCTTTCTTCGTAGTGATGCTTTCTAGGCCCACTTGACATCACATTCCAGGATGTCTGGCTCTAGGTCAGTGATCACATCATCGTGATCATCTGGGTCGTGAAGATCTTTTTTGTGCAATCCTTCTGTGTATTCTTGCCATCTCTTGTTAGTATCTTCGTCTTCTGTTAGGTCCATACCATTTCTGTCCTTTATTGTGCCCATCTTTGCATGAAATATTCCCTTGGTATCTCTAATTTTCTTGAATAGATATTAGTGTTTCCCATTCTGTTGTTTTCCTCTATTTCTTTGCATTGATTGCTGAAGAAGTCTTTCTTATCTCTTCTTGCTATTCTTTGGAACTCTTCACTCAGATGCTTATATCTTTCCTTTGCTCCTTTGCTTTTTGCTTCTCTTCTTTTCACAGCTATTTGTAAGGCCTGGGGTGGCCAATAGGAGCCACCCCACATCTGTGGTCAGGGGCGGTGGCCAGGAGGAGCTACCCCACGCCTCCACACCCATGGCCAGGGGTGGTGGCCAGGAGAAGCAGCCCCACGTCCAAGGAGTCATGGCTGCACAGACACAGGAGGGCCTAGAGGAGCTATCCCACATGAAGTTCAGGAAGGGTGGCAGTGAGGAGATACCCCTCATTCAAGTTAAGGAGCAGTGGCTGCACTTTGCTGGAGTAGCTGTGAAGAGATACCCCATGCCCAAGGTAAGAGAAACCCAAGTAAGATGGTAGGTATTGCAAGAGGGCATCAGAAACCAGACACGCTGAAACCATAATCACAGAAAAGTAGTCAATCTAATCACACTAGGACCATAGCCTTGTCTAACTCAATGAAACTAAGCCATGCCCATGGGGCAACCCAAGATGGGTGGGTCATGGTGGAGAGATCACATAATGTGGTCCACTGGAGAAGGGAATGGCAAACCACTTCAGTATTCTTGCCTTGAGAACCCCATGAAGAGTATGGAAAGGCAAAATGATATTATACTGAAAGAGGAATTCCCCAGGTCACTAGGTGCCCAATATGCTACCAGAGATTAGTGGAGAAATAACTCCAGAAAGAATGAAGAGATGGCGCCAAAGCAAAAACAATACCCAGCTGTGGACCTGACTTGTGATAGAAGCAAGGTATGATGCTGTAAAGAGCAATATTGCATAGGAACCTGGAATGAAAGGTCCATGAATCAAGGCATCATGTAGCCAAGAAAGTCTTGATCTTGGTCTCCGATCATGATGGAAACTTGAGGGTAGCTCATAATCTGCTTTAGGTCAAGGAGCCATTCAGGGAGTTACATCCCAGGCCAAGAAGAGCCAGGAGCATCAGTCCTAGTCTGGGGTGGAACAAGGATACTGGAACAGGCATCTGCAAGGAGCTGGGCACTGCCTGTTACCTGGCCAGCACTGATGTCATCAGACTTTGCCATACCATCAGACACGGTCATGGCTCTGGGCCCCTTGTGGTGGTGTGCATCTGAGGTGGTCTGCATTTTCGAAGCAGGGGCTACTTCTGACCGCTACTGTTCTCCTCCAGGCCTGTGTATGCTCGGTAATGGCATGTCACTGCTTTACATGGTCAGATTTGCAGTCCTGTGACAAACCGTGTTTGAAAGCAAAGGGGTTGTTGTTGTTGTTGTTGTTGTTGTTCTTGTGTGTGTGTGTTTGTGTGTGTGTGTGTGTACGTGTATGTGTATGTGTGTTGTGTGTGTATGTGAATGACTTACATGTCTCTTCTATATGCCATGATCACCCACATTTACAGCAATAACTGTGTGCCGATGCTGCTGTGGTGTACCATCTCTGGTCATTCCTGACTTGGAGGCCTCAGGTGCTGCTCCTCCTCAGATGCAGGCCTGAAGGAGACACTCAAAGGCATGGATGCAACACATACATATGTAACCCTTCCCAGGCTGGGCCTTTGTAGCTTGCCAATTGCCCAGGACCACATTTCCTTCAGGGGCCTCCAGGGCCTTTTCTGTGCCCTCGGCCCCTCCCCTTCCTCCTGCTCCTGACCCTTCTCCTCCTCCTCATGAGCAGTGGACCCAAAGGAGCAGCGGAAAGGATACAGTTTTGGCCCAGAAGCCAGGGATGCCCTGGATGGTGGCACTCCTCCAAGCCAAGTGGTGCTTCCTCCTCTGATGGTAGGCCCTGTGGTTTTGCTCACACTCAGAGGTCAGTTCCACCTGCACGGCGGCCAGTGACTGCAGGGCATCTAGTGCCTGGTGCTCACTCGGGCCTCCGGGCCTGTCCTGGCCCTGCACCTCCACCGTCTTCTCTTCCAGCTCCTGGGAGGACCACTGTTCTTGCTCCTCATCTGCCACAACTTCCACCTCTTCCATGTTCCGCAAGCAGCTGGAACTCCCGCCCGATCCCTGCCACATCTCCATCCACCACGGTCTCGCTGTCTTGCACCGCCTCCACCCTAAAAAGTGTGGCCTCTTGACCTGGCGTGACAACTGGTGGTTGCAAGGTTCCAGCTGCACACAGCATCAGGATGGCAGGCCACGGGGTGAGGGTTGGGGGCTTCTCCCTGAGTATTGGGACTTACAACTAGGAAGGTCCAGGGTCCCAGGAAGCTCCCGCCTTCCTTTGACCGCCTCTCACGCTCCTCTTGGCCCAAGCTGGTGCAGATGTGAAGGGACACGATATAACAGCACAGACAATGGTGCATAATGGCGGCCCAGGCTGCAGTAAAACTGTGGGACCCACTAGCTCTTTGGGGGCGGGTAGTGAGGGGGATGGTTGGGAGGTGGGGAGTGGTGTGTTGGGGGTGGTGTGAGGCTGAGGAAGAGAGTGCCGGACAGCCCAGGCCAGGGTGAACAGGCCCTGGGACATCAGCCAAACAGGCGGGAGCTTAGGCTGTGAGCCACGCACAGGCTTCTTGCCCAAATCTAGACCAACGGCGAAAGGGTAGTGGGTGGCACCCTTATGGACACGCCCCTAGACCGGAGGGCATCTTCCGTGGTTACTGTGCTCCAGCGCCCCTACGTGGCCAGATTCTGCTCCAGGAATGTAGAGGGTTTTGCATGTGGCTGGGGTGGCCCCAGGCGCTGTCATTTACCTGGCTCTGGAAATTCCAACCAGGGTTCCTGCTCCACAATCTGAACAACACACTCCTGTGTCCCCTGGGACTGGCAATAACTGGGAGCTCTCCCTGAGTGTCCAAAGGATATACAGGGGTGCCAGGTGGCTGGATACTTTTCTTCATGGGACAGAGAGCCTGTTGCTGTCCTGATGCTAGGGGAGTAGGGAAAACCCCCAACATTTCCTACAGTTGATCTCCACTGTTCAGGGAGACCAGAGCCTTAGGGTGCAGAGCTCACTCTTTGCCTCTCTATCTTTGCTTCTGGCATAGCACTGTTTGGGGCAATGCTTCTGTGTATGTACCAGGTGCTGATGTCTGTGTGTCTCCATGTCTCTAAGTAGTGCTGTTGTTGTCTGCCACTCTCTGGACACCTGCGCTCAGCAAAGATGCTTGTCCTTGGCAAGCCCTTCGCGTCCTGAGTGAGTTGCAGCAATGGGAGATCAGACGGTTTTAGTCCACACGTCCAAAGAGTGCTTTCTCAGCCTTGAGAACCAACAGTGGGCGGTCACTGCTGAACTGCAGAATTGGACGTGCAACCCTCCCTCCCTTGCTGGACCGATGTGAACACTGCACAGGCCTGAGGCGGCTTGGCCACACTTTGCACAGAGGGAAAAATGGGGCCCGCTCTGCTGGCATGAGGGAACTCCCTGAACTTTGTTCAAATGCCTTCCAGGGAGACTCTAAAGACAGTTCCCCTGAAGTTCCATGACTCACCGGTGTCGGAGATATTCACGTCTGCCATTTACCTCATTGAGGCCCTTTCAAAGTGGTTCTGCTCTCCATGTGAGAACACATCCCAGCCTACCCTGTCACCCAAGTCTGTGGGGCCTGGAGCAGCAAAAGGATAAAGCTAAGCCAGGCATCCTATAGTCCTGATTATGATATATGCATTCTACAAAGAGCTTGAACATGGGCATGACCCACCTGATTCAGTGCAAGGACTGAGATGTGGGCTCAAGAGTGTTTGTTGGGGGCTTGAACAAAGGCAGGACCCAGCCTGGTTCATTGGAGCAACTGAGATGTGGTCTCAGGAGTGTCTGTCGGAATGAACAAGGGGTGGATCCAGCCGTGATCAGTGCAGGGACCGAGATGTGGGCTCAGGAGTGTTTTTCGGGTGCTTGAACAAGGGCAGGTCCCAGCCTTGTTCAGTGCAGGGATGCGGATATGGGCTCAGGAGTATTTGACATGAGTTTCAGCAAGTGCTGGACACAGCCTAGCTCATTGTAGGGAAGAAGATCAGCCTGAGAGTCAGATTCAGGCCAAGAAGTGTTTGTCAGGGTCTTGAACATGTGTAGGACCCAGCCTAGTTCAATTCAGGGGCGAGAAATGGGGTCAGGAGTGTTTGTCTGGGCTTGAACATGGGCAGGACCCAGCCGCTATCAGTGCAGGAACCAAGTTGTGGTCTTAGGAGTGTTTGTCATGGTTTATATGGGCATGAACCAGCATGGTTCGGTGCAGGGACCGGGATGTTGGCTCAGCAGTATTTGTGATGGCTTGAACTTTAGAGGGACCCACCCTGGTTCAGGGCAGCGAGTGAGATGCAGGCTCAGAAGTGTTTCCTGGGGGACTGAACAAGGGGAGAACACCCCTTAGTTCAGGAACAGGGAGTGATTTGTGGGCTCAGGATTGCTTGCTGGGGGCTTAAATAAGACCAGAAACCAGCCTTTGAGTCAGATTCAGGCCAAGAACAGTTGGTTGGGGGCTTGAACATGTGAAGTTCCTGGCCTGGTTCACTGCAGTTTCTGATGTGTGGACTCAGGAGTGTTTGTCGGGGGTTTCAACAAGGGCAGGACCCAGCCTGCTTCAGTTCAGGGCCAGGAGTATTTGCAGGGGACTTCAGCAAGTGCTGAACCCAGCCTAGATCAGTGCAGGGAACAAGATATTGGCTCAGGAGTGCTTGTAAGGGTCCTGAACAACAGTGTGGATCAGAATAAACTGGAAAATTCTGAAAGAGATGGGAATAACAGACCACCTGACCTTCCTCTTGAGAAATTTGTATGCAGGTCAGGAAGCAACAGTTAGAACTGGACATGGAACAACAGACTGGTTCCAAAGAGGAAAAGGAATACACCAAGGCTGTATATTGTCACACTGTTTATTTAACTTATATGCAGAGTACATCATTAGAAACGCTGGACTGGAAGAAACACAAGCTGGAATCAGGATTGTGGGAAATATTAATAACCTCAGATATTCAGATGACACCACCCTTATGGCAGAAAGTGAAGAGGAACTGAAAAGCCTCTTGATGAAAGTGAAAGTGGAGAGTGAAAAAGTTGGCTTAAAGCTCAACATTCAGAAAACGAAGATGATGGCTTCCAGTCCCATCACTTTTTGGGAAATAGATGGGGAAACAGTGTAAATAGTGTAAGACTTTATTTTTCTGGGCTCCAAAATCACTGCAGATGGTGACTGAAGCCATGAAATTAAAAGACGCTTACTCCTTGCAAGGAAAGTTATGACCAACCTAGATAGCATATTCAAAAGCAGAGACATTACTTTGCCAACAAAGGTTCGTCTAGTCAAGGCTATGGTTTTTCCTGTAGTCATGTATGGATGTGAGAGTTGGACTATGAAGAAGTTTGAGCACCAGAGAATTGATGCTTTTGAACTGTGGTGTTGGAGAAGACTCTTTTTTTTTTTTTTTTTTTAATTTTATTTTATTTTTAAACTTTACATAATTGTATTAGTTTTGCCAAGTATCAAAATGGATCCGCCACAGGTATACACGTGTTCCCCATCCTGAACCCTCCCCCCTCCCCCCTCCCCATTCCATCCCCCCGGGTCTTCCCAGTGCACCAGCCCCAAGCATCCAGCATCGTGCATCGAACCTGGACTGGCAACTCATTTCATACATGATATTTTACATGTTTCAATGCCATTCTCCCAAATCTTCCCACCCTCTCCCTCTCCCACAGAGTCCATAAGACTGTTCTATACATCAGTGTCTCTTTTGCTGTCTCATACACAGGGTTATTGTTACCATCTTTCTAAATTCCATATATATGCGTTAGTATACTGTATTGGTGTTTTTCTTTCTGGCTTACTTCACTCTGTATAATAGGCTCCAGTTTCATCCACCTCATTAGAACTGATTCAAATGTATTCTTTTTAATGGCTGAGTAATACTCCATTGTGTATATGTACCACAGCTTGCTTATCCATTCATCTGCTGATGGACATCGAGGTTGCTTCCATGTCCTAGCTATTATAAACAGTGCTGCGATGAATATTGGGGTACACGTGTCTCTTTCCCTTCTGGTTTCCTCAGTGTGTATGCCCAGCAGTGGGATTGCTGGATCATAAGGCAGTTCTATTTCCAGTTTTTTAAGGAATCTCCACACTGTTCTCCAGAGTGGCTGTACTAGTTTGCATTCCCACCAACAGTGTAAGAGGGTTCCCTTTTCTCCACACCCTCTCCAGCATTTATTGCTAGTAGACTTTTGGATCGCAGCCATTCTGACTGGTGTGAAATGGTACCTCATAGTGGTTTTGATTTGCATTTCTCTGATAATGAGTGATGTTGAGCATCTTTTCATGTGTTTGTTAGCCATCTGTATGTCTTCTTTGGAGAAATGTCTATTTAGTTCTTTGGCCTATTTTTTGATTGGGTCATTTATTTTTCTGGAGTTGAGCTGTAGGAGTTGCTTGTATATTCTCGAGATTAGTTGTTTGTCAGTTGCTTCATTTGCTATTATCTTCTCCCATTCTGAAGGCTGTCTTTTCACCTTGCTAATAGTTTCCTTTGATGTGCAGAAGCTTTTAAGGTTAATTAGGTCCCATTTGTTTATTTTTGCTTTTACTTCCAATATTCTGGGAGGTGGGTCATAGAGGATCCTGCTATGATGTATGTCAGAGAGAGTTTTGCCTATGTTCTCCTCTAGGAGTTTTATAGTTTCTGGTCTTATGTTTAGATCTTTAATCCATTTGAGTTTATTTTTGTGTATGGTGTTAGAAAGTGTTCTAGTTTCATTCTTTTACAAGTGGTTGACCAGATTTCCCAGCACCACTTGTTAAAGAGATTGCCTTTCATCCATTGTATATTCTTGCCTCCTTTGTCAAAGATAAGGTGTCCATATGTGCGTGGATTTATCTCTGGGCTTTCTATTTTGTTCCATTGATCTATATTTCTGTCTTTGTGCCAGTACCATACTGTCTTGATAACTGTGGCTTTGTAGTAGAGCCTGAAGTCAGGTAGGCTGATTCCTCCAGTTCCCTTCTTCTTTCTCAAGATTGCTTTGGCTATTCGAGGTTTTTGTATTTCCATACAAATTGTGAAATTATTTGTTCTAGCTCTGTGAAGAATGCTGTTGGTAGCTTGATAGGGATTGCATTGAATCTATAGATTGCTTTGGGTAGTATACTCATTTTCACTATATTGATTCTTCCAATCCACGAACATGGTATATTTCTCCATCTGTTAGTGTCCTCTTTGATTTCTTTCACCAGTGTTTTATAGTTTTCTATATATAGGTCTTTAGTTTCTTTAGGTAGATATATTCCTAAGTATTTTATTCTTTCCGTTGCAATGGTGAATGGAATTGTTTCCTTAATTTCTTTTTCTGTTTTCTCATTATTAGTGTATAGGAATGCAAGGGATTTCTGTGTGTTGATTTTATATCCTGCAACTTTACTATAGTCATTGATTAGTTCTAGTAATTTTCTGGTGGAGTCTTTAGGGTTTTCTATGTAGAGGATCATGTCATCTGCAAACAGTGAGAGCTTTACTTCTTCTTTTCCAATTTGGATTCCTTTTATTTCTTTTTCTGCTCTGATTGCTGTGGCCAAAACTTCCAAAACTATGTTGAATAGTAATGGTGAAAGTGGGCACCCTTGTCTTGTTCCTGACTTTAGAGGAAATGCTTTCAATTTTTCACTGTTGAGGATAATGTTTGCTGTGGGTTTGTCATATATAGCTTTTATTATGTTGAGGTATGTTCCTTCTATTCCTGCTTGAGTCCCTTGGACTTCAAGAAGATCCAACCAGTCCATTCTGAAGGAAATCAGCCCTGGGATTTCTTCTGAAGGAATGATGCTAAAGCTGAAACTCTGGTAGTTTGGCCACCTCGTGCCAAGTGTTGACTCATTGGAAAAGTCTCTGATGCTGGGAGGGATTGGGTGCAGGAGGAGAAGGGGACGACAGAGGATGAGATGGCTGGATGGCATCACTGTCTTGATGGACCTGAGTCTCAGTGGACTCCAGGAGTTGGTGTTGGACAGGGAGGCCTGGTGTGCTGAGATTCACGGGGTCGCAAAGAGCCGGACACGATTGAGCGACTGATGTAATCTGAACAATTGTAGGACCCAGCCCAGTTTAGTGTAGAGAGCGAGATGTGGGCTCAGAAGTGTTTGTCGGGGTTTCAACGTGGAGAGGACCCACCTGCTTAAGTGCAGGGACCGAAATGTGGTTTCAGGAGTATTTATCAAAGTCTTGAACAAGGGCAGGAACCAGGGGGCTTCAAGGCAGGGAGTGAGATGCAGGCACAGGAGTGTTTCCAGGGGGATCCACAAAGGGGAGGACACACCTTAGTTCAGAGGCAGGGAGCGAGTTGTCAGCTCAGGATGGTTTTCTGGGGGCTTGAACAAAGTAGAAACCATTCTAGTTCAGTGCAGGGATGGAAATGTTAGCTCAGGAGTGTTTGTTAGGGATTTGAACGAGGGCAGGGCCAAGCGTAGTTCTTTGCAGTGAGTGAGATATGGGCTCGTAATGTTTCCTGGGGTATTGGTCAAGGGGAGGACACACCTTAGTTCAGTGGCAGAGAGAGAGTTGTTGGCTCAGGTTTGTTTGCCTGGGGCCTGAACAAATGCAGAAACTATCCTGGTTCAGTGCAGGGACCAAAATGTTGGCTCAGGAGTGTGTGTCAGGATCTTGAATAAGTGCAGGACACAACCTAGTTCTTTGATGCAGCCTCAAGAGTGTTTGTCGGGGGGTTGAACAAGGGCTGGACCCAACCTATTTTAGTGCAGGGACTGAGATGTGGGCTCAGGAGTATTTGTCGGGGATTTTGACAAGGTCAGGACCCAGCCTGGTTCAGTGCAGTGCATGAGATGAGGGGTCAATAGTGTTTTCTGGGGGTTTGAACAAGGAGAGGGCTCACTTTAGTTCCGGAGCAGGGAGCGAGTTGTCAGCTCAGGATTGTTTGTCAGGGCTTGAACAGAGGCAGAAATAATCCTGGTTCAGTGCAGGGATGGAGATGTTGGCACAGAAGTTTTTGTCAGGGATTTGAACATGGGCAGGACCCAGCCTAGTACAGTGCATGGACCACAATGCAGGCTCAGGAGTGTTTGTTGGGAGTTTGAACAAGGGCATGACCCAGCCTACTTCAGTGCAGGGAACAAGATGTAGTGTCAGGAGTTTTTGTCGGGGGTTTGAACAAGGGCAGGACACAGCCTACCTCAGGGCATGGACCAAGATGTAGGCTTATAAGAGTTTCTCGAGGCTTGAACAAGGGCAAGACCCAGCCTAGTTTAGTGCAGGGACCGAGATGCAGGCTCAGTAACGTTTGTCGTGTGTTTTAACAGGGCAGGACCCAGCCTAGTTCAGTGCCGGGACCGAGATGTGGGCTCAGGAGTATGTGTTGTGTGACTGAACAATGGCAGTACCTAGACTCGTTCCATCGGAGAAGTCAATGACACACCACTCCAGTACTCTTGCCTGGAAAATGCCATGGAAGAAGGAACCTGGTGGGCTACAGTCCACAGGGTCACTAAGAGTTGGACACAATTGAGCGACTTCATATTCGTTTTTTAACTCTCATGCATTGGAAAAGGAAATGTCAACCCACTCCAGTGTTCTTGCCTTGAGAATCCCAGGGATGGGGGAGCCTGGTGGGCTGCAATGTATGGGGTCACACAGAGTCAGACACAACTGAAGAGACTTAGCAGCGGTAGCAGCAGACTCGTTCAGTGCAGTGACCGAGATGTTGGCTCAGGAGTGTTTGTCAGGGTCTTGAACAAGAGTAGGACCCAGCCTAGTTCATTGTAGGGAGTGATACTTGGGCTCAGGAGTATTTGTCATGGCTTAAACATGGGCAAGGTCCCATCTGCTTCAGTTTAGGGACCAATATGTGGGTTCCAGAGTATTTATCAGGGTCTTGAACAAGGGAAGGACCCAGGTGGCTTCAGTGCAGGGAGTGAGATGTGGGATCAGGAGTGTTTCCTGGGGGGCAGGGAGTTGAACAAGGGGAGGACACACCTTAATTCAGGGGCAGGGGGAGAGTTGTCGGTTCAGGGTTGTTTGCCGGGGGCTTGAACAAAGGCAGGAACCATCCTGGTAGAGTGCATGGACAGAGAAGTAGGCTCAGGAATGTTTGTCGGGGGTTTGAACAACGGCAGGACCCAGCCTAGTTCAGAGCAGGGACTGAGATGCAGGCTCAGGAGTGTTTGTCAGGGTCTTCAACAAGGGCAGGGCCCAGACTGCTTTTGTGCAGGCACCGAGATGTGGGCTCAGGAGTATGTGTTGACGGAATCTAACAAGGGCATGACCTACACTGGTTCAATGCCGGGAATGTGATATGGACATAGGAGTGTTTGCTGGGGTCTTGAACAAGGGCAGGACACAGCCTAGTTTAGTGCAGGGGCTGAGATGTGGGCTCAGCAGTATGTGTTGGTGGATCTAACAAGGGCATTACCTAGCCTGGTTCAGTGCAGGGACCAAGCGGTAGGTTCAGGAGTATTTGTCAGGGTCTTGAGAAGGGCAGGGCCCTGGCGGGTTCAGGGCAGGGAGTGAGATGCGGAATTAGGAGTGTTTTCTGGGGGATTGAACAAGGGCAGGAAGCACCTAATTTCAGGGGCAGGGAGCGAGTTGTGGGCTCACGGTTGTTTGCCGGAGGCTTGAACAAAGGCAGGACCTAGCCTGCTTTAGTGCAGGGACCGAGATGTGGGCTCAGGTGTATGTGTCGGGGGATCTAACAAGGGCAAGGCATAGACTGGATCATGTGCAGGGCACGAGATTTGGGTGCAGCAGTGTTTGTCGGGGGTCTTGAACAAGTGTAGGATTGAGCCTAGTTTGGTGCAGTGATCAAGAGGTTGGCTCAGAAGCGTTTGTCGGGGCTTGAACATGGGAAGGACCAGCCTGCTTCAGGGAAGGGACCGATACGTTGGTTCAGAGGTTTGTATTGGGGGACTAACTAGAGCAGAACCTAGACTGGTTCAGTGCAGTGACCGAGATATAGGTTCATGAGTATTTTCCGGGGGTTTGAGCAAGTGCTGGACCCAGCCTAGTTCAGTGCAGTGACCGAGATGTGGGCTCAGGAGTGTTTCTCAGGGCTTGAACATGGGAAGGATATAGCCTACTTTTGTGCAGGGACCTAGATGTGGGCTCAGGACTGCACTGGAAAAAAAGTGATTATAATGAGGGACTTTAATACCACACTCACATCTATGTTTACATCAACTGAAAAGAACATCAGTAAAACACTGGTGAAAGAAATCAAAGATAACACTAATAGATGGAGAAATATACCATGTTCATGGAATGGAAGAATCAATATAGTGAAAATGCGTATACTACCCAAAGCAATTTATAGATTCAATGCAATCCCCATGAAGCTACCAACGGTATTCTTCACAGAGCTAGAACAAATAATTTCACAATTTGTATGGAAATACAAAAAACCTTGAATAGCCAAAGCGATCTTGAGAAAGAAGACGGGAACTGGAGGAATCAAACTACTGGATTTCAGGCTCTGTTACAAAGCCACAGTTATCAAGACAGTATGGTACTGGCACAAAGACAGAAATATTGATCAATGGAACAAAATAGAAAGCCCAGAGATAAATCCATGCACATATGGAAACCTTTTCTTTGACAAAGATGGCAAGAATATAAAATGGATTAAAGACAATCTATTTAACAAGTGGTGCTGGGAAAACTGGTCAACCACTTGTAAAAGAATGAAACTAGAACACTTTCTAACACCATACACAAAAATAAACTCAAAATGGATTAAAGATCTCAACGTAAGACCAGAAACTATAAAACTCCTAGAGGAGAACATAGGCAAAACACTCTCCGACATACATCACAGCAGGATCCTCTATGACCCCCCTCCCAGAATATTGGAAATAAAAGCAAAAATAAACAAATGGGACCTAATTAAACTTAAAAGCTTCTGCACAAAAAAGGAACTATTAGCAAGGTGAAAAGGCAGCCTTCAGAATGGGAGAAAATAATAGCAAATGAAGAAACTGACAAACAACTAATCTCAAAAATATACAAGCAACTCCTACAGCTCAATTCCAGAAAAATAAATGACCCAATCAAAAAATGGGCCAAAGAACTAAACAGACATTTCTCCAAAGAAGACATACAGATGGCTAACAAACACATGAAAAGAAGCTCGACATCACTCATTATCAGAGAAATGCAAATCAAACCACTATGAGGTACCATTTCACGCCAGTCAGAAAGACTGCAATCCAAAAGTCTACAAGCAATAAATGCTGGAGAGGGTGTGGAGAAAAGGGGACCCTCTTATACTGTTGGTAGGAATGCAAACTAGTACAGCCACTATGGAGAACAGTGTGGAGATTCCTTAAAAAACTGGAAATAGAACTGCCTTACAATCCAGCAATCTCACTGCTGGGCATACACACTGAGGAAAGGAGAAGGGAAAGAGACACTTGTGCCCCAATGTTCATCACAGCACTGTTTATAATAGCCAGGACATGGAAGCAACCTAGATGCCCATCAGCAGATGAATGGATAAGAAAGCTGCGGTACAAATACACAATGGAGTATTACTCAGCTATTCAAAAGAATACATTTGAATCAGTTCTAATGAGGTGGATGAAACTGGAACCTATTATACAGAGTGAAGTGAGCCAGAAAGAAAAACACCAATACAGTACACTAACACATATATATGGAATTTAGAAAGATGATAACAATAACCCTCTGCACAAGACAGCAAAAGAGACACTGATGTATACAGCCTTCTTGTGGACTCTGTAGGAGAGGGAGAGGGAGAGGGTGGGGAGATTTGGGACAATGACATTGAAACATGTATAATACCATGTATGAAACGAGTCACCAGTCCAGTTTCATTGCACGATACTGGATGCTTGGGGCTGGTGCACTGGGATGACCCAGAGGGAGGGTATGGGGAGGGAGGAGGGAGGAAGGTTCAGGATGGGGAGTACGGGTATACATGTGGTGGATTCATTTTGATGACTGGCAAAACTAATACAATATTGTAAAGTTTAAAAGTTATTATTTTTTAAATAGACAATGTAAAAAAAAAAAAAGAAAGAAAAGAAAATTAGCAAAGAATCATGAGCTGTGAATGTACTTTTGCATGTTATCTGCCTTTACACTTACTGTAGTGCCTCTAGTATGGCAGGAGGACATACTATATAGTTGGCCATATTTAGTAGTGGCAGGAAGCTACCTACAACAATTGGTAGAGTTGGGAAATTGATAGAAAAATCCTAATACAAAGATGTATCTTCTAAACTAGTGCTATCTTCCTTTTTTATAAGTGGAGAAGTACTCACCAAGACAGTGAAATCCCAGATATGAGGTTATATGAACTCATAATTGGAATTTTCCTAAGATAGCAGTCTAAATGTATATAAGTGAATCCTGGCTCGATCCCAATTAATTATGCTAAATGTTAGACCATGTCTGATAGAACACATCTCCTACAAGTCTCACACACACTCCCTAAATGAATACTTCTTGAATTTCTAAGCTATGACTCTATACTTGGTATAGTATCATAGGCTGAGCCTTTAAGGTTGTAAAAGCTCATAGAGGACAGAGTCCACATTAATTTATTACATTTGGAAATATCTTCTCAAGGCCTGCATCCAGGTCTGGAGCAGCTGCCATCACCCTAAATGTCCAGAAGCTAGATCTGAAATCTAACCTTCATTCTCCTCTCCAACTTCCTCCATCTTATCACCAACGTGTGGTGTTGTCTGTCCCTTGCCCTGGAAAGATACTTTGTTCTTACAGTCTTCATCATCTTCCTTGGGTGCCTACCCATTGCCTATATTTCATACTGTCTGCTGATTGAATGAACACAATTTATGAATGGAAAGCAGAGGCTGAAGACAGGCCTGCACAGAAGCTTCTGAAGTTACCTAGCGGGAATCTGCATTGACATGTGGCTACGTTGAGTGTTATTAGTGACTTGAATCCTGTTAACTTGGTCATCTTGGAAATGCACATTTTCATTCTGAAACTGGCACAAAAGGATTTATTATTATTATTATTTCATTTTTGTGTACACCTTCTCTATAGTGTCCTATACCTGGTACTGTTACCTCCAAATATTCCCAGTTAAATGTGCCTTGGGCTTGATATGCATATATTCTGTCTTTTAGGCTTGGCTAAGACGGGAGGTTCAGAGGTGTTGTTGACACCATTTCTCAAGTTGGTAGAGGTCTTACAATCTACAATCTTTATCAATTACCAGGACATGTCCCTTGAAGGGCTGCAGGTGTTAACAATGAACTTGCCTGGACCCGTGCTTTTGTGTCCCTAATGGCCCTTCATAGAGCTGAGGACCATGTGATTATCCTTAGGCACTTCAGTTTGGACTGGATTTTATCCTTTTGTTTGTTTGTTTTTTAAGCAGGTGTATACTTTGCAAGCTAGAATTGGTCTTTTGGGGTTCTCACAAATCCAGAGGACTGGCAGTAAGACTGGTGGCCATAGATGAGAACTTTTGCCATGGAAAAGGTGACCTCATCACACCTGCAAACCCTCTGTGGGAAAGGCCCAGGTGTATCCAACCATTTGTGGGAGACCTTGTGATCCTCCAAGCTCCCCAATGGCTAGTGCAGCCTATTGTCTTGGTTAGGGGAGGTTAACGGAGGCATGATTACCATAATGTGCTTGCTTTGTATCATCACTAAAGTAATAGGAATAAATTGTTCTAGATGACATCCCTTTGCGATGACCATTCCTCAGGACTGGTGAGGTCGTATCATCAGGATTCAGAAGGAAATCAGTGTGCAGGACTAAAGGAGTATACTATATGTTTTTGACAAGGTCATGCTGACTTGCTGATGTGTGTACTTTCTTCTACAAGTTTCTGTAAATTATGTACCTTCCATTGTTTCCTAGGGGATATTTTCCCATATAATAGAAAGAATGGCCATCCTTGCTGAATCTCTGAGTAAACTGAAACATCTTAGGGGGCATTAGAAATATGTGAGGATTATCAATTGATGGGTAAGAGAGTTCTTTACCATTTTCATTTTGCTGAGAACCTAAGTAAGTACGGTGAGTACCATAAAGTACTTAGTCCTGCCCGACTCTTCCTGACCCCACGCATTGCAGCATGCCAGGCTTCCCTGTCAATCACCAACTCATAGAGCCTGCTCAAACCCATAACCATTGATTCCGTGATGCCACCAAGCATTTCATCTTCTGTCTTCACCCTCCCTTCCAGCCTTCAATCGTTCTCAGCATCAGGTTCTTTCCCAATGAGTCAGCCTTTCACTTCATGTGGCCAAAATATCCAAGATCCGGTTTCAGCATCAGCCCTTCCAATCTATATTCTGAACTGATTTCCCTTATAATTGACTCATTTCATTTCCTTGCAGTCCAAGTGACTCTCAAGTGTTTTCTCTAACACCACATATCAATAGCATCGATTCTTTGGAGGTCAAGATTCTTTAGGTCCAATTCTCATTTCTGTACATAGCTTTGACTAGACTGACCTTTGTCCGCTT
>CADEAB010000019.1:369490-397095 GCA_902825105.1 Syncerus caffer
GCAAAGGGTTGTTTGTGTGTGTGTGTGTGTGTGTGTGTTTGTGTGTACGTGTATGTGTGTTGTGTGTATGTGTGAATGACTCACATGTCTCAGCTATATGCCGGGATCAACCACATTTACAGAAATAACTGTGTGCCGATGCTGCTCTGGCGTACCATCTCTGGTCATTATTGACTTGGACGCCTCAGGTGCTGCTCGTCCTCAGACACAGGCCTGAAGGAGATACTCAAAGGCATGGATGCAACACATACATATGTAGCCCTGCCCAGACCCTACTCAGCTGGGCCTTTGGAGCTTGCCAAATGCCCAGGACCACATTTCCTTCAGGGGCCTCCAGGGCCTTTTCTGTGCCCTCGCCCCCTCCCCCTCCTCCTTCTCCTGCCCCTTCTCCTCCTTCTCATGAACAGCGGACCCAAAGGAGCAGCAGAAAGGATACAGTTTTGGCCCAGAAGCCAGGGATGCCCTGGATGGTGGCACTCCTCCAAGCCAAGTGATGCTTCCTCCTCTGATGATAGGCCCTGCGGTTTTGCTCACACTCAGAGCTCAGTTCCACCTGCAGAGCGGCCAGTGCCTGCAGAGCATCTAGTGCCTGGTGCTCACTTGGGCCTCCGTGCCTGTCCTGGCCCTGCTCCTCCACAGTCTTCTCTTCCAGCTCCTGAGAGGATCACTGTTCCTGCTCCTCATCTGCCTAAGCTTCCACCTCTTCCATGATGTCCTCCACAAGCAGCTGGAACTCCCACCCAATCCCTGCCACATCTCTATCCACCATGGTCTCGCTGTCTTGCACCGCCTCCACCCTAAAGAGGGTTGCCTCTTGACCTGGCGTGACAACTGGTGGTTGCAAGGTTCCAGGGGTGGAACACAGCATCAGGATGGCAGGCCACGGGGTGAGGGGTGGGGGCTTCTCCCTGAGTACTGAGGCTCACAACTAAGAAGGTCCAGGGTCTAGGGACGCTCCCGCCTTCCTTTGACCTCCTCTCACGCTCCCCTTGGCCCAAGCTGGGGCAGATGTGAAGGGACACGATATAACAGCACAGACAATGGTGCGTAATGGCGGCCCAGGCTGCAGTAAACCTGTGGGACCCAATAGCTCTTTGGGGGCGAGGAGTGAGGGGGATGGTTGGGAGGTGGGGAGTGGTGTGTTGGGGGTGGTGTGAGGCTGAGGAAAGGGGTGCCGGACAGCACAGGCCAAGGTGAACAGGACCTGGGACATCAGCTGAAGAGGCGGGAGCTTAGGCTGTGAGCCATGCAAAGGCTCCTTGCCCAGATCTAGACCAACGGCGAGAGGATAGTGGGTGGCACCCTTATGGACACGCCCCTAGACTGGAGGGCATCTTCCGCGGTTACTGTGCTCCAGCGCCCCCACGTGGCCAGATTCTGCTCCAGGAATGTAGAGGGTTTTGCATGTGGCTAGGGTGGCCCCAGGCGCTGTCCTTTACTTGGCTCAGGAAATTCCAACCACGGGTTCCTTCTCCGCAATCTGAACAACACACTCCTGTGTCCCCTGGGACCAGCAATAACTGGGAGATCTCCCTGAGTATCCAAAGTTTATGCAGGGGTGCCAAGTGGCTGGATACTTTTCTTCATGGGACAGAGAGCCTGTTTCTGTCCTGATGTTAGGGGAGTAGGGAAAACCCCCAACATTTCCT
Source organism: Syncerus caffer (assembly GCA_902825105.1). Lineage (NCBI taxonomy): Eukaryota > Metazoa > Chordata > Mammalia > Artiodactyla > Bovidae > Syncerus > Syncerus caffer. The sequence continues at coordinate 371,140 of CADEAB010000019.1, forward strand.
ACAGTTGATCTCCACTGTTCAGGGAGACCAGAGCCTTAGGGTGCAGAGCTCACTCTTTGCCTCTCTATCTTTGCTTCTGGCATAGCACTGTTTGGGGAAATCCTTCTGTGTATGTACCAGGCGCTGATGTCTGTGTGTCTCCGTCTCTCTAAGTAGTGCTGTTGTTGTCTGCCACTCTCTGGACACCTGCGCTCAGAAAATATGCTTATCCTTGGCAAGTCCTTCTCGTCCTGAGTGAGTTGCAGCAATGGGAGATCAGACGGTTTTAGTCCACACGTTCAGAGTGCTTTCTCAACCTTGAGAGCCAACAGTGGGCGGTCACTGCTGAACTGCAGAATTGGACGTGCAACCCTCCCTCCCTCGCTGGGCAGATGTGAACACTGCACAGGCCTGAGGCGGCTTGGCCACACTTTGCACAGAGGGAAAAATGGAGCCCGCTCTGCTGGCATGAGGGAAATCCCTGAACCTTGTTCGAATGCCTGCCAGGGAGACTCTAAAGACTGTTCCCCTGAAGTTCCATGACTCACTGGTGTCAGAGACATTCACGTCTGCCATTTACCCCATTGAGGCCCTTTCAAAGTGGTTCTCCTCTCCATGTGAGAACACATCCCAGCCTGCCCTGTCACCCAAGCCTGTGGGGCCTGGAGCAGCAAGAGGATCCAGCTAAGCCAGCCATCCTATAGTCCTGATATATGATATATGCATTTTACAAAGAGCTTGAACATGGGCAGGACCCGCCTGATTCAGTGCAATGACTGAGATGTGGGCTCAAGAGTGTTTGTTGGGGACTTGAACAAAGGCAGGACCCAGCCTGGTTCATTGGAGCAACTGAGATGTGGCCTCAGGAGTGTCTGTCAGGATGAACAAGGGGTGGATCCAGCCGCGATCAGTGCAGGGACCTAGATGTGGGCTCAGGAGTGTTTTTCGGGTGCTTGAACAAGGGCAGGACCCAGCCTGGTTCAGTGAAGGAACACGCATATGGGCTTAGGAGTATTTGCCACGAGTTTCAGCAAGTACTGTACACAGCGTAGTTCATTGTAGGGAAGAAGATCATCCTGAGAGTCATATTCAGGTCAAGAAGTGTTTGCCAGGGTCTTGAACATGGGTAGGACCCAGCCTAGTTCAATTCAGAGACGATAAATGGGGTCAGGAGTGTTTGTCTGGGCTTGAACATGGGCAGGACCCAGCCGCTATCAGAGCAGGAAACAAGTTGTGGTCTTAGGAGTGTTTGCCATGGTTTATATGGGCAGGAACCAGCCTGGTTAGGTGCAGGGACAAGGATGTTGGCTCAGCAGTATTTGTGATGGCTTGAACTTTAGAGGGACCCACCCTGGTTCAGGGCAGCGAGTGAGATGCAGGCTCAGAAGTGTTTCCTGGGGGATTGAACAAGGGGAGCACACACCTTAGTTCAGGAGCAGGGAGTGATTTGTGGGCTCAGGATTGCTTGCTGGAGGCTTAAATAAGATCAGAAGTCAGCCTTTGAGTCAGATTCAGGCCAAGAACAGTTGGTCGAGGGCTTGAACATGTGAAGTTCCTGGCCTGGTTCACTGCAGTTTCAGATGTGTGGACTCAGGAGTGTTTGTTGGGGGTTGCAACAAGGCCAGAACCCAGCCTGCTTCAGTGCAGGGACCAGGATATTTGCAGGGGACTTCAGCGAGTGCTGAACCCAGCCTAGATCAGTGCAGGGAACAAAATATTGGTGCAGGAGTGCTTGTCAGGGTCTTGAACAAGCGTGTGGATCACAATAAACTGTGGAAAATTCTGAAAGAGATGGGAATACCAGACCACCTGATCTGCCTCTTGAGAAATCGGTATGCAGGTCAGGAAGCAACAGTTAGAACTGGACATGGGACAACAGACTGATTCCAAATAGGAAAAGGAATACACCAAGGCTGTATATTGTCACACTGTTTATTTAACTTATATGCAGAGTACAACATGAGAAACGCTCGACTGGAAGAAACACAAGCTGGAATCAGGATTGTGGGAAATGTTAATAACCTCAGATATGCAGATGACACCACCCTTATGGCAGAAAGTGAAAAGGAACTGAAAAGCCTCTTGATGAAAGTGACAGTGGAGAGTGAAAAAGTTGGCTTAAAGCTCAACATTCAGAAAACGAAGATGATGGCTTCCAGTCCCATCACTTTATGGGAAATAGATGGGGAAACAGTGTAAACAGTGTAAGACTTTATTTTTCTGGGCTCCAAAATCACTGCAGATGGTGACTGAAGCCATGAAATTAAAACACGCTTACTCCTTGGAAGGAAAGTTATGACCAACCTAAATAGCATATTGAAAAGCAGAGACATTACTTTTCCAACAAAGGTTCATCTAGTCAAGGCTATGGTTTTTCCTGTAGTCATGTATGGCTGTGACAGTTGGACTGTGAAGAAGGTTGAGCGCCAGAGAATTGATGCTTTTGAACTGTGGTGTTGGAGAAGACTCTTGAGAGTCCCTTGGACTGCAAGAAGATCCAACCAGTCCATTCTGAAGGAAATCAGCCCTGGGATTTCTTTGGAAGGAATGATGCGAAAGCTGAAACTCTGGTAGTTTGGCCACCTCATGCTAAGTGTTGACTCATTGGAAAAGTCTCTGATGCTGGGAGGGATTGGGGGCAGGAGGAGAAGGGGACGACAGAGGATGAGATGGCTGGATGGCATCACTGTCTTGATGGACGTGAGTCTCAGTGAACTCCGGGAGTTGGTGTTGGACAGGGAGGCCTGGTGTGCTGAGATTCATGGGGTCGCAAAGAGCTGGACACGACTGAGCGACTGATGTAATCTGAACAAGTGTAGGACCCAGCCCAGTTCAGTGTAGGGAGCGAGATGTGGGCTCAGAAGTGTTTGTCGGGGCTTCAACGTGGGGAGGACCCACATGCTTAAGTGCAGGGACCGAAATGTGGTTTCAGGAGTATTTATCAAAGTCTTGAACAAGGGCAGGAACCAGGCGGCTTCAAGGCAGGGAGTGAGATGCAGGCACAGGAGTGTTTCCAGGGGGATTCACAAAGGGGAGGACACACCTTAGTTCAGAGGCAGGGAGCGAGTTGTCAGCTCAAGATGGTTTTCTGGGGGCTTGAACAAAGTAGAAACCATTCTAGTTCAGTGCAGGGACGAAGATGTTGGCTCAGGAGTGTTTGTCAGGGATTTGAACGAGGGCAGGACCAAGTGTACTTCAGTGCAGTGAGTGAGATATGGGCTCGTAGTGTTTCCTGGGGTATTGGTCAAGGGGAGGACACACCTTAGTTCAGTGGCATGGAGAGAGTTGTTGGCTCAGGTTTGTTTGCCTGGGGCTTGAAGAAATGCAGAAACTATCCTGGTTCAGTGCAGGGACCAAAATGTTGGCTCAGGAGTGTGTGTTAGGGTCTTGAACAAGTGCAGGACACAGCCTAGTTCAGTGCAAGGACGTTGACGCAGGCTCAAGAGTGTTTGTTGGGGGGTTGAACAAGGGCTGGACACAGCCTATTTTAGTGCAGGGACTGAGATGTGGGCTCAGGAGTATTTGTCGGGGATTTTGACAAGGTCAGGACCCAGCCTGATTCAGTGCAGTGCATGAGATGAGGGCTCAATAGTGTTTTCCGGGGGTTTGAACAAGGGGAGGGCTCACTTTAGTTCAGGAGCAGGGAGCGAGTTGTCGGCTCAGGATTGTTTGTCAGGGCTTGAACAGAGGCAGAAATCATCCTGGTTCAGTGCAGGGACTGAGATGTGGGCTCAGGAGTATTTGTCGGGGATTTTGACAAGGCACAGCCGCGGCATGACAGATGGGCTCATAGTGTTTGGGGGGTACAAGGGCGGGTCACTTTAGTTTCAGGGAGGTTTTGAGGCCAGGTGTTGTCATGTTTGAACAGACCGCCTAACAGTGCAGGCAGGGCTCAGAGTTTTGTTGGGAGTTTGAACAAGGGCACCCAGCCTATTCGTGAGGGAAACAAGAGTAGTCTCAGGATTTTGTCGGGGTTTGAAACAAGGGCAGGACCAGCCTACTCAGGGCATGGACCAAGATGTAGGCTCATGAGAGTTTCTCGAGGCTTGAACAAGGGCAGGACCCAGCCTAGTTTAGTGCAGGGACCGAGATGCAGGCTCAGTAGCGTTTGTCGTGTGTTTGAACAGGGCAGGACCCAGCCTAGTTCAGTGCCGGGACCGAGATGTGGGCTCAGGAGTATGTGTTGTGTGATTGAACAATGGCAGTACCTAGACTCGTTCAGTCGGAGAAGTCAATGGCACCCCACTCCAGTACTCTTGCCTGGAAATCCCATGGGTGGAGGAGCCTGGTGGGTTACAGTCCACAGGGTCACTAAGAGTTAGACACAACTGAGTGACTTCACTTTCATTTTTCACTCTCATGCATTGGAAAATGAAATGTCAACCCACTCCAGTGGTCTTGCCTTGAGAATCCCAGGGATGGGGGAGCCTGGTGGGCTGCCATGTATGGGGTCACACAGAGTCGGACACAACTGAAGAGACTTAGCAGCAGTAGCAGCAGACTCGTTCAGTGCAGTGACCGAGATGTTGGCTCAGGAGTGTTTGTCAGGGTCTTGAACAAGTGTAGGACCCAGCCTAGTTCATTGTAGGGAGTGATACTTGGGCTCAGGAGTATTTGTCGTGGCTTGTACATGGGCAAGGTCCCATCTGCTTCACTTCAGTGACCAACATGTGGGTTCCAGAGTATTTACCAGGGTCTTGAAAAAGGGAAGGACCCAGGTGGCTTCAGTGCAGGGAGTGAGATGTGCGATCAGGAGTGTTTCCTGGGGGTCAGGGAGTTGAACAAGGGGAGGGCACACCTTAGTTCAGGGGCAGGGGGCGAGTTGTCGGCTCAGGATTGTTTGCAGGGGGCTTGAACAAAGGCAGGAACCATACTGGTACAGTGCATGGACAGAGATGTAGGCTCAGGAATGCTTGTCGGGGGTTTAAACAATGGCAGGACCCAGCTTAGTTCAGTGCAGGGACTGAGATGCAGGCTCAGGAGTATTTGTCAGGGTCTTCAACAAGGGCAGGGCCCAGACTTCTTTTGTGCAGGGACCGAGATGTGGGCTCATGTGTATGTGTCGGGGGATCTAACAAGGGCAAGGCATAGACTGGATCATGTGCAGGGCACGAGATTTGGGCACAACAGTGTTTGTTGGGGTCTTAAACAAGTGTAGGACTGAGCCTAGTTCAGTGCAGTGACCGAGAGGTTGGCTGAGGAGCGTTTGTTGGGGCTTGAACATGGGAAGGACCAGCCTGCTTCAGGGAAGGAACTGATATGTTGGTTCAGAGGTATGTGTTGGGGGACTAACTAGGGCAAAACCTAGACTGGTTTAGTGCAGTGACTGAGATATAGGCTCATGAGTATTTTCCTGGGGTTTGAGCAAGTGCTGGACCCAGCCTAGTTCAGTGCAGTGACCGAGATGTGGGCTCAGGAGTGTTTCTCAGGGCTTCAACATGGGAAGGACACAGCCTGCTTTTGTGCAGGGACCTAGATGTGGGCTCAGGACTGCACTGGAAAAAAAAAGTGATTATAATGGGGGACTTTAACACCCCACTCACACATATGGATACATCAACTGAAAAGAAAATCAGTAAAACACTGGTGAAAGAAATCAAAGAGGACACTAATAGATGGAGAAATATACTATGTTCATGGAATGGAAGAATCAATATAGTGAAAATGAGTATACTACCCAAAGCAATTTATAGATTGAATGCAATACCCATGAAGCTACCAACGGTATTCTTCACAGAGCTAGAACAAATTATTTCACAATTTGTATGGAAATACAAAAAACCTCGAATAGTCAAAGATATCTTGAGAAAGAAGATGGGAACTGGAGGAATCAACCTACCGGACTTCAGGCTCTATTACAAAGCCACAGTTATCAAGACAGTATGGTACTGGCACAAAGACAGAAATATTGATCAATAGAACAAAATAGAAAGCCCAGAGATAAATCCACACATATATGGACACCTTATCTTTGACAAAGAAGGCAATAATATACAATAGATTAAAGACAATCTCTTTAACAAGTGGTGCTGGGAAAACTGGTCAACCACTTGTAAAAGAATGAAACTAGAACACTTTCTAACATCATACACAAAAATAAACTCAAAATGAATTAAGGATGTCAACTTAAGACCAGAAACTATAAAACCCCTAGAGGAGAACATAGGCAAAATACTCTTCGATATACATCACAGCAGGATCCTCTATGACCCACCTCCCAGAATATTGGAAATAAAAGCAAAAATAAACAAATGGGACCTAATTAAACTTAAAAGGTTCTGCACAACAAAGGAAACTATTAGCAAGGTGAAAAGGCAGCCTTCAGAATGGGAGAAAATAATAGCAAATGAAGCAACTGACAAACAACTAATCTCAAAAATATACAAGCAACTCATACAGCTCAACTCCAGAAAAATAAATGACCCAATCAAAAAAATGGGCCAAAGTACTAAACAGACATTTATCCAAAGAAGACATACAGATGGCTAACAAACACATGAAAAGATGCTCAACATCACTCATTATCAGAGAAATGCAAATCAAAACCACTATGAGGTACCATTTCACACCAGTCAGAATGACTGTGATCCAAAAGTCTACAAGCAATAAGTGCTGGAGAGGGTGTGGAGAAAAGTGGACCCTCTTACACTCTTGGTGGGAATGCAAACTAGTACAGCCACTATGCAGAACAGTGTGGAGATTCCTTAAAAAAAAAAAAAAAAAAACTGGAAATAGAACTGCCTTATGATCCAGCAATCCCACTTCTGGGCATACACACTGAGGAAACGAGAAGGGAAAGAGACACCTGTACCCCAATGTTCATCACAGCACTGTTTATAATAGCCAGGACATGGAAGCAACCTAGATGCCCATCAGCAGATGAATGGATAAGAAAGCTTTAGTACATATACACAATGGAGTATTACTCAGCCATTAAAAATACTACATTTGAATCAGTTCTAATGAGGTGGATGAAACTGGAACCTATTATACAGAGTGAAGTAAGCCAGAAAGAAAAACACCAATACAGTATACTAACACATATATATGGATTTTAGAAAGATGGTAACAATAACCCTGTGTACAAGACTGCAAAAGAGACACTGATGTATACAGCTGTCTTATGGACTCTGTAGAAGAGGGAGAGGGAGAGGGTGGGGAGATTTGGGAGAATAGCATTGAAACATGTATAATATCATGTATGAAACGAGTCACCAGTCCAGGTTCAATGCACGATACTGGATGCTTGGGGCTGGTGCACTGGGATGACCCAGAGGGAGGGTATGGGGAGGGAGGAGGGAGGAGATTTCAGGATGCGGAGTACGGGTATACATGTGGTGGATTCATTTCAATGTTTTGCAAAACTAATACAATATTGTAAAGTTTAAAACTAAAATAAAATTTAAAAAAAAAAGCCAAGGTAAAGAAAAAAAGAAAGAAAAGAAAATTAGCAAAGTATCATGAGCTGTAAATGTACTTTTGTATGTTATCTGCCTTTACATTTACTGTAGTGTCTCTAGTATGGCAAGAGGAGATACTATATAGTTGACCATATTTAGTAGTGGCAGGAAGTTACCTAGAACAATTGGTAGAGTTGGAAAATTGATAGAAAAGTCCTAATACAAAGATGTATCTTCTAAACTAGTGCTATCTTCCTTTTTTATAATTGGAGAGGTACTCACCACGACAGTGAAATCCCAGATATGAGGTTATATGACCTCATAATTGGAATTTTCCTAAGATAGCAGTCTACATGCATATAAGTGAGTCCTGGCTCGAGCCCAATTAATTATGCTAAATGTTAGACCATGTCTGATAGAACACATCTCCTACAAGTCTCACACTCCCTCCCTAAATGAATACTTCTTGAATTCCTAAGCTATGACTCTATACTTGGTAGAGTACCATAGGCTGAGGCTTTAAGGTTGTAAAAGCTCATAGAGGACAGAGTCCACATTAATTTATTACATTTGGAAATATCTTCTCAAGGCCTGCAGCCAGGTCTGGAGCAGCTGCCATCACCCTAAATGTCCAGAAGCTAGATCTGAAATCTAACCTTCATTTTCCTCTCCAACTTCCTCCATCTTATCACCAACCTGTGGTGTTGTCTGTCCCTTGCCCTGGAAATATACTTTGTTCTTACAGTCTTCATCATCTTCCTTGGGTGCCTACCCATTGCCTATATTTCATACTGTCTGCTGATTGAATGAACACAATTTATGAATGGAAAGCAGAGGCTGAAGACAGGCCTGCAGAGAAGCTTCTGAAGTTACCTAGCAGGAATCTGCATTGACATGTGGCTACGTTGAGTGTTATTAGTGACTTGAATCCTGTTAACTTGGTCATCTGGGAAATGCGACATTTTCAGTCTGAAACTGGCACAAAAGGCTTTTATTATTATTATTATTATTTCATTTTTGTGTACACCTTCTCTATAGTGTCCTATACCTGGTACTGTTACCTCCAAATATCCCCAGTTATATGTGCCTTGGGCTTGATATGCATATATTCTGTCGTTTAGGCTTGGCTAAGACGGGAGGTTCAGAGGTCTTGTTGACACCATTTCTCAAGTTGGTAGAGGACTTACAATCTACAATCTTTATCAATTACCAGGACATGTCCCTTGAAGGGCTGCAGGTGTTAACAATGAACTTGCCTAGACCCGTGCTTTTGTGTCCCTAATGGCCCTTCATAGAGCTGAGGACCATGTGATTATCCTTAGGCACTTCAGTTTGGACTGGATTTTATCCTTTTGTTTGTTTGTTTTTTAAGCAGGTGTATACTTTGCAAGCTAGAATTGGTCTTTTGGGGTTCTCACAAATCCAGAGGACTGGCAGTAAGACTGGTGGCCATAGATGAGAACTTTTGCCATGGAAAAGGTGACCTCATCACACCTGCAAACCCTCTGTGGGAAAGGCCCAGGTGTATCCAACCACTTGTGGGAGGCCTTGTGATCCTCTAAGCTCCCCAATGGCCAGTGCAGCCTATTGTCTTGGTTAGGGGAGGTTAACGGCGGTGTGATTACCATAATGTGCTTGCTTTGTGTCATCACTAAAGTAATAGGCAGAAATTGTTCTAGATGACATCCCTTTGCAATGACCATTCCTCAGGACTGGTGAGGTCCTATCATCAGGATTCAGAAGGAAATCAGTGTGCAGGACTAAAGGAGCATACTATATGTTTTTGACAAGGTCATGCTGACTTGCTGATGTGTGTACTTTCTTCTACGACTTTCTGTAAATTATGTACCTTCCATTATTTCCTAGGGGATATTTACCCATATAATAGAAAGAATGGTCATCCTTGCTGAATCTCTGAGTAAACAGTGAAAAATCTTAGGGGGCATTAGGAATCTGTGAGGATTATCAATTGATGGGTAAGAGAGTTCTTTACCATTTTCATTTTGCTGAGAACCTAAGTAAGCACGGTGAGTACCATTAAGTACTTAGTCCTGTCCGACTCTTCCTGACCCCACGGATTGCAGCATGCCAGGCTTCCCTGTCAAATCACTAACTCATAGAGCCTGCTCAAACCCATAACCATTGATTCTGTGATGCCACCAAGCATTTCATCTTCTGTCTTCACCCTCTCCTCCAGCCTTCAATCTTTCTCAGCATCAGGTTCTTTCCCAATGGGTCAGCCTTTCACTTCAGGTGGCCAAAATATCCAAGATCCAGTTTCAGCATCAGCCTTTCCAATCAATATTCTGAACTGATTTCCTTTCATTTCCTTGCAGTCCAAGTGACTCTCAAGTGTTGTCTCTAACACCACATATCAATAACATTGATTCTTTGGAGGTCAAGATTCTTTAGGTCCAATTCTCATCTCTGTACATAGCTTTGACTAGACTGACCTTTGTCCGCTTTATAATGTGCTGTCTAGCCTGGTTATAACTTTTCTTCTAAGGAGAAGGCATATTTTAATTTCCTGAGCAGAGTCACCATCTTCAGTGGTTTTGGAACCTGCTGCCCCCGAATAAAGTTTCACACTGTTTCCATTGTTTCCCCATCTTTATGCCATGAAGTGATGGGGCCATGAATCTCATTTTGAATGTTGAGTTTTCAGTCACCTTAATCACTCTCCTCTTTTATTTTCCTCAAGAGACTCTGTAGCTCTTTCCATGTTCTGCTACATGAATCATGTCATCTGCATATCTGATGTTATTGATATTTGCCCCGGAAACTTGATTCCAAGCCCTGTTTCATTCAGTCTGGAATTTTGTATGATGAACTCTCATGTAAGTTCAATAAAGAGGTTGAAAATACAGCCTTGAAATACTCGTTTCCCAATTCGGAACTAGTCTGCTGTTCCATTTATTTTTCTGACTGTTGCTTCTTGACCTTCATACAGATTTATCAGGAGGCATATAACATACCCTAGTAGTCCCATGTTTAGAAGAATTTAAAATGTTTTGTTGTGATCTACACAAACAAGTCTTTGGTGTTCTCTTGCTTTTTTGATAATCCAACAGGTGTTGGTAATTTGATCTCAGGTTCTTCTGACTTTTCTAAACCCAGCTTGAACGCCTGGAAGATCATGATTCACATTCTATTGAAACCTGGCTTTGGGAATTTTGAGCAGTACTTTGTGAGTGTGTGAGTGAGTGCAGTTAAGCAGTAGTTTGCACATTCGATGGATTGCCTTTTATTGCGGTTGGAATGAAAACTGAACTTTTCCAGTCGTCTGGCTACAGCTGTGTCTTCCAAAACTGCTGGCATGTGGAGGGCAGCACACTCACAACATCACCTTTTAGAATTTTAAGTAGCTCAACTGAATTCAATCACCTCCACGAGCTTTGTTTATAGTTATGCTTCTAAAGTACGACTTGACTTTGCATTCCAGGACGTCTGGCTCTAGGTGAGTGATCACACCATTGTGCTTAACTGAGTCATGAAGATCTTTTGTGCATAGTTCATCTGTGTATTCTCCCCTCCTCTTTTTAATAGCTTCTCTTCTGTTACATCCATACCATTTCTGTCCTTTATTGTGCCCCTTTTTGCATGAAATTTGCCCTTGGTATCTCTGATTTTACTGAAGAGATCCGTAGGCTTTCCCATTCTATTTATTTCCTCTATTAACTGGCATTGATAACTGAGGAAGGTTTTATCTCTCCTTGCTACTCTTTGGGACTCTGCATTCAAATGGGTATTGTTTTCATTTTCCCTTATTTGTTTAGCTTCTTTGCTCTTTTCAGATCTTTGTAAGGCCTCATCACTTTGTCATTTTGCATTTCTTTTATTTTCCTTTTTTTAAATTTAATTTTATTTTTAAACTTAACATAATTGTATTAGTTTTGCCAAATATCAAAATGAATCCGCCACATGTATAGACCATGGGAATTGTCACTCAGGCACTCTGTCTATCAGATAGAATCCCCTGAATCTATTTATCACTTCCACTGTATAATCATAAGCGTTTTGATTTTGCATGTGTAAAATATGCTAATTCCCTATTTCATGAAAGGAAATCTTCACCCAGACTTTTTTCAAAGAAATACAGAGAACCCTTTGTGTTATTCGGGAAATACATGAAATATAGCTGTACATATTTGACGTTTTAGCTCAGATATAAATTTCTGATTCATTGAAAATTCTCTATTTCATGTGTACAGTTAAGTTCAGTTTAGTTCAGTCACTCAGTCGTGTGTGACTCTTTGCGACCCCATGAATTGCAGCATGCCAGGCCTCCCTGTCCATCACCATCTCCCGGAGTTCATTCTAACTCATGTCCATCGAGTCAGTGATGCCATCCAACAATTTCATCCTCTGTCATCCCCTTTTCCTTCTGTCCCCAATATCTCCCATTATCAGAGTCTTTTCCAATGAGTCAACTCTTCTCATGAGGTGGCCAAAGTACTGGAGTTTCAGCTTTAGCATCAGTCCTTCCAAAGAAATCCCAGGGCTGATCTCCTTCAGAATGGACTGATGGGATCTCCTTGCAGTCCACGGGACTCTCAAGAGTTTTCTCCAACACCACAGATCAAAAGCATCAATTCTTCAGTGCTCAGCAATCTTCACAGTCCAACTCTCACATCCATATATGACCACTGGAAAAACCATAGCCTTGACTAGACGAAACATTCTTGGCAAAGTAATGTCTCTGCTTTTGAATATGCTATCTAGGTTGGTCATAACTTTTCTTCCAAGGAGTGAGCATCTTAATTTCCTGGCTGCCATCATCATCTGCAGTGATTTTGGAGTCCCCAAAATTCGTCTGACACTGTTTCCACTGTTTCTCCCTCTATTTCCCATGAAGTGATGGGACCAGATGCCATGATCTTTGTTTTCTTAATGTTGAGCTTTAAGCCAACTTTTTCAGTGTCCTCTTTCACTTTCTTCAAGAGGCTTTTTTTCCTCTTCTCTTTCTGCCATATGGGTGGTGTCATCTGCATATCTGAGTTTATTGATATTTCTCCCAGCAATCTTGATTCCAGCTTGCACTTCTTCCAGCCCAGTGTTTCACATGATGTACTCTGTGTATAATTTAAATAAGCAGGGTGACAATATATAGGCTTGCGGTCCTCTTTTTCCTAATTGAACCAGTCTGTTGTTCCATGTCCGGTTCTAACTGTTGTTTCCTTACCTGCATATAGGTTTCATGTGTACAAATCCAGAAAAAGTTTCATATGTGAATAATTGAGATTTCATATTTCATATGAGAACATTTCTCCCCAGATTGTCATATGTGAAATATATAGAATTCCAAGTCTCTTATCAGAAGACCTTCATTCAAGCTTTCTTGATGGAAATATAGAGAATTTCAGAGCTCAAGCATGAAAATATTTGGAAAAATTCTACATTTCTTGTAGGAGAATGAATGCACTTTTTCAAATGTTAAATAGACAGTATTCAATATTTCTTGAAGGAAAGAAAGCACGAAGATTTTCAAATGAGAAATATGAAAAAATTCCATATTTCATGTGAGAAAACATGTGACCATATTTTGATATGTGAAATAGACATTTTTTTATTTCCTGTCAAAGAATCTGCATCCCGATTTTCATAACTCTAACGTGAAAAATACTACATTTTATGCAGAAAAAGCTGTACTATACTTTCATGTGAGATGTACAGAGCATTCCACATTTCAAGTTGGAAAAATTGTCCCCAGATTTGTATATGTGACTAATAGAGAATTGTATATTTCACATTCTGAAATATGCATCTAGATTTTCATATGTGAAACTGAGAAATTCATCTTTTATGAAGGACTATGTCATTTCAGATGTCTGTACTTGAAAAAGATAATACCTTTATCAAGAGGTGCCTTAATTCCTATTATTCTTCTGTCATTTGGGTGTTGTCATCTGGATAACTAAGTTATCATATCTCCTACATAAATTTTGTGTCTAACTTGAGATTCATCTAGGATTTTAATTGTTCATGATGTCCTCTGCACAGAAGTCAAATAACCAGGGCAACACTAGATAGCTTTGTCTTATCCCTTTCCCGATTTTGAATCACGTCATTGTCCCGTGTCCAGGTCTAACTGTTGCAAATTTAATAGCATACACGTTTCCCAGGAGACAGGTAAGGAATTCTGGTATTCTTTTCTCTAAGAAATTTCCAAAATTACTTTTCTTTTTTAATGGTTTGTGTGTGATTCACAGTGTCCAAGTCATTAGCAGAAACAATTAAGCAGATATAGATGAGTGTATAGTCCATACATCAATTCATGTGTATCTGTTATGACTGAATCACTAACTACACATTCCTGTGTTTTTTTTTTTTTTTTGTTTGTTGTTGTTGTTGTTGTTTTTTGGTTATTGTTGTTATTGTATTTTCTCTCTTTATCAAATAGTCAAGTACCACCTGGTAATTTCCTATGAACTTGCCAACTTATTCTACGGGAATTAAATTATGCCCATGGCAATCTCTGACCCTTGAGACTCACTGAATGGAGTTCAGCTTTGAGATTTGAAATCAAACATTGGTACTCTGGGAAAATATCAGGAACATTCAAAATATAGCTAGATATATTCAAGTGCTGACTTTTTGAGCCCAGTTATGCTATTATATTTTATGTGGAAAGTTCTGCATTTCTTCATGCTGATGACAATTCATCATTAAGAGAAATTTTCAAGGGGGGAAACAACAATGACAATAAATGTGCTTGATTGCATGTTGGAAGTCAAGGTAATACCAATTAAGTGTGTACGTAAGCAATGTCCCATAAAACAGAGTCATTCATGTCCACTAATGTTTCATGTTTTGCTGTCAAGGAAAAAGAATAATAGAGCTCTCCAGGAAAAACTGAGAAGTTGAAAGAAGGCAGAAATGTAGAAGGATATGAAATGCACCTTTCTCAATGTATAGATCAGAAATAATACTTATATATGGTCAGTAGTTTTCCCAGAGCATCAGATAAATACTAACAGAAGACCCTAGTCACCAGAGTGTCGGTTTCAGACATACCTGGGTGGAAGGAATTAAGATGGGAGAAGGAGTATAAGAGGAAGCAAAACAAAACCTGTGCCTTGTAGCAGGAGATGGAGAAGCAGGGAAGAGATTTCCAGAATGAGGCAAGCCCCTTCAGTAAAGAGTAAATTACTTTGGACTGAAAGGAAGCAAGGTAAAACAGCTGATGAAATGCTATTTATATACAGCAAAAGTTACACAGATAATGTGTGTCGTGGCTCTATATGGCCCAAACTGCAATGCAGCTCAACCAGTGTGCATGGAGTCTGGAAGCTGGACACGGGATTTAGAGAGCAATCCTGGGAGAGGACTGTTATTGGTTATGTGGAAATGGCCTGACGGAGCACACATGAATAGTAGTGTAGCATAAAATGCCTTTTGAGAAATCCCAAACTGCCAAAGAGGCAGGACCTTACGGTTGTGTCAGACTCAGGAGGTAGAGATACATTTGTAGCCACTCCTCTTCCCGCCTGTTAACACCTACTACAAGTCAATAGAGAAAGACCAGTCAGAAGTACTACTCATGCTTCTGCAAAAACACGCTAGAAAAGGATCCCATTAAGGCCAAATCTCTTCTGCCCATGGCTGCTGGCTCCTATTCATAATTGGCACCACCAGGGTTCCAGCACTCCAATCGGCTCTACCACATCCTGTGCTCACCAAGGCAAACCCCAGTGTGCCACAAGTTTCTCAGGGCAGACTCATTTGTTGACCACATGTGAGGAAGGACAAAAATTACACCAGATACCCAGGGATAGAGCCATTAAGGAAGAGGATTGGAAATCTTCCAACCAGTGGTGCACGCTGCAGATTAAATATACACGATTAATGACACAGGCCCTGTATCTATGGAATACATCAATAGATGAGAAGAGGCCAAAGGAAAGAAAATACCCAGGCTCAGGAGTATACTAACACATGTATAGGGAATTTAGAAAGATGGTAATGATGACCCTATATGTGATACAGCAATATAGACACAAATGTACAGAACAGTCTTTTGCACTCTGTAACCTAGATAGCATATTCAAAAGCAGAGACATTATTTTGCCAACAAAGGTTCGTCTAGTCAAGGCTATGGATTTTCCTGTGGTCATGTATGGATGTGATAGTTGGACTGTGAAGAAGGCTGAGCACCAAAGAATTGATGGTTTTGAACTGTGGTGTTGGAGAAGACTGTTGAGAGTTCCTTGGACTGCAAAGAGATCCAACCAGTCCATTCTGAAGGAGATCAGCCCTGGGATTTCTTTGGAAGGAATGATGTTAAAGCTGAAATTCCAGTTCTTTGGCCACCTCATGCGAACGGTTGACTCATTGGAAAAGACTTTGATGCTGGAAGGCATTGGGGACAAGAGGAGAAGGGGACGACAGAGGATGAGATGGCTGGATGGAATCACTGACTCGATGGACATGAATATGGGTGAACTCCGGGAGTTGGTGATGGACAGGGAGGCCTGGTGTGCTGCAATTCATGGGGTCGCAAAAAGTCGGACACGACTGAGCGACTGATCTGATCTTATCTGATCTGAAGAGAAGGTGAGGGTGTGATGATTTGAGAGGTTAGCATTGAAACATGTATATTATGATAAGAGAAACAGATCTCCAGTTTGGATTTGATACATGAGAGAAGGTCCTCAGGGCTGGTGCACTGGGATGATCCTGAGGGATGGGATGGGGAGTGAGGTGGAAGGCATGTTCAGCATCAGGAACACATGTAAACACATGGCTGATTCATGCCAATGTGTGGAAAACCAACTACAATATTTTAAAGTAATTAGCTCCCAATTAAAATAAATGAAAATTTTTTTTAAAAGTACTTAAAAAAAAAAGAAAAAAAAAAGCCTGCTGGATTTCTCCAGTGACCCTGTGGCTTTAGAATTCCCCTGCCAATGCAGGGCACAAGGGTTTGATCCTTGGTCTGAAGAGATGGCACATGCTACCAAAGTAGATAACGCTTTTTGCCCCAACTACCTAATCTGGGTGTCTAGGGCTTCTGCTTTGCAATAGAAGGGAGTACCATGAGACGCTAGCTCACTGCAATGAAGAGTAGTCCCCACTTACTGCAACTTGAGAAACTTTGTGCACAGCAATGAAGAAAGTGCA
Source organism: Syncerus caffer (assembly GCA_902825105.1). Taxonomy (NCBI): domain Eukaryota; kingdom Metazoa; phylum Chordata; class Mammalia; order Artiodactyla; family Bovidae; genus Syncerus; species Syncerus caffer. The sequence continues at coordinate 387,639 of CADEAB010000019.1, forward strand.
GCCATAAATAAATAAAAAAATTTCTAAAACTTATAAATAAATAAATTCTAGATTTTAAATTTCTTCCATGTAATATGAATGTCCTGTATTTCATTGAGTATCCAGATGTTGAATTGACTGCTTGAAATATGGAATTCCTATATTTCAAATAGAAAAATCAAGGGCACTATTCCTAAATGAAATACAAATTCTTTATACTTCACATATAAGAATTTTGGTGTAGATTTTCCTATATGAGTCTCTAAATTTGACATAGGAAAACATAGGTGTCAATTCTATTTGAAAGTTGCTATTCTCTTTATTTCACTTTTGAAATTCAGGATGATTATGCTTCCTACTGCACATGTGGAATTCCTTAATTCTGTATGAAAATTTATGTGTAGATTTTCTTAGATGAACAATGCAATTTCTGTATTTCAAATCTTTACCATTGAAGCTATCAGGAAACTTTAATAGTTTTAGGGAAACATCCAAGATTTTCTAAAATTACTATCCAAAAGAGATTCCCTTTTCATGATAGCTGACTGTGATGTAAAACAGGAAGTCAGGAGATTCGTGGGTAACAGGCAAGTTTGGACTTGGGTACAAAATGATTCAAAACAAAGGCTAAATGCAGAATTTTTCAAATACAAAGGTTAAACATGGAAACACGACAGTGTTCTTGGACTCCAAAATCATTGGTGACAGTAATTACAGCCACGAAAATAGAACACTCTAGCTCCAAGGAAGAAAACCTATGACAAACCTAGATACAATATGCTGAGAAGTAGAGACATCATTTTGTCGACAAAGGTCCGTTTATGCGAAGCTGGTTTCCCCCTACCCCCTACCCCCGCCCCCGCTCCAGGCAAAGCTAGTTTTTCCTCCCCCCGCACCCCCCCTGCCCCCGCAGGGGATATATATGGATGTCCATCTTGTGTGACCCTACAAAGCATGGCTTTGTTCCACTGAGTTAGACAAGCGGGGGTTCATGTGATGGATTGGTTAAGTTTCTGCGATGGTGGTTTCAGTGTTTCTGCCCTCTAATGTCCTTTCTCAGCACCTACCATCTTACTGGGATTTCTCTTACCTTGGATGTGGAGTATCTCTTCACTGCTGCTACTGCAAAGCACAGCCTCTGCTCCTTACCTTGGACGTGGGATATCTCCTCTTGACTGCTGGCTGCCCCAGTGCCACAGAGCAACACATCGATGCTCTAGTGAATTAGGAAAACTCAGTAATGGCCACAGGAATAGAATGCCAGTTTTCATTCCAATCCCAAAGAGAGGTAATGCCAAAGAATACTCAAACTACAACGCAATTGCCTTCACCTCATGCACTAGTAAAGTAATACTCAAAATTCTCCAAGGTAGGCTTCAACAATATGTGAACTGTGAACTTCCAGATGTTCAAGCTGGTTTTGGAAAAGACAGAGGAACCAGAGATCAAATTGCAAACATCTGCTGGGTCTCTGAAAAAACAAGAGAGTTCCAGAAAAACATCAATTTCTGCTTTATTGACTACGCCAAAGACTTTGACTCTATGGATCACAATAAACTGAAAAATTCTACAAGAAATGGGAATATCAGACCACCTGGCCTGTCTTTTGATAAATCTGGATGCAGGTTAGTAAGCAACAGTTAGAACAAGGCATAGAAGAACAGGCTTGTTCAAATAAGGAATGGAGTAGGTCAAGGCTGTATTGTCACCCTGCTTATTTAATTTATATGCATAATACATCATGCGAAACACTGGGTTGTATGAAGTGCAAGCTGGAATCAAGCTTGCACCGAGAAATATCAATAAATACAAACATGCAGATGACACCACCCTTAGGACAGAAAAAACGGAAGATCTAAAAGTCTCTTGATGCAAGTGAAAGAGAGAGTGAAAAAATGACTTAAAATTCAACATTCAGAAAACTCAGATGATAGTATCTGGTCCCATCACTTCATGGCAAATGCTAGGGAAACAATGTTAGACCTTACTTATTTTGTTGGTGGATGGTGGGTCCAAATCACTGCAGATGGTGACTATAGTCATGAAATTAAAAGGTGCTTCTTCTTTGAAAGAAAATTTATGAGCAACCTACACTGTCTATTAAAAAGCAGAGACATTACTTTGCCAACAAATGTCTGTCTAGTCAAGGCTATTGTTTCTCCAATATATGAATGAGACAGTTGGACTATATAGAAAGCTGAGAAGAATAAATGATGCTTTTGAACTGTGATTTTGGAGAAGACTCTTGGGAAACCCTTGGACAGCAGGAGATCCAATCATTCCATCTTAAGGAGATCAGTCCTGGATGTTCATTTGAAAAACTGCTGTTGAAGCTGAAACTCCAATATTTTGCCCAACTGATGAGAAGAGCTGACTCATAAGAAAAGACCCTGATGCTGGGAAAGATTGAGGGAAGGTGGAGAAGGGGATGACAGAGGATGAAATGGTTGGATGTCATAGCAGACTCAATGGGCATGAGTTTGGGTAGACTCCAGGAGTTGGTGATGGACAGGGACACCTGGACTCCTGTGGTCCATGTGGTCACAAAGAGTTGGATATGATTGCGAGAATAAACTGAACTGATCTGAGCCAATATATGGATGTGAGAGTTCGACTATAAAGAAGGCTGAGTACCAAAACTGAGGTTTGAACCCTGTCCTGAAGGCCACTACTGAAAGTCCCTTGGACAACAGGAGTTCACCCCAGTCAATCCTAAAACAGACTAACTGTAAATGTTCATTGGAAGGTGTGTTGCTGAAGTTCAAGCTCCAATATTTTGGCTAAAGGACTCATGAGAAAAGACTGCCACTTTAACTTGTCATTAAATATTATTGGCTCTAATGTGGGAAAGACTGAGTGAAGGAGAAGAAGGCAACAGAAGTTGAGTTGCTTGGACATGCTGGAATCTCTTGACTCAACAAAGATGAGTCTGAGCAAACTGTTGGAGACAGGGAAGGGTTGGGAAGGCTGCAGTGATGCTGTCCACGGTTTTACAGTTATGGTGTTGGAACTGGCCGGTCAACTGAAAACCAGCAAAAACTCTGTCTCATATATGTCAATCAGGAGGAGATTTTCGAACCTGAAATATGGAATTTTCTATATCCCCTTAGGAAAATTAGATGTTTCTTTATGAATTGTGGATATCTCTCCATTTCATTTATGAAAGTCTGGGTGGATATTTCACTTCTTAATCTATGAGAGATTCAATTATTCAGGAACCAAATTTTAATACAACAATGTTTACATGTAATATGGAGTAATGTACATTTCAAATGTGAAAATGAGGGTATACATGTCCTTATGGGATATGCCATTAGAAAATCTGGGTGCCCATTTTCCTATATTAAAGATGAAATTCTCTGTATTTCCAGGACCAGAAAATGAGCACAGTTTTTGTTACATGAAATATGTAATTGTTTTTATTTCCCTTTTGAAAATATAGATTTTAACTTTGCAGTATGATAGATGGAATCTGTGGAATCCACACATTAAAAGGTGGGTCCTTGACAATCTAACATGAATTATGGAATGCACATTATTTCATGTATAAAAATCAAGGCACATATTTTCTTGCATGAAATATGGTATTCTCAACTGAATGTTAAAATTTAATACCAAACAAAATTCTGTAAAATAACTATCCATCAGTTAAAATATATACTAACAAAGTTGCTCAAAACATAGTATTCCTTATGTTTTATTTTTATTTCATCGTCTAGATGTAGATGTTTCTAACTGAAATAGGAAACTCTCTATATCTCACATATGTAAATCTGTAAGAAGAGTTTCCAATATGCGGTAGTGAATTCTCTATATTTGACGTAAGAAAAACTGCTGAGGAATCTTGGACATGGCAAAGTGGGATTTTTGTTCTTTTCACATGTGAAAACCAGGGCACAATTTGTCTTATAAAATATGAACTGTACATATTTCAGATATGAAAAGTTGAATGAAACAATTTTACGTGAAATATACATTTAGTCAAAGCCTTTGTTTATCCAGAAGTCATGTATGGCTGTGAAAGATGGACTATAAAGTAAGGTGAGCAGGAAAATTAATGCTTTTGAACAGTGGTGTTGGAGAAGGCTCTTGAGAGTCTCTTGGATGGCTAGGAGAAATCCAAACAGTCCATCCGAAAGGACATCAATCCTGAATATTCTTTGCAAGGACTGGGGATAAAGCTGAAACCCCAATACTTTGGTCACCTGATGTGAAGAACTGACACATTGGAAAGGATCCTGATGCTGGGAAAGGTTCAAGGCAGGAGGAGGAGGGGCAACACAGGATGAGAAGATTGGATGGCATCACTGAATCAATGGATATGAGTCTGAGTAAACTCAGTGAGTTGGTGACCAACAGGGAGGCCTGACATGCTCCAGTTTATGTGGACACAAAGATTTGAACATGATTGAGCCACAAAACTGAACTGAACTGAACATGGCCCTGTCCATCAGAACAAGAATCAGCTTCCCCCTCAGTTAGTCTTTTCCATAAGGAGTCTTTCCCACAAGGCTGTTATTCTTATCCATCAGAGGGTAGAGAGAATGAAAATCATAATCAGGGAAAACTAACCAAACTGATCACATGGTCCATAGCCTTGTCTAACTCAATGAAACTATGAGTCATGGGCGTAGGGCCACCCAAGATGGACAGGTCATGGTGAAGGGTTCTGACAAAATGTGGTCCTTGGAGAAGGAAATGTAAAACCTCTTCAGTATCCCTGCTTTGAGAAAGCTGTTAGCTGAATATGATGGCAAAATATACCATACAGAAAGAAGAACTCCCAAGGGTGGCAGGTGCATGATATGATACAGGAGATCAGTTGAGAAGAAACTACAGAAAGAAAATTCTGGTTCCATGAAGGCATGAAACCAGAGAAAAAACAGCACCCAGTTGCAGATATGACTGGTGATGGAATGAAGTTCTATGCTATAAAGAGTAATGATGCCATACAACCCAGAAATCCCACTGCTGGACATACACACCAAAGAAATCAGAATTGAAAGAGACACGTGTACCCCAATGTTCATTACAGCACTGTTTCTAATAGCCAGGACATGGAAGCAATATAGATGACCATCAGCAGATGAATGGATAAGAAAGCTGCAGTACATATACACAATGTAGTATTATCAGGCATTAAAAAGAATACATCTGTATCAGTTCTAATGAGGTGGATGAAACTGGAGCTTATACAGAGTGAAGTAAGCCAGAAAGAAAAACTGCAATACAGTACTAATGCATATATATGGAATTCAGAAAGATGGTAATGGTAACCCTGTATGTGAGACAGCAAAAGACACACAAATGTGTAGAACAGTCTTTTGGACCCTGTGGGAGAGGGAGGGGAGGGGAATGATTTGGTAGAATGGCATTGAAACATATATAATATCATACAAGAAACGAATCACCAGTCCAGGTTCGATGCAGGATACAGGAAGCTTGGGGCTGGAGCACTGGGATGACCCAGAGGGATGGTATGGGGAAGGAGGTGGGAGGGGGATTCAGGATGGGGAACACGTGTACACCCGTGGCGGATTCATGTTGATATATGGCAAAACCAGTGCAATATTGTAAAGTAATTAGCCTCTAATTAAAATAAACAAATTTAAATTTTAAAAAGAGTAATGTTGCATAGGAACCTGGAAAGTTATGTCCATGAATTAAGGAGAATTGCAAGGGCTCAAACAGGGGAAGCCAAGAGTGAGCATCTACATTTTAGAAATCAGTGAATTAAAATGGAATGGAATGTGTGAATTTGACTCAAATGACCATTATGTTTACTACTGTGGGCATGAAGCCCTTAGAAAAAATGGAGTAGCGGCCATAATCAACAAAGAGTCTGAAATGTAGTACTTGGAGGCAATCTCAAAAATAACAGAATGATCCCTGTTCATTTCCCAAACAAACAATATTACAGTCATCTAATTCTATACTACTACTAGTAATAGTAATGCTGAAGAAGATGAAGTAATAGCTTCTTCTTCTATAAAGATCTACAGGAACTTCTAGAACTTATATGCATAAAATATGTCCTTTTCATCACAGGGGAATGGAATGCAAAATAGGAAGTCAAGAGACACCTGGAGTAACACGCAAATTTGGCCTTGGAGGACAAAATGAAGCCACTCAAAAGAAATAGAGTTTTTTCTAGGGAACACACGGCTCATACAAAACACTCACTTCCAGGAACACCAGAGAAGACTCTACACAAGGACATTACCAGATGCTCATACTGAAATCAGATTGATTCTTTTATTTGCGGCCAAACATGGAGAAACTATATACAGTCAGCAAAACATGACTGGGATCCATTGTACCTCAGATCATGACCTCCTTGTTGCCAATTTCAGGCTTAAATTGAAAAAAAGTGGGGAAACCACTAGACTTTTCACGTAGAACCTAAATCATAACCCTTATGATTACACAGTGAAAGTGACAAATAGATCCAAGGGATTGGATCTGATAGAAAGAGTTCCTGAGTAACTATGGACAGAGGTTTGTGAAAGTTTACAAAAGGCAGTGATCAAGATCATCCTCAAGGGAAAAAAAAATGCAAAAATCCAAAATATGTGTCTGAGTATACCTTACAAGTTACTGAGAAAAGAAGAGAAGCTAAAGGAAAGGGGAAAGGCAAAGATATATCCATGTGAATGCAGAGTTACAAAGAAGAGGAACGAGAGATAAGAAAGCTGACTTTAGTGAAGAATGCAAATAAATAGAGAAAAATAATGCAATGGCAAAGACAAGATATGTTCAAGAAAATTGGAGACACCAAGGGAACGTCCCATGCAAAGATGGTCGAAATGAAGAAGAGAAATGGTACTGACTTAACAGAAGCAGAATGTATCAAGAAGAGGTATAAATAATACACAGAAGGATTATACAAAAAGGATATACAATACCCAGATATCCACGATGTTATGATGGCTCACCTAGAGCCAGACATCTTGGAATGTAAAGTCAAGCTATCCTTATGAATCAGCAATATGGAGGAAACTAGTGGAGCTGATGGAATTCCAGTAGAGCTATTTGACAGACTAACAGATGATTCTATGAAAGTGTTACACTCAATATGCCAGGAAATTTGAAAAACTCACCAGTTAAAACAGGACTGGAAAATTTGAATTTTCAGTCCAATCCTAAAGAATGGCATTACCAAAGAATGTCCACACTATCACACATTTTCCCCCATGTCAAATGGGAGAGAAGTAATGCTCAAAATTCTCCAATCCGGCCTTCAGCAGTTCCTTAACAATGAACTTCCACATGTTCTAGCTGAATTTAGAAAAGTGTGAGGAATGAAAGATCAAATTGCCAACATCCATGGGGTCATCAAAAAAGTAAAAAAATCTTTAAAAAAAATAAACAAACAAACAAACAAACAAAAAAACACCTGTTTCATTCTTTATACAGAAGCCTTTGACTGAGGGGATCACAAAAATTTGTTAAATAAATTTAAAGTGCTGGGAAAACCAGACCACCTGACCTGCCTCCTGAGAAATCTGTATCCAGGTCAAGAAGCAACAGGCTATGGAGAAACAGGGTGCTTTAAAATAAGGAAAGGATTATACCAAGGGTGCATACTGTCACCCTGCTTATTTAATTTCAATGCATTGTACAACATGAGAAATGCCAGGCTGGATGAAGCACAAGCTTTAAATAATAGTGCTGGGAGAAATATCAATAAACTCAAAGAAGTAGATGACATCAGCCTTATGGCAGAAAATGAAGAAGAACTAAAGAGCTTCTTTATGAAAATGAAAGAGAAGAGTGAAAAATCTGGCTTAAAATCTCAACATTCCAAGAACTAAGATCATGACTTCTGATCCAATCACTGCTTAGTAAAGGGATGGAGAAACAATGGAAAGAGTAAAATACATTATTTTGGGGGGTCCAAAATTGCTGCAGATGTTGACTTCACCATGAAATTAAAACATCCTCCTTGGAAGAAAGCTATGACCAAACTAGACAGCATACTGAAAAGCAGAGATATTGCTTTGCCAACAAAGGCCCACATAGTTAAAGCTATGGCTTTTCTAGCAGTCATGTATGGATGTGAGATTTGGACTCTAAAGATAGCTGAGGGCGGAAGAATTGATGCTTTTAATCTGTGCTGTTGGTGAAGACTCTTAAATGTCTCTTGGCCTTAAGGTGGCTAAAGGAAATCAATCCTGAATATTCATTGGAAGGACTGATTCTGAAGGTGAAACTCCAATAATTTGGCCACCTGATTCAAATAAATGACACATTTGAAAAGACCCTGACGCTTGGAAAGATTGAAGGCAGGAGGAGAAGAGGACAACAGAATATGAGATGGTTGGATAGATTCACCGACTAGATGGACACGAATTTGAGTATGCATGAAAATCTGAGTGGTGGTTCTCTACCATTAGATGTAGACATATGTATATTTCACATATGAAAATCATGGCACTGAAGATTTGAATCTTGGATCTGAAAATAAGGAGAACCAGTATGAAATTTCAATTCTCTCTATTTCACAAATGAAAATCTGGATGCCACTGTTTCTTCATAGAGAGTGTTTGCATTTCTCAAACATATATCAAAACAAAGAGTTTGTTCAATGAAATATGTAATGTTCTGTATCACCTGTATCACAACTTAGGTGCTAATTTTCCATATAGGATTTTGGACTTCTATGGGAGAAAGTCAAGTGGAACTAAAAAGCTTCTTGATGAAAGTGAAAGAGGAGAGTGAAAATGTTTCCTTAAAGCTCAACATTCAGAAAACTAAACCCATAGCATGTGGCCCGATCAGTTCATGGGAAATAGATGGGGAAACACTTGAAACAGTGTCAGACTTTATTTTGAGGGGCTCCATGGTGATTTCGGCCATGAAATTAAAAGAGGTTTACTCCTTGGAAGAAAAGTTATGACCAACCTAGACACATATTGAAAAGCAGAAAAATTACTTTGTCAACAAAGATCCATCTAGTCAAGGCTATGTTTTTTCCAGTAGTCATGTATGGATGTCAGAGTTGAACTGTGAAGAAAGCAGAGTCCTGAAGAATTGATGCTTTTGAACTGTGGCATTGGAGAAGACTGTTGAAAGTGCCTTGGACTGCAAGGAGATCCAACCAGTCTATTCTAAAGGAGATCAGTCCTGTTTACTTTGGAAGGAATGATGCTAAAGCTGAAACTCCAGTGCTTTGCCCACCTCTTGCGAAGAATTAGTTGACTCATTGGAAAAGACTCTGATGCTGGGAGGGATTGAGGGCAGGAGGATAAGGGGAAGACAGAGGATGAGATGGCTGGATGGCATCACCTGCTCAATGGATTTGAGTTTGAGTGAATTCCGGGAGTTGGTGATGGACAGGGAGGCCTGGTGTGCTGCAATTCATGGGGTTGCAAAGAGTCAGACATGACTGAGCGACTGAATTGAACTGAACTGATATAGTATTTGAGATCAAAATGGAGATTTTACCACAAAAACATGGAAATCTCTATATTTCACA
>CADEAB010000019.1:398095-438278 GCA_902825105.1 Syncerus caffer
ATGACTGGTGATGGAATGAAGTTCTATGCTATAAAGAGTAATGATGCCATACAACCCAGCAATCCCACTGCTGGACATACACACCAAAGAAACCAGAATTGAAAGAGACACGTGTACCCCAATGTTCATCACAGCACTGTTTCTAATAGCCAGGACATGGAAGCAATATAGATGACCATCAGCAGATGAATGGATAAGAAAGCTGCAGTACATATACACAATGTAGTATTATCAGGCATTAAAAAGAATACATCTGTATCAGTTCTAATGAGGTGGATGAAACTGGAGCTTATTATACAGAGTGAAGTAAGCCAGAAAGAAAAACTGCAATACAGTATACTAATGCATATATATGGAATTTAGAAAGATGGTAATGGTAACCCTGTATGCGAGACAGCAAAAGACACACAAATGTGTAGAACAGTCTTTTGGACCCTGTGGGAGAGGGAGGGGAGGGGGATGATTTGGGAGAATGGCATTGAAACATATATAATATCATACAAGAAACGAATCACCAGTCCAGGTTCGATGCAGGATACAGGAAGCTTGGGGCTGGAGCACTGGGATGACCCAGAGGGATGGTATGGGGAAGGAGGTGGGAGGGGGATTCAGGATGGGGAACACGTGTACACCCGTGGCGGATTCATGTTGATGTATGGCAAAACCAGTGCAATATTGTAAAGTAATTAGCCTCTAATTAAAATAAACAAATTTAAATTTTAAAAAGAGTAATGTTGCATAGGAACCTGGAAGGTTATGTCCATGAATTAAGGAGAATTGCAAGGGCTCAAACAGGGGATGCCAAGAGTGAGCATCTACATTTTAGAAATCAGTGAATTAAAATGGAATGGAATGTGTGAATTTGACTCAAATGACCATTATGTTTACTACTGTGGGCATGAAGCCCTTAGAAAAAATGGAGTAGCGGCCATAATCAACAAAGAGTCTGAAATGTAGTACTTGGAGGCAATCTCAAAAATAACAGAATGATCCCTGTTCATTTCCCAAACAAACAATATTACAGTCATCTAATTCTATACTACTACTAGTAATAGTAATGCTGAAGAAGATGAAGTAATAGCTTCTTCTTCTATAAAGATCTACAGGAACTTCTAGAACTTATATGCATAAAATATGTCCTTTTCATCACAGGGGAATGGAACGCAAAATAGGAAGTCAAGAGACACCTGGAGTAACACACAAATTTGGCCTTGGAGGACAAAATGAAGCCACTCAAAAGAAATAGAGTTTTTCCTAGGGAACACACGGCTCATACAAAACACTCACTTCCAGGAACACCAGAGAAGACTCTACACAAGGACATTACCAGATGCTCATACTGAAATCAGATTGATTCTTTTATTTGCGGCCAAACATGGAGAAACTATATACAGTCAGCAAAACATGACTGGGATCCATTGTACCTCAGATCATGACCTCCTTGTTGCCAATTTCAGGCTTAAATTGAAAAAAAGTGGGGAAACCACTAGACTTTTCACGTAGAACCTAAATCATAACCCTTATGATTACACAGTGAAAGTGACAAATAGATCCAAGGGATTGGATCTGATAGAAAGAGTTCCTGAGTAACTATGGACAGAGGTTTGTGAAAGTTTACAAAAGGCAGTGATCAAGATCATCCTCAAGGGAAAAAAAAAATGCAAAAATCCAAAATATGTGTCTGAGTATACCTTACAAGTTACTGAGAAAAGAAGAGAAGCTAAAGGAAAGGGGAAAGGCAAAGATATATCCATGTGAATGCAGAGTTACAAAGAAGAGGAACGAGAGATAAGAAAGCTGACTTTAGTGAAGAATGCAAATAAATAGAGAAAAATAATGCAATGGCAAAGACAAGATATGTTCAAGAAAATTAGAGACACCAAGGGAATGTCCCATGCAAAGATGGTCGAAATAAAGAAGAGAAATGGTACTGACTTAACAGAAGCAGAATGTATCAAGAAGAGGTATAAAGAATACACAGAAGGATTATACAAAAAGGATATTCAATACCCAGATATCCACGATGTTATGATGGCTCACCTAGAGCCAGACATCTTGTAATGTAAAGTCAAGCTATCCTTATGAATCAGCACTACGGAGGAAACCAGTGGAGCTGATGGAATTCCAGTAGAGCTATTTGACAGACTAACAGATGATTCTATGAAAGTGTTACACTCAATATGCCAGGAAATTTGAAAAACTCACCAGTTAAAACAGGACTGGAAAATTTGAATTTTCAGTCCAATCCTAAAGAATGGCATTACCAAAGAATGTCCACACTATCACACGTTTTCCCCCATGTCAAATGGGAGAGAAGTAATGCTCAAAATTCTCCAATCCGGCCTTCAGCAGTTCCTTAACAATGAACTTCCACATGTTCTAGCTGAATTTAGAAAAGTGTGAGGAATGAAAGATCAAATTGCCAACATCCATGGGGTCATCAAAAAAGTAAAAAACCTTAAAAAACAAAACAAAGCAAACAAACAAACAAAACACCTGTTTCATTCTTTATAAAGAAGCCTTTGACTGAGGGGATCACAAAAAAATTGTTAAATAAATTTAAAGTGCTGGGAAAACCAGACCACCTGACCTGCCTCCTGAGAAATCTGTATCCAGGTCAAGGAGCAACAGGCTATGGAGAAACAGGGTGCTTTAAAATAAGGAAAGGATTATACCAAGGCTGTATACTGTCACCCTGCATATTTAATTTCAATGCATTGTACAACATGAGAAATGCCAGGCTGGATGAAGCACAAGCTTTAAATAATACTGCTGGGAGAAATATCAATAAACTCAAAGAAGTAGATGACATCAGCCTTATGGCAGAAAATGTAGGAGAACTAAAGAGCTTCTTGATGAAAATGAAAGAGAAGAGTGAAAATCTCAACATTTAAAGAACTAAGATCATGACTTCTGATCCAATCACTGCTTAGTAAAGGGATGGAGAAACAATGGAAAGAGTAAAATACATTATTTTGGGGGGTCCAAAATTGCTGCAGATGTTGACTTCACCATGAAATTAAAACATCCTCCTTGGAAGAAAGCTATGACCAAACTAGACAGCATACTGAAAAGCAGAGATATTGCTTTGCCAACAAAGGCCCACATAGTTAAAGCTATGGCTTTTCTAGCAGTCATGTATGGATGTGAGATTTGGACTCTAAAGATAGCTGAGGGCGGAAGAATTGATGCTTTTAATCTGTGCTGTTGGTGAAGACTCTTAAATGTCTCTTGGCCTTAAGGTGGCTAAAGGAAATCAATCCTGAATATTCATTGGAAGTACTGATTCTGAAGTTGAAACTCCAATAATTTGGCCACCTGATTCAAATAAATGACACATTTGAAAAGACCATGACGCTTGGAAAGATTGAAGGCAGGAGGAGAAGAGGACAACAGAACATGAGATGGTTGGATAGATTCACCGACTAGATGGACACGAATTTGAGTATGCATGAAAATCTGGGTGGTGGTTCTCTACCATTAGATGTAGACATATGTATATTTCACATATGAAAATCATGGCACTGAAGATTTGAATCTTGGATCTGAAAATAAGGAGAACCAGTATGAAATTTCAATTCTCTCTATTTCACAAATGAAAATCTGGATGCCACTGTTTCTTCATAGAGAGTGTTTGCATTTCTCAAACATATATCAAAACAAAGAGTTTGTTCAATGAAATATGTAATGTTCTGTATCACCTGTATCACAACTTAGGTGCTAATTTTCCATATAGGATTTTGGACTTCTATGGGAGAAAGTCAAGTGGAACTAAAAAGCTTCTTGATGAAAGTGAAAGAGGAGAGTGAAAATGTTTCCTTAAAGCTCAACATTCAGAAAACTAAACCCATAGCATGTGGCCCCATCAGTTCATGGGAAATAGATGGGGAAACACTTGAAACAGTGTCAGACTTTATTTTGAGGGGCTCCATGGTGATTTCGGCCATGAATTTAAAAGAGGTTTACTCCTTGGAAGAAAAGTTGTGACCAACCTAGACAGCATATTGAAAAGCAGAAAAATTACTTTGTCAACAAAGATCCATCTAGTCAAGGCTATGGTTTTTCAAGTAGTCATGTATGGATGTCAGAGTTGAACTGTGAAGAAACCTGAGTCCTGAAGAATTGATGCTTTTGAACTGTGGCATTGGAGAAGACTGTTGAAAGTGCCTTGGACTGCAAGGAGATCCAACCAGTCTATTCTAAAGGAGATCAGTCCTGTTTACTTTGGAAGGAATGATGCTAAAGCTGAAACTCCAGTGCTTTGCCCACCTCTTGCAAAGAATTAGTTGACTCATTGGAAAAGACTCTGATGCTGGGAGGGATTGAGGGCAGGAGGATAAGGGGAAGACAGAGGATGAGATGGCTGGATGGCATCACCTGCTCAATGGATTTGAGTTTGAGTGAATTCCGGGAGTTGGTGATGGACAGGGAGGCCTGGTGTGCTGCATTTCATGGGGTTGCAAAGAGTCAGACATGACTGAGCGACTGAATTGAACTGAACTGATATAGTATTTGAGATCAAAATGGAGATTTTACCACAAAAACATGGAAATCTCTATATTTCACACAAAGAACTGGTTCTTCAGCTACAGAAACACTTGTTTTCTATTAGCCTGTTTCCTGTGCCTTGAATATTAGTTTTTGTCTGTATGTGTGAGATTGTTGACTCTTTTTTGTATATTTTTCTGTGTGGTTGTGTGTCTTTCCACAGCTGATGAAGAGATGAAGCTGACAGATCACAAGACGTGTAAGAAGAAGAAGGATCTCTCTTTATTTCCAAGACAAACCATTCAACAGCACAGTAAACCAAGTCTGTGTCCTGACAAGTTATGCTGAAGTAGCTGAAGTGGAACATTTGTATGAAGACTTGAAAGACCATCTAGAACTAACATCCAAAAAAATACATCCTTTTCACCATAAAGGAATGGAGTGCAAATGTAGAAAGTCAAGAGATACCTGGAATAACAAACACATTTGGCATTAGAGTGCAAAAGGAATCCAGTCAAAGTCTAACAGAGTTCTGCCAAGAGAACACAAAACATATAGCACGCACCCTGGTCCAGCAACACAAGAGAAGACTCTACTCATGGAATCACCATAAGTTCAGGACTGACATCACATTGCAGCCAAAATGGAGAAGTAATATATAGTCAGCAAAAACAGGACAGTGAGCTTACTATGGCTCAGTTCATGAATTCCTTATTGCCAAATTCAGACTTAAAATTGTAAAGTAGAGAAAAACATTAGACTATTCACGTATAACCTACATCAAATCCCTTAAGAAAGGCTTCCTCAGTGATCAATGAAAATAGAGAAAACTAATAGAATGGGAATGACTTGAAGTCTCTCTAAGAAAATTAGAGACACCAAGGAAATATTTCATGCAGAGTTGGTCAAAATAAAAGATAGAAACTTCATGGACCTAATGGAAGCAGAAAATATTAAGAAGAGGTGGCAAGAATACACAGATCAGATCAGATCAGTTGCTCAGTCATGTCTGACTCTTTGCGACCCCCATGAATCGCAGAACGCCAGGCCTCCCTGTCGAACACCAACGCCCGGGGTTCACTCAAACTCACGTCCATCGAGTCAGTGATGCCCTCCAGCCATCTCATCCTCTGTTGTCCCCTTCTCCCCCTGCCCCCAATCCCTCTCAGCATCGCAGTCTTTTCTAATAAGTCAACCCTTCACATGAGGTGGCCAAAGGACTGGAGTTTCAGCTTTAGCATCATTCCTTCCAAAGAAATCCCAGGGCTGATCTCCTTCAGAATGGACTCGTTGGATCTCCTTGCAGTCCAAGGGACTCTCAAGAGTCTTCTCCAACACCACAGTTCAAAAGCATCAATTCTTTGGCGCTCACAGAAGAACTGCACAAAAAAAGTACTCATGAACCAGATAGCCAAAATGACCACTCACCTAGAGCCAGACATCTTAGAATGTGAAGTCAAGGAGTCCTTATGAAGCATCCTTATGAACAAAGCTTGTGGGATTGATGGAATTCTCTTTGAGTTATTTCATAGCTATGGAAATGCTTCATTCAATATGCCAGCAAATTGGAAAACTCAACAGTGGACACAGAACAGGGAAAGTTCATCCGATTCCATAGAAAGGAAATGCCAAAGACTGTTCACACAACCATACAATTGCCCTCATTTCAAACGGAAGCTAAGTAATGTTCAAAATTCTCCAAGCCAGGCTTCAACAGTACATGAACCATGAAATCCCCGATGTTCAAGCTGGATTTAATAAACGCAGAGGAACTAAAAATCAAATATCCAACATGTGTGGGGTTATCAAAGTGATAAGAGAGATCCAGAGGGGGGAAATCTATTTCTTCTTCATTGTTTATGCCAAAGCTTTTGACTGTGTTGATCAAAACAAACTGTGGAAAATTCTTAAAGTGATAGGAATATCGGATCACCTTACCTGCCTCCAGGAAATCTGTTTCAGCTCAAGAAGCAACAGTTAGAACTGAATGTAAAACAACCGAATGTTTCCAAATAGGGAAAGGCTATGGCAAGGCTGCATATTTTCACCCTGCTTATTTAAATTGTATGTAATATTCACTTCAATAGTTCAGTGGGTGTCCAACTCTTTGTGACCCCATGAACCACAGCATGCCAGGCCTCCTTGTCCATGACCAGCTCCTTGAGTTTACCCAAATTCATGTCAATTGTGTTGGAGATGCTATCTAACCATCTCATCCTCTGCCATCCCTATCACTTCCTGACCTCAATATTTCGAAGCGTCAGGATGTTTTCTATGAGTCACTTGTTTGCTCAGGTGGCCAAAGTATTTCAGTTTCAGATTCAACATCAGTCCTTCCAGTGAAAACCCAGGACTGATCTCCTTTAGGATGCACTGATTGGACGTCCTTGCAGTCCAAGGCACATTCAAGAGTCTCCTCTAACATCACATTTCAAAAGTATCAATTCTTGGCTCTCAGCTTTCTTTATAGTCCAAATAACACATCCATACATGACTACTGGAAAAACCATAGCCTTGACTAGACAGAACTTTGTTGGCAAACTGATGTTTCTGCTTTTAAATATGTTGTCTAGGTTGGTGATAACTTTCCTTCCAAGGAGTAAGCATTTTTTATTTCATGGCTTCAATCATCATCTGCAGTGACTTGGAGATGCACCACCAAAAATAAATAATAAAAATTAAAATAATGTCATGCACTCTTTCCACCATTTCCCATTTTATTTGCCATGAAGTGATGGGGCCAGAGGCCATGATCTTAGTTTTTGTAAATGCTGGGGTTTAAGCCAAACTGTTCACTCTCCTCATCACTTTAATCAAGAAGCTCTTTAGTTGTTTGTCACTTTCTGCCTTATGTGTGGTGTCGTCTGATGTTATTGATATTCTTTCCAGCAATCTTGTTTCCAGCTTGTGTTTCTTTCAGCCTAGCATGTCTCATGATGTACTTTACATTTAAGTTAAATAAGCTAGGTGACAATATACAGCCTTGACATACTCCTTTTCCTATATGGAACCAAAATGCTGTTCCATCTCCAGCTCTAGCTGTTGTTTCCGGGCCTGCATACAAGTTTCTTAGGAGTCAGGTCAGGTGGTCTGGTATTCCCATCTCTTTCAGAATTTTCCATAGTTTATTGTGATCCACACAGTCAAAGGCTTTGGCATAGTCAAACAAGCAGAAATAGATATTTTTCTGGAACTCTCTTGCTTTTTCGATAACAGCTGCTGCTGCTGCTAAGTCACTTCAGTCGTGTCCGACTCTGTGTAACCACATAGATGGCAGCCTACCAGCCTCCCCCATCCCTGGGATTCTCCAGGAAAGAACACTGGAGTGGTTTGCCATTTCCTTCTCCAATACCTGAAAGTGAAAAGTGAAGTAGCTCTGTCATGTCCGACCCTCAGTGACCCCATGGACTGCAGCCTTCCAGGCTCCTCCATCCATGGAATTTTCCAGGCAGCAGTACTGAAGTGGGGGTGCCATTGCCTTGATGTTGGCAATTTGATCTCTGGTTAGTTTGCCTTTGCTAAAACCACTTTAAACATCTGGGATTTCATGGTCAGACATTATCCAACCCTGGCTTGGATAATTTTGAGCACTATTTACTAGTGTGTGAGGTGAGTGCAACTGTGTGATAGTTTGAGCATTCTTTGGCATTGCTTTTCTTTGAGATTGGAATGAAAGCTGAGAGTTTCCAGTCCTGTGGCCACTGCTGAGTTTTCCAAATTTGATAACATATTGAGTGCAGAGCTTTCACAGCATCATCTTTTAGGATTTCTCATAGCTGAACTGGAATTCCATCACCTCCACTGGCTTTGGTAATAGGGATGTTTCCTAAGACCCACTTGACTTCTCATTCCAGGATGTCTGGCTGTAGGTGAGACTAAGTGATAACACTATTGTGATTCTCTAGGTCGTGAAAATGTTTTTTGTATAGTTCTTCTGTGTATTCTTGTGACCTCTTAATATCTTCTGCTTCTTTTAGGTCCATACCATTTCTGTTATTTATTGAGCCCATTTTGGCAAGAAATATTTCCTTGGTATGTCTAATTGTTTTAATAGACTCTAGTATTTTCCATTCAATTGTTCTCCTCTATTTATTTGCATTGATTGCTGAGGGAGACATTCTAACTCTCCCTGATATTCTTTGGAACATTGCATTGAAATGGATAAATCTTTCCTTTTCTCCTTTGCTTTTGTCTTGTCTTCTTTTCACAGTTCTATGTAAGGCCTTCTCAGACAGCTGCTTTGCTTTTTTTGTTTGTTTGTTTGTTTTCTTTGTCTTTTCTTGGGGATGATCTTGATTCCTGTTCCCTGTAGAATGTCACAAACCTCCATCCATAGTTCATATGTCGTGTACAACATGCTAAACGCCATGCTTTAAGAAGCACAAGCATGAATCAAGAATGCTGGGAGAAATATCAAAAGCCTCAGATACTTAGACGAAATCACTCTTATGGCAAAAAGTGAAGAAATGTAAAGAACCTCTTGATGAAAATGAAAAAGAGTGAAAAATGTGGGTTAATACTCAGCATTCAAAAAGTAAGATCGTGATATCTGGTCCCATCTCTGCTTAGCAAATGGATGGAGAAACAATGAAAATACCAAAAGACTTTATTTTGGGGGGCTCCAAAATTATTGCAGATTGTGACTGCAGCCATGAAATTAAAAGGTACTTACTGCTTGGATGAAAAGCTGGGAACTACCTAGACAGCATATTCAAAAGCAGAGACATTGCTTTGTCAGCAAAGGTCCACCTGCTCAAAGCTATGGTTTTTCCAGAGGTCATAACTGGAAAGACAGCTGAGCATGGAGGAATTGATGCTTTTAAAATGTGGTGTTGGTGAAGACTCTTGAGAGTCACTTCGACTGCAAGGATGCTAAAGGCAATCAGTCCTGAATATACATTGGAAGCACTGATCCTGAAGCTGAAACTCCAATAGTCTGGACCCCTGATGTGAAGAATGGACTCATTGGACAAGACCCTGATGCTGGGAATCATTGAAGGCAATAAGAGAAGAGGACGACAGAGGATTCGATGGTTAGATGGCTTCATCAACTCGATGGACATGAGTTTGCAGAGGTTCTGGGAGTTGGTAATGGACACATACACGTGACATGCTGCAGTACATTTGGTCCTTAAAGTTTAACACGACTGAGAGACTGAACTGAATTGAACTCAAATGTAGAAGTACCTACATTTTTACATGCAAATATAGTGATGCTTGTTTTCCTCCATGATATATCACATTTTTTTATTTCACTTTATGAAAATCTTGAAGCTCTTTTTCTTATGTGAAATTTGGACTTGTCCATCCGTCATATCTATCTAGGTGGTTGTTTTCTACCATTACATGTGAAGTTCTGGATATTTCACATAGGACAATCTTGGCAGTGGTTTCTGAAGATATGGAAAACCTTTATGAAAATGGAATTATCTCTATTGTACAAATGAAAATCTGGGCACCCCTTTTTTTAATGAAGTAAGGAGTTTGCTGTATTTCTAATAATATACACCAAACAAAGGATTGATTCCATGAAGTGGGGAATGGTTTGAATGTACTGCATCAAAACCTAGGTGCTAAGTCTCCATCATGGAACTTGGACTTCTCTATACTTCATAGTTCAGCTTAGGATGGAGATTTTTCTATAAGAAAATGGAAATATCTATATTTCATATGAAGCACTGGTTCTTCAGCTACAGAAACATCTGTGTTCACTGTTTGCTTATGTTTTTATGTGCCTTGAACATTTGTATGTCTACCCACATGAGCTTGTTGCCCATATTTGTGTGATTTTCTGTGTGGATTGTGTCCAACCACAGCTGACAGAAATGAACGTTACAGATCATGAGGTATGGAGCAAGCAGAAGGCTGCACCAGTCATCCACAGAGTGTGGGAGACTGACCCATTCATCTCTGAGGTCGTCCTGTTCAAGACAGGAATGAGAAAAGAATGGCCAGTGACAACTCAGAACAGTGTGTTCACAAATTTGGGTTTACATCAAGATACATAAAGTAGCTCACAGTTTCTGCTGTGTTGATGTGTGTGTGTACAGAAAAAAGTATGTGGAAGGCTTGAGGACTCATCCAATGTAAATCCAGTGGTGTGGGCTTTTCAAGCATAACCTGTGGACCCTTCAGTCTCTGATAACTGGCTGGCCTGTGGAAATGGTGGATATGGCTATAACTCGATCCAAGTCTGTGAAGAGGTGAAGGTCCTTCAGAAAAGGTAGAGACTGGAAGGAGGAGGAACAGAAAGATAAGATACTGCACTGGAGAAGTTTTCAATATTAGAGCAAGGCTCTGGGATAGTGCTGCCTCGGGTCAGCCCATCAAAAAGCGCATTCTCTCTTTCCACGTCACAAATAATATCATCATGTGAGACAAATGACATGATAAGGTAGGATTCTTCATTGTGAAAAGGCAGACATCCTAGAAGAGAGGAGGTGATCTTGGCTCTGTCCATGGGCTTCTAGCCTATCTGACAGTGCAAAGGTGAAGAAAGTTCAGAGTTGGGATATAGGCATTTTGCCCTTTGACGGTTTGTGCCCATGAATAAGTGAGGATGGCAAAGTATAAGGGTGTGAATTCATCTTTTCCTGTGAGAGATCCAAAATTACAGCTTTCTGCTGAATGACCATTGGCAGGAGAATGGTGGGTCCCACAAAAATAAATAAATAAAAAAATAAAAAGACTTGTCCATGGCAAAGGAAAAGACCCAACAAGACTGTAGAAGGGGTGAATTTGCATTTGAAATCAATACTTACCAGCCACACTGAGAGTGCTCAATAAAATATTTTGTGCACCTATACCCAAGGAATGCACAAAGACAGAGTCAGAACTGTTTTTGAGTGATTGAGTGTCTCCTGCAGGAGTATGAGTCAGCAATGGCCTAACAGGGAAGAGAGGCTCTGTCTGCTACAGACCTTGTTCATGTAGTTTGTAATATAAGCCCTCTCAGGAGGTAACCTTTCAATCCACCAAAAAGTGGCCTAGTGCACAACCCACAAATTGCAGGATAATTATTCTAAAGAAATTCTTGTACAGGTAAGGAAGTTTTAGGTTCACTACAGATTTCTCAACCTGTGGATCTGGCAAAGGGATTGAGAACCCTCAGGGAATTTGACTTTGGAGGCCAGTTGGATTTAATCATAGAACTTCCACAGGACTGAAACAGACTGTTGGAGGGCACAAACAAAACCTTGTGTTCACCAGGAGCCAAGAGTAAGGGCAGTGTCCCCACAGAAGACTGAGCCAGACTTGCTTGTGAGTGTCCAGGAGTCTCCAGCAGAGTCATGGTCCCAGAATGGGATGCAGCAGGGTGGTGGGCATTGAATACAAGAGTGCCTGCTCAAGTCCTTTTGAAGAAGGTCCCTATTACTTTCATTACTCATAGCATAATTAGGCCTGAACAGGACCCAGGTTCACTCACAGTCTGTCTCTCCAATCAGGAAGTTTCCATAAGCCTCTTATCCTTATCCATCAGGGGGCAGATAGAATGAAAACCACGATCACAGAAAACTAACCAAATTGATCAAATGGATCACAGCCTTGTCTACCTCAATGAAACTATGAGACATGCCATGTAGGGCCACCCAGGATGGATTGGACATGGTGGAGAATTCTGGCAAAATATGGTTCATTGGAGAAGGAAAATGGAAAACGACGTCAGTATTCTTGCTTTGAAAACCCCATGAACAATATGATAAGCCAAAAAGATAGGACACTGAAAGGTGAACTTCAGTTCACCTTTCAAAACTTCCAGGTTTGTCGGTATCCTATATGCTTCTGGAAATCAATAAAAAAGAAGAGGTGGAGCCAAAGGAAAAACAACACATAATTGTGGATATGACTATGAATAAAAGTACAGTTTGATGCTGTAAAGAACAATATTTCATAGGAACCTAGAATGCTAGGTCTATGAATGAAGGTAAATTGGAGGTGGTCAAACAGAAGATGACAAGTGTGAACATCAGACTCCCAGGATTCAATGAATTAAAATTCACTGGAATGGACGAATTTAATTCAGATGACCATTCAAAAGCCCGACAGTTTATACAAATGCACATTTATATAAACACAGGCATTGAGATAAAGCCTCGTGTTCCTCTTAATTATTTAAGAATAGAAAGTGAAACTATGAAGGTGAATATGTAAATTTAATATTGAAATAAGAGAAATGTAGGAATTTGTTGGCAACACCAACATAAATTTTAATCTACAGTATTCTGCATGATCAGGTTCCTACTTGGGAGATCAGTTGTAATTAGTAATCATATGAAATAAATTATTTGTAATTATATGAAAGATGGCTGATGAGTTGACCTTGAATGAGAAGTAGCAGATGCATCAGTGATTGTTTGCACTGGGAACCATGACTCCCAGTTGCAGTTTAGGGAAAATATCTTCATGGGCTGACATATTGCTGTATTTAACTGTAAAGGTACAAGGCTGATCATCAGTCGAAATCATGTATCTGCAAAGGAGATATGATGTGGTACTGAGAAGTAGAAATAGTCGTAGTAACAAAATTCTCCCCGTGACCGTTTGCTTGATTGTAGTTGCTCTGTGAATGCTGATATGAAAAGATCAAAAGATTTTAAACATCAGTTTGATCTATCACAAGTTGCTCTTTCAGTCTAACTGACATTAATGATGAAGAAAAAAAAAATCACTTTGAGTTGGGACACTTGCACTAGCAACTATGTGGCTGGTAGAAGGATTTCATATGAAAGACACACTTAACATTGTGGAGGCTGAAAATACACACTCTCCTCTAGTTTCGGGAAGAATCCAAGAGATATGATCATCCACATTACTCCTTCCTTTGGCATGCTTCATCTTGTAATCTCAAACTAATGAAAGTACTGGAGAGATATTTTTAGTGCCAACTCTTCTTTTCATTCTTAGTAAAAGTTGGGGATAGCAATCTCAAACTAATGAAGGTACTGGAGAGATATTTTTAGTGCTAAGTCTTCTTTTCATTTTTAGTAAAAGTCGGGGATAGCATCACTTAACATTTGGATTATGAGATAACTTCAACTAAAACCAAAGAAGAACATTATTAGTGACTTTTCAAACCAAGGTAAAATAGAGAAACATAGCCAGATTTGAAATAGCGATCCTTTAAACATACAAAGATAATAGCCTCAAATAATACACCTCCACTAATAGTTTTAAATACTTAAATATTCGAATTTATTTCCTCATGTAACAATATATTACATATCCACACCATATACTCCTTTAAGTGCTTCAGGATTTCTCTCTGGTTCCAAGTTGCTAGGGGAACTTAAAATTTAAATTTGTTACACTTAAAATGTCTTAATATCCAGCTGTTCTCAACTTGAGAAGAATAGAAAAATATTTCAGCAGCATATTATCTCAATTTTAAAGTCAGTTTTAGCTACCTATGTTAACACAGTTAAATGGTCACTATGTTTAAAAAATACATGTTTCCTATAATAATTGAACTTTATGGAGTGCCTTGCTCAAAACAGAGACTTCTTTTTCTCCTGCCAGACGGTCAGCTAGTGAAGCAGATCTTTGAAAAAGCCGTCACATTTTACAGGTGCTTGGAGTTTTGGAACCCTGGTGGTGTCAGTTTTGCTAAGGAGCCAGCAATCACAGGCAGAAATGTTATGGCGCTAATGGGAACATCTTCTAGCTTGTGGTGGCAGAAGCATGGGTGGTAGTTCTGGCTAGTCTTTTTCTATCTCCTGATAGTAGGTCTTAGCATGTGGCAAGAGGGGAAAATTCAATACTCTCACCACTTCGCTGTGTGACTGAGCCCTAAGGTCCTGCTTCTTTGTCAGTTTGGGAATTTTCAAAAGCCATTCCTTTCTACACACCTTGTCATCACAGATCCAACATTCCATCTCCACATAGTCAAAAACCAACCCTCCCAGTTTGGCTTTCTAACCTCATGTTTCATCTTCCAGGCCCTATTCACACTACTTGACCTGCATGCAGTTTGGGGGATGCAGGACCACACTACATATTCCCTGTTTGATTCTCACTCTAGACAAACTAAATGTCATCAGCTTCTTCACCTTGCTTCCTTTCAGTCAAAAGAAATTTAAGTTTAGTGAGGTGACTTACCTGAATCCTCCATCTATACCCTGCTTCTCCAAACCCCAACCCAAGACACATGTTTGTTTCTATTTGTCTCGTCCTCCTTCTCCCATCTTCCCTCCATTCTTCCTAGTTATATCTACTTTTCATATAGTCTTCTCTGTTGAGCAAGATCTTCTGCTAATATTCATTGGATGCTCTGGAGGAACTGTTGCCTTTATAGAAGGATTATTTGTGATGCCTCCATGGAGAGAGTTGCACTCAATGTGCTCTTTTATTTTCTGCCAAATCAGAAGTTTTGATTTCGTTTCTAGGCAAACTAGGTAATTCCTTTAGACTTGCTGGTGAAACAACACACTTTGCTTGACATGAATTAATCTGTCTGATGGGAGGTTACATACATACTCACATAATTGGTACTTCACTAACATGAACATTCAAATAAGCACATTTATTTTTCCTAAAATTTCTGCTGACTCTTTGTGACCCCATGGACTGTAGCCTACCATTTCCTTCTCCTGGGGATCTTCCAGACCCAGATACAAAACTGATTCTGCCCCATTGCAGGCAGATGCTTTATCATCTGAGACACCAGGGAAGAACTTTGACTGTGAGGGTCACAGCAAATTGTGGAAAATTCTTAAAGAGATAAGGGTTCAGGATGGGGAACACATGTATACCTGTGGCGGATTCATTTTGATATTTGGCAAAACTAATACAATTGTGTAAAGTTTAAAAATAAAATAAAATTAAAAAAAAAAAAAAAGAATACCAGACTACTGTACCTGATTCCAGGGAAGGCTGGAGGCAAATCAAGACATAGCAGTTGGAATTGGACAAGAAACAATGAACTGGTAAAAATAGGGAAGGAAAGGCTATGCTATGCTAAGTCACTTCAGTCGTGTCTGACTCTATTTAACCCCATAGAATGCAGCCCACCAGGCTTCCCGGTCCCTGGGATTCTCCAGGCAAGAACATTGGAGTGGGTTGTCATTTCCTTCTCCAATACATCAAGGCTATATATTCTCATCCAGCTTAATTGACTTATGTGCAGAGTACTTCATGGAAAATAACTTGCTGAAAGAAGCTGAAGCTGGAAACAAAATTACTGTGAGAAGTATGAATAGCCTTAGTTTTAAGATGACAACACATAAATGGCTGAAAAACACTAGGAACTAAAAGTGAAAGGAGAGATTGAAAAAGCTGGATTAAAACTCAATACAAAAACAAACAAACAAACACAAAAAGATAAGATCATGGAATTCGGTCCCATCATTTTGAGATATGTCGATGAGATACAGTTGAATTAGTGACAAGTTTCACTTTCTTAATCTCTGATATGACTGTGTGATGTGACTGCAGCCATGAAACTAAAAGGCACTTGCCCATTGGATGAAAAGCTATGGCCAATCTCAAAACCATATTACAAAGCTGAGAGATTATTGAAAAAGACCTGAATGGTCAAAGTTGATTTTCAGGAGTAATGTATGGAGGAGTGAGCAGGAACACAAGAACTGACTGCCAAAATATAGATGCTTTACAACAGGAGGGCTGGAGAAGACATGGTGAGAATGGAGTTCAAACTAATAAAGTGTGAAGGAAATGATTTCATATTATTCTCAGAAGGACTGATGCTGCACATGAAGAGCCAATATATCAGCCTCTTGAAGCCAAGAGGAAAATCACTGGGAAGAAACTGATGCTAGGAAAGATAGAGTGCAGGAGAAGAAGGGAACGACAGAGGGTGAGATGGCTGAAAAGCATCGTTGACTCAAAGGTCATGGGTTTGAATAAAATTCTGGGAGACTTGAATGGCAGGTGAGTCCTGGGTTCTTGCTGTACATGGAGTCACAAGAGTCTGACAAGTCTGAGTGACTGAACAACATCAAAATGTTAGAACTGGCAATGCTTGGGACATGGTTCATATTGCATGTTAAGTCTGTCATTGTAATTGGAATGATAAGTGAGATTCAGGACATTTAGGAAGAACACAGCTCTTGTCAGTTTCCTTGTTTTCCTCCCTCATATTGTACTTCCCACAATGTCTTTTTAAAGCTTCCCAGAGAAGGAGAACACCTGCGGTGTCATATGATATCCTGAGATGGAAACCTTATCCCACCTGCCACTTGGATCTATAAGCTTGGCCTTAGGCACAAGCAAACATTGTCTGTAAATATTTGGTAGAGCTGTCCATCTTCTGATGTATTAACAGGAACGGTATGTGATCTTAAGGGTTATCTGTAAGTTAAGCACACTTATAGCTTCTCAATCAACCTCTCTAATCCTAGGAGAAGCATCTTTGAGTTGTTTATCCTAGTTGCCCTTAGGAATGCTTACAAGGCGTTCCATTACTGAGCATGGATGTATGTAGGAGACTGGATCCATTTTGACTTTTAGGCTTGGCTTCTATGTGGATAGACCATTCCTCTTAATGTCAGTGTTTGACTTCAGATAAAGGTTGAGGATTGTGGAAATATGTGAATGCGTGTGAATGTCCCAAGAAACTGAGGACATGGAATACACAGTTTTCCTCTGAATCAGATCTCAAGGCTCCTGGCTTAATAGATTTGTACTACCAGTGTATCTCAAATATTCATAAAATGTTTTTATGATGACTGCCACTCAGAGTTGAAGCCGGAACTCCTGTATTGTCATCATCTTAGCAGTGTGGTTGGACTTGGACATTTAAGGTATTATGTAAGAAGTATGTGGGCTATGTTATAACTTCCTTCTATTTTAACTGTCTGTCAGATACTCTTGGGAAGGGGGGAAACAATGTCTACCATGTGGGAAGAGAATTATAGATTTCATCCTTGGGTTCTTTGACTCCTAAGAGTGTTCTTTGTTATTGGTGAGTTGTAAAGCCTCCCGTTGGAAGGTAGTATCCTATTATAGGAAGGCCTGGTTGAAACTCCAGGCATCTACTGAACCTTCTCTGGTACTGCCATATTAGCAGGTTTGTGTTTTGTTATTGCCAGACATAATACACATCTAAGGTCCCATTAAATTTTGCTAGGTGATTGGGAGAGTACCATAGTTTGTAAAAATGTAAGGGTGGAGTAGCTTGGTTACTACTGAAATGCTTCCAACCTCTGAAACTCAGTCAGTTGTCTTGAGCTTTTCAGCATTTATTATTATTATTATTTTTACTTTACAATATTGTATTGGTTTTGCCATACATCAACATGCATCCACCAAGGGTGTACACGGGTTCCCCATCCTGAACCCTCCTCCCAGTTCCCTCCCCATACCATCCCAATGGTCATCCCAGTGCACCAGCCCCAAGCTTCCTCCCACCCACCCCCCCAAGCTTCCTGTATCCTGCATCAAACCTAGACTGGCAATTAATTTCTTATATGATATTATACATGTTTTAATTTGAATCCATTCTAATGAGGTGGATAAAACTGGAGCCTATTATACAGAGTGAAGTAAGCCAGAAAGAAAGACACCAACACAGTATGCTGCTAAGTCACTTCAGTCATGTCTGACTCTGTGTGACCCCATAGACAGCAGCCCACGAGGCTCCACCATCCCTGAGATTCTCCAGGCAAGAATACTGGAGTGGATTGCCATTTCCTTCTCCAATGCATGAAAGTGAAAAGTGAAATTGAAGTCTCTCAGTCGTGTCTAATTCTTAGCGACCCCATGGACTGCAGCCTACCAGGCTCCTCCGTCCATGGGATTTTCCAGGCAAGAGTACTGGAATGGGGTGCCATTGCCTTCTCCACAGTATACTAATGCATATAATAAATATATATATAATATATAACATATGGAATTTAGAAAGATGGCAATGACAACCCGTATGCAAGAACAGCAAAAGAGACACAATGTATAGAACAGTTTTTGGACTCTGTGGGATCGGGAGGGGAGGGATTGATTTGAATGGTAATTTTAATTTTATGCCTCTTATATTTTTGAATATTTTGAATTCCATTTTACTTTTGACTATATTGAATTTTGAATGCTCCTGAAATAAAAGTTCCAAAGGAGAACGTAGACATAGCACTTCACAAACCACATTTTAATCTGCTGTGCACAACACACACACGGCACAGTCTCAGTCTTATCTACTCAAAACCTATTATGAAAGAAAAAAATTCCAAGGACTCACAGAAGGAAACCTACGAGCTGCACAAAGTTCTCTGATATTTGTTTTTAGGCTTAAGGTTGGAAGTTATTTTGTAGTTGAATGATTTCACTCTAGTGACATTTTAAGTCAGAGTGTTTCAATATACATAACGTTGTTCTGGATCCCATGGGATCTTAGAATATTTTGCATGTAAAACTATTCTATGATTTGCTAAAATGAAAATAATGCAGGGTAACAATGTGGAAGTCATTTTGACCTTGTTAGGCCCTGCAGTTACAATTTTGCTTGTTATATTTTAAGCCTCCAATTTCATCCTCTAACCTTCTCCATTCAATATTTCTACTTTTTGCCTCAATTTGCTGTATTTACCTCACTTACATTTTTGTTTTTACTTTTACAATTTTCAGTTCAGTTCAGCTCAGTTAAGTCTCTCAGTCATGTCCGACTCTGCAACCCCATAAATTGCAGCATGCCAGGACTTTCTGTCCCTCACCAACTCCCAGAACTCATTCAAACTCACATCCATCGAGTCAGTGATGCCATCCAGCCGTCTCATCCACTGTCGTGCCCTTTTCCTCCTGCCTCAAATCCCTCCCAGCATCAGAGTCTTTTCCAATGAGTCAAACCTTCCCATGAGGTGGCCAAAGTACTGGAGTTTCAGCTTTAGCATCATTCCATCCAAAGAACACCCAAGGCTGATCTCCTTTAGGATGGACTGGTTGGATCTTCTTGCAGTTCAAGGGACTCTCAAGAATCTTCTCCAACACCACAGTTCAAAAGCATCAATTCTTTGGTGCTCAGCTTTCTTCACAGTCCAGCTCTCATATCCATACATGGCTACTGGAAAAACCATAGCCTTGGCTAGATGGACATTTGTTAGCAAAGTAATGTCTCTATTTTTCCATATGCTATCTGGGTTGGTCCTAACTTTCCTTCCAAGAAGTAAGTCTCTTTTAATTTCATGACTGCAGTCACCATCTGCAGTGATTTTGGAGCCCCAAAAATAAAGTCTGACACTGTTTCCACTGAAACAGTTTCCATTGTTTTACAATGAAAGTCTGAATCTGTTTCCATTGTTTTACAATTTTAGGCACCAATTATAAGATAAATACATACAGGAAATAAAATTTGAATTCATGTACAATGTTTCCCTAATATATCGAGCTATTTTCTTTATTCTTTTGAGAATTAACGGCACCAATATGTTGAAATCATCTGGGAATTGATCATCAAGGTAATGGATCATTTACCAGGCTTCCTTTGGTCAGACAATTGAAGTACGGTTAATAATATGCTCTCATGAAGGAACAAAAACAGGAGCTTTTCAACTTGATATGCTGAATATCCTTATCCATGTCTCTTCCAAGTTATGACAGAGGACTACGTGAATTAATCCTGTTCTTTTTGAGAAGGACCTGCCACTCAAAGCAGAGCATGAAAAAAAAAAAAAAAAAGATAAAAAGGACTGAGAAGGATTAGTCAGTACAAGGCAATGAAATGGAAGATGGGATTGCCTTTAAGGTGATATTGCTCAAAGCATGCAAATTTGACTACATAGTAAGACACCTGAAATGTAAAACAAGGC
Source organism: Syncerus caffer (assembly GCA_902825105.1). Lineage (NCBI taxonomy): Eukaryota > Metazoa > Chordata > Mammalia > Artiodactyla > Bovidae > Syncerus > Syncerus caffer. The sequence continues at coordinate 418,333 of CADEAB010000019.1, forward strand.
TATTGGACTTTGGGCTTGAAATGATAACTAAGGACACCAATTTCAATAACTCTTACATCGTCTCCAAAATGCTCACCTCTCTAAAGCATAGTATTCTCTCTTACATTTAGCAAAACATTTCAGTGAAAGAAAAAGAGTGTAATTTTTCAACCACTCCTTTAACTACACAGATATTTGACTGTCCGTTAGCTGCAAGAAGAGAACCTTGAACTTAACTTGGTGTTGTCTTATGGGGGTTACCATACCAAAACAGGGACATGACTTGATGTTCCCACTACCATCTGAAGGAATGACCACACATTTGAGATTGCCAATATTTCTAGGTAGTTTTCATGACATTGTGGATAGTCCAACAAGCAGGGACTCTGTTCAGGGTATTTTGAACTGAAATATATTTAGGATCCACCATTGATTTCGATCCTTGCTTACTCCATGACTTTTCTAGATTATCAAAATCACATCAGGAATGTATTTTCTTCTCCCCCCCTCCTGCCCTTTGAATACATGTCTCTGTAGCAACTACTGAATTTTAGGGAACTGTGGCCTGAAACAACATGCTTAGAACTGTCAATTTCATAAAAGCAGCAATCATTTTTTAATTTGAATTCCCACATTTAACATTCATGTAAGTATAATAAATATGTATCAACTTGTAATAATTTCTCAGTAAAGAGGAAATGTGAATTATGTTAAGTGCAGGTTATAGGATGCTGTTAAGTAATGTGTAGAGCATTTGATTGGTTATTACATTTCTTTATTGATAATTTAGTAAGTGCTTAAAATGTGTCATTTGCAGGCTCTAAGTTTCACCTGATGTGAAAGATACATTAAAAAATGAGAGTAGACATAAAACACATTGAAAACATGAAATCCGCACTCACCTTGGTAGGAGGGCAAACAGAAGTTCCTTCCAACTCCAAGAAAGAATTGAGGCAAAAATTTGAGAAGGAGCTTAGCATGACTGAAAATAGTTTGTGTGATTGTAGCTCCAGAAGAGAAAGATAATGAAATTACTAAGGAAAACATATCATGTCTTCAAAGAACTTGTTGACCATGCTGATGTGCTGCAATCACCATCAGTAATGTATCCATCTCTGTGGGGACAGATAAGCAATATTGAAACATGTCTTAGGAAATATAGGGTGGATCTTGGTGTCAGGAAATAAAGGCGTGCCTTAAGGACAGTAGAGCAGAAATGACCCTATAGCATACCACCTGTAAACTGTATATCTTGTGCTGACCATGGGCCAATCACTGATTATGTCATGTTATCTTTGGTACACAGTGATGGTATAATGGTGATCATGATTTTGGACATGCTACACTGTCTATATTTCAAGGATGAAATGAATTTCTATAATGAAGAAAATCTGCTGTCTAACCTTTTAAGACTCTACCAGTAACTAATAGAATATAAGGTAACTGTGAACACACCAAGGTACATCCTGTGTATTTCCATTTTTCTGATTTTATTTGCATCTCTTCCTTCACCCATACCATACTAATTGAGCCACCCATTCATTTCAGCAGGGATAATTTCAGAAATCACTTTACATCAGTTATGTCTTTCCCATGCTTCTCAATTTTTTTTTTTTTTTTTTTTTTTTTTTTTTTGCTTACAAACTTTAGATTAGGTGTCGTTTACCTAGGATGCATAACAAAATTTTTCTTGAACTGTAGAGTTTATAAAACCATGCAGTAAAATAGCCAGCCATTGAACTAAAGCCTCATTTTAATCTTCATTGTTTGAAAATAGAAAATGGAACTATGAAGATGAATATGTAAACTTATTGTTGAAATGCAAGAATTTTAGGTATTTGTTGACATCTCCCAACGTAAAGTTCAATCTTCTTTAGGCTCCATAATCTGACACTTATTTGATAGGTTAGTTTAAATTAGCGTGGTTTTCATATGATGATGATTGTTGATCAGTTGACTTGAAAGAGAGGAGGCAGATGTATAAGCGATCATTGGCATTGAGGACCATGAGTTGCCTCTCTCTTACAGGATAGGAAAAGGGCTGTCATGGGCTGACATATTGCTCTACGTGGCTGGAAATTTAGAAGGTTCCTCCATCAGTCTGGAATAACTTCTCTGTAATGGAGATACAATGTGGTTCTGAGAAGTAGATGTAGTTGTAGTAGCAAAGTCTTCAAAGTGGCCATTTACCTGAGTGTAGCTGTTATGTGACTGCCACTTAAAAATGCTCAACGTTTTAAAAACAGCAGGTTGATCTACTACAATCTGGTCTGTTTGTCTAAGTGATATTGGTGATGGGGAAGGCAAGTCACATGGACTTAGAGTGCTTGTATTAGCAAATATCTGGCTGTTATGAGGCTTTGGTATGAATGGCACACTTAAAGTTGTGCAGGCTGAAAATGCACTCTCTCCACTCATTTCTCGAAGAAAATCAGAGTTATGATCATCATTGTTGATGCTTGCTTTAACATACGTCTTGTTATCTTGAACTAAAGAAGATATTAGAGACACATTGTTAATCCCAAGTCTTCTTTGCATTCTTACTAAAAGTTGGGGATGGCCTGTTTGGAATTTTGATTTATAGTAGTTCTGTAACTAAAATCAAAGGAAAAATCATTTAGTTTCTTTATAAACCAAGGTAAAACTGATAATCAAAGCTAAGCTATAAAAGTTTATTCCTTTAATGACACCAACTAAATAGCATCAATAAAACACCTCCATTAGTAGTTTTAACAGGTAACATGTTAGAAACAATTATGCTCAACTAAAAATATGTTGTATATATACAGTAAATACCACTTTAAGTAGCTTCAGGAGTTGTATCTGGTTTCATATTGCTAGGAAAGTTTTTTAAACATCCAATATTTTAACCTCCAGCTGTTCTCAACTTCAAAAAATAAAACTTTTTCTTTTTTAAATTTACTATCTCAATTTCATATTCCGTTTTAGCTACATATGTGAACATGCTTTCTAGGTCACATGATTTAATCTCACATATTGCCAATAAGTGAAAGTTTTGGAATACCTTGCTCAAAAGAGATGTTTTCTTCTTCCAGAAAGTCAGCTAGTGAAGCAGATCTTTGAAAAATTTGTCGCTTTTTTCCTAAACCCATAAAGGTTGAGCTGTCAAACTTAACTTTTCTTACTGTTGGCTTCAATTATTCTGAAAGTCTCCTTTCTTTTCAAGACCTTTTTAAAAAGTACTTCACTGATCACTATACATACGCCACTCTCATCCCACCTAATAGATTCAAGCTGATAATTTGCAACTATACTCCAAAGTTTTGTGGAAATGTGAAAGAAAATCATTCAGCTCATCTGTTTCAGAGACAGAATCTGTGTAGCATAGCCTTTTTATCACAAGACCCTCAGACAAAGCCTGAAAAGCATATTCTTCAATCATAGATCTCAAAACTGAGTCCGTAGTAAGTGTATAATCATACAAAGAAGATCTAATGGAGGTTTCTGAACCAGTTGATTCATCCTTAGGAGCCCCATCTTGAATTTCTGAAGAAATATGTGCCATCTCAGAGAAAGTCTTTCTTCAGATATTTTTCTCATTTGTCTGATTTTACACACTGCAACTTCAAATGCTGCTTGGCTGGCCAACAGATAGATACTCTCTAGACCATCAAAGAGGTCCCCAAAGTCACCTGGCAATTGAAGGGTAACTGTGACATCACAAAGTCACCAGTCTCCGAGCAATTGAAGGGTAATATTCAACCAGTGCTTACTTCAGCATCAACTTAAAATATAGACTGCTTACAGAAATAGTAGCCAAAGCCATGAAGGCTGTAAAACTTCATTCATAAAGAATTTTTACACAGAAAAATCATATCAATAAATCTACTTGATATCTGAATGAAAAGTGATTTATCATACTTCTATATGCACATTCTTAATATTCATTACTGTTACCCATGCAAACTTGGATCTACTCACTACTGTGAACTAAAATCAATCAACTGACTGAGTTTCCGTGAAAGCATGTGTTTATTGTAGGACCGAGAAAGGTTTCCTAGCAGTCTTTGGTGCTTCAAAGACCAAAATTCCCAAATACTTTCAGGGGAAGGATTTTAATGACTGATCACACACCTGTGATCAGTTTTGGGGCATTGTACTAATGGCCTGTTACTGAGGATACTGGGAGTCAACATCATCTGTTGACTGTTTCCAACTACTCTGTGGTCTATGTACATACATTTCAGCCTGGTTGGGGCTTTAACATCTCTAAAAATGTTCACAGGGTTTTGCTCAGAATGTTATCTATGGCCTTTGAGGAGGAACTAAAAACCTTTCTGCTATGTCTGTTACGTCACCTCAGGCGTGTCTGACTCTGTGCAACCCCATAGATGGCAGCCCACCAGGCTCCTCCGTCTCTGGGATTCTCCAGGCAAGACCACTGGAGTGGGTTGCCATTTCCTTCTGCAATGCATGAAAGTGAAAAGTGAAAGTATCATTACTATTTTCTGTTGCCTGATGATTTTCCTTAATTTCTGTCTTTTCTAGCTTTTCTGATTAAAATTACTCTTGGAAAACGAGGAGGTCTACAGGCTTCCCAGCTCTTGAACTGTTTGAGTCAGCAACAACTCTGGCTATTTCCTGTTGACATGGAGCATGGAGTTGGAAATAATTCTGAGATCTAAATTTGGTATCAACATGTTCTGCTATGGAAACATATCTCTCTATTTTATATAGATATTTGTATATCTATATACATAAATATGCATATAAATATGTATATCTGCTGTCACTTCAGTCGTGTCCAACTCTGTGTGACCCCATAGACGGCAGCCCACCAGGCTTCTCTGTCCCAGGATTCTCCAGGCAAAAACATTGGAGTAGATTGCTATTTTCTTCTCCAAAGCATGGAAGTGAAAAGTGAAAGGGAAGTCACTCAGTCGTGTCCGTCTATTCATGACCCTATGGACTGCAGACTACCAGGCTCCTCCGTCCATGGGATTGGCCATGCAAGAGTAATTGAGTGGGGTGCCATCAACTTCTCATATATATATTTCTATATCTGAGTATTTTTTCATTAAACCTGGACAAACTTTTGAAAATTGGTAGGTATTTATTAAAAGGAGAGAGGGGAGTGATATAAAAGAGTCCTTATATGTTAGATGCAGCCAAGAAAACATATTTTGAAGTATTTGCACTTACATATATTCAATAACTGAGTAGAGTTTTGAGTCATTCTACATTTGGGTTTTAATTTTTCCATGTTGTTATAGCTAATGGGAATTAAAAGTCAATGTACTTTTTTTTATACACAAACACATACACACATGGGTATATATGTGGACATGTCAAAATAAAATTTTAGGCAACATTATTTAGGTGGCCAAACACTTTGCTTGCTCCCAAGATCTTAAAGGAACTGTTTGGGAAGCCCAACACTGCTTAATAAATTACTGGCTGAATGCTTTAGATCCTGTTGCTGAAAGGCTCTCCTTTAATCTAGCTCATCTTCCACTATTCTTTCTGTAATAAGAGATGGCATTCATACATATAAGGACACCTTGAGGCCATAAAATCGCAACTCTCATTTGCTTAGAGATATTGTTCGAAGAAAGCGGTTGCTCTCCCCACATTGGATACAATTTTAAACATTCAAGTCTGTAGGAACATGTTGGAGCCACATGCACAATGGTCAACTAGCTGGATTTAGGGTAACAGCTACCCACTTAATGGCTAAAAGAGATGCCAAGTGCATTGTGCATAGACCATAGACAGGATCTTCTGACTAGCTGAACATTGAAATTATATGATACTTGGTAAAACTAATACAATTATGTAAAGTTTAAAAATAAAATAAAATTTAAAAAAAAAATACTTCTCCATAATTCAGCATGTAAAATTTTCTTTCATTACTTTCAACTGCTGGTAACAAATATTTCAATAGAAATCACTGATAATCAAAATTTATCTTGCTTCATGCCACAGGGGTTCAGCTTCCTGCCCCCGTCCACATCATTTATCTTGTTCCTTGTCCTCCTTTGTATTTCTGAGGTAGCCACATTAGAGAAAATCTAACTAGATAACATAAACAGGCTCAATATATTATGTTAATAGAAAAATATATTATAGGCTGTGTATTTTGCAATATTTTACCCAGTTGTCACAGAAGTATGACACAACTGTTCTACCAGGAGCCTTAAAACAAGTAGTATAATATATAATAAGTAACTATCAGAGAATATTCTCAGAAAACAATGTCTTATCCAAAACATTGAGGGAAAACAAAGGTACAGGAATACAGTAATTCTCAGTGTCCATAGGGAAACATAGGGTAAACAGAACATTTGAATTCTCTGCTGCTGCTGCTGCTAAGTTGCTTCAGTTGTGTCCAACCCTGTGTGACTCCAGAGATGGCAGCCCAACAGGCTCGCCAGTCCCTGGGATTCTCCAAGCAAGAGCACTGGAGTGGGTTGCCATTTCCTTCTCAGTATTACACAAAGTAAGATCATGATAGCTGGTGCCACAGTTTAATTGGAAATGGAAGTGGAAAAGACAGAAGCAGTGACAAATTAACCTCTTTTGGCTCTAAATTCACTGCAGATGGTGATGGAGGCTATACAATTAGAAGACAATTTCTTCCTGGAAGCAAAGCTCTCACAAATTTCAAAAGCATGTTAAAAAGTGAAGACATGACTTGCCCAATGGAGGCACTTTGAGTCACATCTATGGTCTTTCCAGGAAACATGTACAGATGTGAGAACACCAAACTGCTCTTCTAGGAATGGCTTGTGTGTATCAATTGAGTTGCAAGGAGATCAATTCAGTCAAATATAAAGGAAATCAACTCTGAAGAAGAATTAGAATCACTGATGCTGAAGATGAGTCCCCAAAGCTTTGGCCACCTGAGCAAAGAAATGACTCACTAGAAAATAACCTGATTCTTCGTAAACAATGAAATCAGGAGGAGACATGGGTGAGAACGAAGGAGAAGGTTGTATAGCTTCACCCATTCAATGGATATGATTTCAGGCAGACCCTGGGTGATACAGAGGGCAGAAAGCCCTTGTGTGTTGCAGTCCAAGGGATCACAGAGAGTAAGACATGGCTTTGTGACTGAATAATAACAAGATTTCAGTTAATAAAATGGATCTTCCAGGGTCGTGGTGGGGGTCTCATAATGTTAGAGGACTAGGAGGCACAGTCCACTTTCTCCTACACAAATCCATCGAAGGATCGACTGCACATGGAACACCTTCCATAAATCGACTTGAACGATATTGATGGTCCCTAGAAACCGAGAAATGAAAACCCATCTCTTAAAAAGGAGGTAGGGCAAAATAAGAGATGCAAGTTAAGGAAAGGTTTTAGGGATCGAGACTCCCCTTGGAGAGGCAGTCGTAAAGGAGGAAAATTAAAACAAGATAGGAAAATAAAATAAAATTAAAAAAAAAAAATAAAACAAGATAGGAAACCCTCTCTCATAGATGTCAGTGGTGGGGAAAAAAAAAAGACAGAACCAGGGGAAAAAGAGCAAAAACACAGATTATGCCAATAAATGCAATTGCTAGCCAAGAATTGACTCAGATGCTTCTGTCCACAGTTATACATGAGGTCTGGGAGGGAGACCTGTGATGTATCAAACACAGTATTGTTAGAACCAGGATTTAGTGCCCTGAGGACAATCTGATGGAGCTAATGTGACAAAGAAACATAAACCATGGGAAAACTAGAGACAGCCATTTTAGAAAGGACTTTTCCTACAAGAAGGCTCTAAGTCCACATAGTGAACCATGGCACACTCACAGACCAGAAAACTAGAAAATACCAAAGAAGACCAAGCCAGCTTCCATTGAAGACCCTTTCCTCCATGGAGGTAGAGAGGAATGTATACGACTGCCAGAGGCAGAAGGAAATAGGTTACTAGTATCTTGGTCCTACAGACATCCCCTACCAAGCTCTAAGCTGGTTGAAATTTGCTAATGATGAATTCCTGAGTTCATGGACAGTTCACATAGGCCAGGATCATGACAGCCTGGGGTCAGCTACCCTGAAGAGACACATGGAACACCTGAGGCTGTGGGCTCTGGCACAGGTAGCAAACTGTGTGGTTGAGACCAGAGAGCTGCATAAGGCATGGCCCATCTAGGACTGTGTGCCCTGTCCTCCAACCAACCACGTGAGATTTTGGACTTGTGAAGAGCAAAAAGCACAGAGCCACTCATGGTCATTGCCCTTGCCAAGCACCTAAGTGCCTGACTGGCTGGGAAGTGCATGAAACACACGGCCCACTTGGGACAGTGCCCTCATGTATCAGCAGGAAGGCTGAGCAGTGTGGACCCAGGAAGAACACATCACATTTGTCAGTGGCAAGCCCAATGTGATCAATCCACCTCAAGCACCCCCACATATCCCAGAGGTATTTGTTTTCAGTGTCCCACCTCACCGCCAAAACACTGAGCAAGTGAGGTTGAATAAGAGGCTACCGCACCCTCGTTTCATGTTGAAAACCAGATATGGAGAGGCTTTCAAATAAAAGAAGGAAATATAAACAAAGGAGCATAAACCAACCCAGAAGTGATAGGTACAACAGAATAAGTCTTCAATTAATGCCGAGACTGTTCAACTGAGGGACAATAGTAGAATTTGACAACAAGTACAAGCTTCAACTAAGGACGATCTGACACTGTACTGACACCAAAAAGCAAACTTTTTTTTTTTTTAATTCTGAGATCTATTTCTATATGATTTCTTTAACTTTTAACAATGCTAGGCCTTTTTAATACCCTAAACTTTTATTTATATTAACTATTATTACCTTTCAAATAAAAACACATACATCTATGTATTAAACACTTCATATATATATAATGAATTAATTTGACCTCCGTTTTCTTTTCTTTTCCTTTTCTTTCTTTTTTTCTTTTCTTTTTTTTTTTTTGCACTATTTAAACGAGTCTAATTTTTATTTTTGTTTCTTAAATTTGCTTTCCAAAAATGGTTATCAATGTTGTTACTTTAGGAATACAATCTTTAGGATCTGATTTCACATATGAGGGCATCAGATTTCAGACACGCTGAAACCATAATCTCAAAAACCTATCCAATCTTGTCACATGGACTGCAGCCTTGTCTAACTCAATGAAAGCAAGCCATGCCACGTGGTACCCCCCAGGATGGGCGGGTCATGCTGGAGAGGTCTTACAGAATGTGGTCGATGGAGAAGGGAATGGCAAACTACATCAGTATTCTTGCCTTGAGAACCCCATGAACAGTATGAAACACATGATAGGATACTGAAAGAGGAAATCCCCGGGCCAGCTGGTGTCCAATATGCTACTGGAGATCAGTGAGAAATAACTCCAGAAAGAAAGAAGGGATGACGACAAAGCACAACAAAAACCCAGCTATGTATGTGACTGGTAATAGAGGCAAGGTCTGGAGCTGTAAAGAGCAATATTACATAGGGAATTGGAATGTCAGGTCCATGAATCAAGGCAAACTGGAAGTGGTCAAACCGTACATGGTAAAAGTGAACGTCAACATTCTAGGTATCAGCAAACTAAAAGGGACTGGAATGGGTGAATTTAACTCAGATGACCATTATATCTACTACTGTGAGCAGGAATCCCTTATAACAAATGGAGGAGCTATCATGGTCAACAAAAGAGTCTTACATGCAGTACTTGAATGCAATCTCAAAGATGAAAGAATGATCTCTGTACATTTCCAAGGCAAACCATTCAATATCACAATAATCCAAGCCTTTGCCCCAATGAGAAATGCTGAAGAAGCTGAAGTTGAATGGTACGATGAAGATCTGCAAGCCCTTTTACAAAAAAGATGTACTTTTCATTAAGGGGGATTGGAATGCAAAGGTAGGAAGTCAAGAAACACTTGGAGTAACAGGCAAATTTGGCCTTGGAATACAGAATGATGCAGGGCAAAGGCTAATAGAGCTTTTCCAAGAGAACACACTGGTCATAGCAAACACCCTCTTCCAACAACACAAGAGAAGATGGTCAACACCAAAATCAGCAAAATCAGATTAATTGCACCTTTGCAGCCAAAGATGGAGAAAATATACAGTCAGCAAAAACAAGACCTGGAGCTGACTGTAGCTCAGATCATGAGCTCCTTTTTTTGCCAAATTCAGACTGGAATTAAAGAAAGTAGGGCAAACCACTAGACCATTCAGGTATGACCTAAGTCAAATTCCTTGTCATTATACAGTGAAATATAGATTTAAGGGACTAGATCTGATAGACAAAGTGCCTGATGAACAATGGATGGAGGTTCATGACATTGTACAGGAGACAGGGACTAAGACCATCCCTGTAGACACAAAATGCAAAAAAGGAAAATGGCTGCCTTGGGAGACCTTACAAATAGCTGTGAAAAAAGAGAAGCAAAAAGCAAAGAAGAAAATTAAAAAAATATATGTATCTGAATACAGAGATCCAAAAGAATAGCAAACAGAGATAAGAAAGCCTTCCTCAGAGATCAACTCAAAGAAATAGAAGAAAACAACAGAAAGGGAAAGACTAGAGTTCTCTTCAAGAAAATTAGAGATACAAAGGGAATATTTCATGCAAAGATGGGTTCAATTAAGGGAAGACATAGTATCCATCAAACAGAAGCAGAAGATATTATGGAGAGGTGGCAAGAATACACAGGACAATTGTACAAAAATGACTTCCAAGACCCAGATAATCACGATGGTGTGATTATCGTGGTTATCACTCAACTAGAGCCAAACATCCTGGAATGTGAAATCAAGAGGGCCTTAGAAAGCCTCACTACGAACAAAGCTAGTGGAGATGATAGAATTCCAGTTGATCTATGTCAAATGTTGAAAGATAATGCTGTGAAAGTGCTGCACTCAATATGCCAGCAAATTTGGAAAACTCAGCAGTGGCCACAGGACTGGAAAAGGTCAGTTTTCACTCCAATTCCAAAGAAAGGCAATGACAATGAATGCTCAAACTACTACACAGTTGCACTCATCTCACACGCTAGTAAACTAATGCTCAAATTTCTCCAAGCCAGGCTTCAGCAATACGTGAACTGTGAACTTCCAGATGTTCAAGATGGCTTTAGGAAAGACAGAGGAACCAGAGGTTGCATTGTTAACATCCGATGGATCATCAAAAAAGCAAGAGAGTTCCAGATAAACACCTATTTCTGCTTTATTGACTATGTCAAATCCTTTGACTGTGTGGATCACAATAAACAGTGGAAGATTCTGAAAGAGACGGGTATACCAGACCACCTGACCTGTCTTGGAGGAACCTATATGCAGGTCAGGAAGCAAGAGTTAGACCTGGGCGTGGAACAACAGACTGGTTTTGAATATTAAAAGGAGGACAACAGGCTTTGCATTATCACCTGCTTATTTAACTTGTAGGCAGAGTACATCATGAGAAACGCTGGGCTGAAAGAAGCACAATCTGGAATTCAGATTACCGGGAGAAATATCAATAACCTCAGATTTGCAGATGACACCAACCTTATTGCAGAAAGTGAAGAGGAACTAAAAAGTCTCTTGAGGAAAGTGAAAGAAAAGAGTGGAAAATTTGGATTAAAGCTCAACATTCTGAAAATGAAGACCATGGCATCTGGTCCCATCACTTTATGGGAAATAGATGGGGAAACTTTGGAAAGATTGTCAGACTTTACTTTTTTTGTGACTCCAAAACCACTGCAGATGGTGATTGCAGCACTGAAATTAAAACACACTTACCCCTTGGAAGGAAAGTTAAGCCCAACCTAGATAGCATATTAAAAATCAGCGGCATTACATTGCCAACAAAGTCTGTCTAGTCAAGGATCTGGTTTTTCTAGTGATCATGTATGAATGTGAGAGTTGGACTGTGAAGAAAGCTGAGTGCTGAAGAATTGATGCTTTTTGAACTGCGGTGATGGATAAGATTCTTGACAGTCCCTTGGAGATCAGTCCTGGGTGTTCATTGGAAGGACTTATGCTAAAGCTGAAACTCCAGTACTTTGCCCACTCATGCGAAGTGTTGACTCATTGAAAAAGACCCAGATGCTGTGAGGGAATGGGGTCACGATGAGAAGGGGACTACAGAGGATGGAAGGTTGGATGGCATCACCAAATCAATAGACATGAGCGTGAGTGAATTCAGTGGACAGGGAACCCTGGTGTGCTGTGATTCATGGGATTGCAAAGAGTCGGCAATGAATGACCAACTGAACTTAACTGAAAAAGGAGGGAATACATGAAAGAGAGTGTGGTGCGGGGAAAAAAGAAAAAAGAAAGAAAGAAGGAAACCAGGAAAAGGTTTGATGTAGCAATGATAGATGCCACAGGATGAGAAACATAGGTGTCTAGATGGAGAACACCAAAACTAAAAGGGGTGGGGTACATGGAAAATCTTGAGGAAATAAAAGTTGGAACCACCCTTAAATGAGTCAAGACGCAAGAATTGGATTTGGCATGGACCAATTGACCACTTCAAAAGTGAAAGAAGAGTGGCAAAGCTCTTTATTGTCACTTGCTTATGTGAATCATATGCAGTCTATACTATTTAAATACCAGTTGAGTGAATCAAAAGCTGGCATCAAGGTTGCTGGGAGAAACATCAAAACCCTCAGATATATAGATGGTAACACAAAAACAAATAGAAAGTGAAGAGGTAATAAAGAGCCTTTTCGTGAGGGTGAATGATTAGAGTGAAAAACCCTGCTGAAAACTCTACATTCCTAAAAACAAAGATAAGGGCATCTGGTCCTATCACTACTTAGCACATAGATGAAGTAAACATGTGGAAACAGTGACAAGCTTAATTTTATTTGGCTTCAAAATTACTAGGAATGGTGACTGCAGTTATCAAATTAAATGTTACTTGCTTTTGGATGTAAAAGCTATGACAAACCTAGACATTGCATTATAAAGAAGACACACCACTTTACTAAATTGTCAGTAAATAAAAAATGTCAATTATGGTAAGAGTGGAGACTCTCGGATGTTGTTGAATAACTTATATGGCTTTTGATTGCTAATTTATTTAGCATCTTTTCATTGTTAATTCAGTAAGTACTTAAAGTACATCATTTGGCAGGCACTATGTCTTAGCTGATGTGCAAGATACATAAGGACACGTGTAGACATAAAACACATAGAATAATTGGATATCTGTGATTAACTTGGTAGGAAGGAAGACAGTTTCTTTCTAACCCCAAACAATGCTTAGGGAAAGTTGTGAAAAGTGGCTTATTATGACTGAAAATAATTTGCCTAATGTAGCTCTATAAATTCAATAAAAACATAGATAATGAAGCTACGAAGGGAAACACGACATATGTCTTCCAAGAACTGATTACCATGCTGAGATGCTGCATTCACCACAAGGATTTCAGTCTGTCTTTGGAGAAGCAGGAAAGCAACATCAAAATATCCACTAGTAAATATAGGTGGTGTCTTGGTGGGAGAAAATAAAAGCATAATATAAGGAGAGTAGAGCAAGAATGACCTTTTATAATACTACTTGCAAAATGCCTATCTTTTGCTGACTGTGGTGCAATCTTTGAATATATCAGTCATATTATGATAGTGATCCTGATTGCTGAGTAGGCTGCATCTACACTGTCAAGTATGAAACATATTTTATATATTTTTTTTAATGAATAAAAACCTGCTGTTTAAACTCTTAGATTCTTCCCAATAATGGACATAAAATAATAAAACTGAAAAAACACTAAGTATATACTGTTCATTTGCTTTCTCTCTAAATGTGATTTGTATTGTCCTTCTCCCATATCATCTTATCAGCCTTTGGCTGATCTCCGAAATTCCTTGCCCCAGCCATTTATGAGATAACTATTCCAAACAACCTCGGAGAAGAACAGGCCTACTTAAGACAGTGGCTTTCCAAATATATGCATATGCATATATGTATGTATATATATATTCACTCTGATCTTGGGTTAGTGCCACAGGTCACTTATCTGACTGCTGCCCTTTCTCACCTCATTAAAGGTGATCTGTTCCTGCAAAATGCTGGTCTCATTGTTTTTCTGAACCTTGCCTTCTCTAACACCCTTAAGCTACGGACATACTGGGAGGGATTTGGGGAAGGAGGAGAAGGGCACGACGGAGGATGAGATGGCTGGATGGCATCACTGACTCGATGGACATGAGTCTGAGTGAATTCTGGGAGTTGGTGATGGGCAGTGAGACCTGGCGTGCTGCGATTCATGGAGTCGCAAAGAGTTGGACATGACTGAGAGACTTAACGAACTGAACTCAACTGAAATTGGTAATGCCATCCAACCATTCACCCTCTCTGGTTCCCTTTTCCTCTTGTCTTCAATCTTTGCCAGCAACAGAGTCTTCCCAAATTAGTCAGTTCTTCACATCAGGTATCCGTATATTGCAGTTGCAGCTTCAGTATAAGTCATTTCAATGATTATGTTAATTATATATGTTTCATATTATCTCTATATTAATGATATATGGGGATATCACACACATAAATTCTCATCATCAAATAGTTACAGTTAACTAATATTTGAATGGTTTCTATGCCTTTAGGCTAACATGCACTGCAGAAACTGCAAAACATTACCAAGAATTATAGTCCAAGAATAAATATCCAGCAATAAATATTCAAATAATTCAAGAAGATAAGACAGAAGGAAGAGAAAACCCAAACGACAATACATTCAGTGGACCAAATACAGATGTGCAGAACATTCCACCCAAAAGGAACAGAAGAATACACATCTGCCTCAACTGCACATGGAATAATCTCCAGAAAATTCCTGATAATTGGATTTATATTAAGCCATGGAATAGCCATTAATAATGTAAATCATACCAAATATGGTCTCTGTCATTCAAACCATGTAAATTGAAATAATAATGGGAGGAAAATTTGAAAAATGTGGTGGACAGGGAGGCCTGGTGTGCTGCAATTCATGGAGTCACAAAGAGTAGGACATGAATGAGTGACTGGACTGAATTGAACTGTACAGAATGGTCTAGTGGTTTTCCCTACTTTCTTGAATTTAAGTCTGAAATTGGCAATAAGGAGTTCATGATCTGAGCCACAGTCAGCTCCTGATCTTGTTTTTGCTGACTGTATAGAGCTTCTCCATCTTTGACTGGAAAGAATAGAATCAATCTGATTTTGGTATTGACAATCTGGTGATGTCCATGTGTAGAGTCTTCACTTGTGTTGTTGAAAGAGGGTGTTTGCTATGACAAGTGCATTCTCTTGGCCAAACTTAGTTAGCCTTTGCCCTGCTTCATTCTGTATTAAAGGCCAAATTTGCCAGTTTTCCCAGGTGTTTCTTGACTTCCTACTTTTGCATTCCAGTCCCCTATAATGAAAAGGATATCTTTTCAGCTGTTAGTTCTAAAAGGTCTTGTGGTTCTTCATAGAACCATTCAACTTCAGCTTCTTCAGCATTTCTGTCTGGTGCATAGCCATGTGTTACTATGATTTTGAATGGTTTGCCTTGGACAAACAAATCATTCTGTCGTTTTTGAGATTGCATCCAAGTACTGCATTTCAGACTATTTTGTTGACCATGATGGCTATTCCATTTCTTCTAAGGGATTCCTGCCCACAGTAGTAGATATCATGGTAATCTGAGTTAAATTCACCCATTCCTTTCCATTTTAATTTGCTGACTCCTAGAATGTTGATGATCACTCTTGCCATCTCCTGCTTAACGACTTCCAATTTGCCTTCATTCATGGACCTGACATTCCAGTTTCCTATGCAATACTGCTCTTTGAAGTATTCCACCTTGCTTCTGTCACCAATTACATCCACAACTGGGTATTGTTTTTGCATTGGGTCCATGTCTTCATTCTTTCTGGAGTTCTTTCTACACTGATCTCCAATATGATATTCGTCACCTACTGACCTGAATAGTACAGGTTTAATAGAAACTGATTCTAAGGGTTTATTTACAAACAATGGGATAACCAATTCAACTTGTTTTTGTTTGTTTGTTTGCTTGTTTGTTTGTTTTGTTTTTGTTTTTTTAATTAATCTGTTCGGTTTTTTTCCCAGTATTCAAAATTGTTATAGTCACTAAGTTATTCTATTAATTTGACTGCTTCGCACAGTTTGAGATTTTTGTTGACAGATATACCTATCGTAAATACCCAAATTCCTCCTTGTTTAGTATGTTTAGTAGCAATGGCATCTTATTCATTCTCATTTCAGTAACTAAATCTGCTCTTTTCGTTGTTTAGTTTACCTAATATTGTTTTTTACTATTTTTGTTCCATGTTCAAATTTCTGTATTCTTTTTCTATTTATATTAACTTAAACCCATGCTAATATTTGTTCATTTCCTCTTTCTTCCTTCTGTGAAATTAGATTTTTTTTTTTCAGCTTTTGAAGAAGGCATTACCTTCTTCCCAGAACTGGAGAGCTTTCTTTTTCTGTAAGCTTAAATATATATGGGTTCTTCTTCTGCTGTATCTGATGACTTTCTACATTGGGTTTTCATTTTAATCCCCTCAGAATATGTTCTCATTTCCCCTGTGAGTTATTCTTTTCTCATCAAGCCCTTCAGAATGTACCTGTATAATTTTCCACACATTCAGCGCAGTTCAGTTGCTCAGTCATGTCCGAATCTTTTTGACTACATGAATTGCAGCACACTAGACCTCCCTGTCCATCACAAACTCCCGGAGTTCACTCAAACTCACATCCATCAAGTCGGTGATGCCATCCAGCCATCTCATCCTCTGTCGTCCCCTCTTACTCCTGCCCCCAATCCCTCCGAGCATAAGTCTTTTCCAATGTGTCAACTCTTCACATGAGATGGCCAAAGTACTGGAGTTTCAGCTTTAGCATCATTCCTTCCAAAGAACACCCAGAACTGATCTCCTTTAGAATGGACTCATTGGATCTCCTTGCAGTCTTATGGGACTCTCAAGAGTCTTCTCCAACACCACAGTTTAAAAATGTCAATTATTCTGTGCTCAGCTTTCTTCACAGCACAACTCTCACATCCATAAATGACTACTGGAAAAACCATAGCCTTGACTAGACGATCCTTTGTTGTGTCCCTGATTTTGAATATGCTATCTAGGTTGGTCATAACTTCCCTTCCAAGGAGTAAGCATCTTTTGATTTCATGGCTGCAATCACCATCTGCAGTAATTTTGGAGTGCCCCCCCAAAAATGAAGTCTGACACTGTTTCCAAAGTTTTCCCAACTATATCCCATGAAGTGATGGAAACAGATGCCATGATCTTAGTTTTCTGAATGTTGACCTTTAAGCCAAATTTTTGAGGTATGGCCTAAATCCAATCCTTTATGATTATACAGTGGATGTGAGAAATAGATTTAAGGGACTAAATCTGATAAATAGAGTGCATGATGAACAATGGACAGAGGTTCATGACATTGTACAGGAGACAGGGATCAAGAATATACTCATGGAAAAGGAATGCAAAACAGCAATATAGTTGTCTGTGGATGCCTTAAAAATAGCTGTGAAAAGAAGAGAAGTGAAAAGGCAAGGAGAAAATGAGTGATATAAGCATCTGAATGTAGTGTTCCAAAGATTAGCAAGGAGAGATAAGAAAGCCTTCCTCAGTGATCAATGGAAAGAAATAGAGGAAAGCAAAAGAATAGGAAAGACTAGAGATCCCCTTAAGAAATTTAGCAATACCCAGGGAACATTTCACACAAAAATGGGCTCGATAAAGGACAGAAATGGTACGGAACTAAGAGACGCAGAAGATACTAAGAAGAGGCGGCAAGAATACAGAGTAGAACTATACAAAAAGATGTTCAAGACCCAGATATTCACGATGGAGTGATTGCTCACCTAGAGCCAGACATCCTGGAATGTGAATGCAAGTGGCCATAGAAAGAATCACTATGAACAAAGCTAGTGGAGGTTATGGAATTCTAGTTGAGCTATTTCAAATCCTGAAAGGTGATGCTGTGAAAGTGCTTCACTCAATATGCCAGCAAATTGGAAAACATAGCAGTGCCATGGGACTGAAGAGGTCAGTTTTCATTCCAATCCCAAAGAAACACAATGCCCAAGAATGCTCAAACTACCACACAATTACACACATCTCACATTCTAGTAAAGTAATGCTCAAAGTTCTCCAAGGCAGGCTTCATCAATACATGAACTGTGAACTGCCAGATGTTCAAAGTCGTTTTAGAAAAGGCAGAGGAACCAGAGATACAAATGCCAACAATTTTGGATCATTGAAAAAGCAAGAAGGTTCCAGGAAAACAAACAAACAAACAAACACCTATTTCTGCTTTATGGACTATGCCAAAGCCTTTGACTGTGTGGATCCCTATAAACTGTGGAAGATTATGAAAGAGCTGGAAATACCAGACCACCTGACCTGCTTCTGGAGAAACCTATATGCAAGTCAGGAACCAACAATTAGAGGTGGGCATGGAAAAACAGACTGGTTCCAAATATAAAGAGGAGGACGTCAAGGTTGTACTTGACGTGAATGCAGAATACATCATGAGAACACTAGGCTGGAAGAAGCAGAAGCTGGAGTCCAGATTGCTAGGATAAATATCAATAACCTCAGATATGCAGATAACACCACTCTTATGGCAGAAAATGAAGAAGTGTAAAGCCCTTCATGAAATGAAAGAGGAAAGTGAAAACCTGGGCTTAAAGCACACCATACTGCAACGAAGATCATGGCATATGGTCCCATCACATCAGGGGAAATAAATGGGGAAACGGTGTCAGGCTTTATTTTTGGGGCCCCAAAATCACTGCAGATGGTGATGATAGCCATGAAATTAAAAGACGTTTTCTCTTTGGAGGGAAAGTTATGTCCAACTTAGATCGCATTTTAAAAAGCAGAGACATTATTTTGCCAATGAAAGTCCATCTAGTCAAGGCTATGGTTTTTCCAGTGGTCATGTATTGATGTAAGAGTTGCACTGTGAAGAAAGCTGAGTGCCAAAAAATTGATGCTTTTGGACTGTGGTGTTGGAAAAGTCTCTTGAGAGCCCCTTGGACTCCAAGCAGATCTCACCAGTCCATCCTTTAGGAGATCAGTCTTGGGTGTTCTTTGGAAGGAGTGAGGCTAAAGCTGAAACTCCAGTACGTTGGCCACCTCACGCGAAGAATTCATTCATAAAAATCTCTGATGATGGGAGGGATTTGGATCAGGAGAAGGGAATGACAGAGGATGAGATGGCTGGATTGCATCATCGTCTCAATCAACATGTTTGCTTTAACTCCAGGAGTTGGTGATGGACTGGAAGTCCTGGTGTGGTGCAATTCATGGGGCCACAAAGCCTGTTAGACACGGCTCTCGGACTGAAATGAAATGAGAAAGTTAACTGTTTTTGTTGTTGTTGAGCATGTCGTTGGTAAAATATGAAAGGAACAAGTGTAATACAACATACATATTATGTATGTATATTAGAACCCGTTCAAGTGATATTTCATGTGTTAAGTCACTATACTAATGTCTGACACTCTGTATCAGACAGACTGTCACCATCGTGATTCTCAATCCATGGGATTCTCAAGGTGAAAAAATAGGAATGGATTTCCATCCTTAGTTCCAGGATATCTTCCCAACTCAGATCGAACCTGCATGTCTTATGACCTCTATGTTAGAGGACAGGTTCCTTAGTACTAGTACTACCTGGGCAACCATTAGTTTATATTAGACACATATATGCATATGTATATGTCAAAAATTTAGGTATAATTTTGCTGTCTACAGGTAGCAGTATATATTTGCAGGAGGTGTATAACTGCAGGTATGTACATTGCAGGATCTGATGATTTGCTAAATGTGCTTTGGCTTACATTCACTTCAGAGAATTATATAATTTCCCTTGTGACTTACCCTTGAAATATTGGTTCTTAGGAATATTGTAACTTTTCACCCATTGACAGATTTGCAAACACATATCCCATTTTATATTTTAGCTTCACATCTTGGTTTTCAGAGACATATTGGTAATATGTAAAATACTAAGACTTGTTTATCAGATTAGATCAGT